>CM062817.1:1857791533-1858119420 GCA_031772625.1 Pinus tabuliformis | reverse complement strand
AACACACACTCAACATGACTCGATGACAAGACACCTCAAACCATCAAGACAACATACACTCAATGTGACCGACTGACGAGTATGTAGCGACAAGCATGACACTTGAGATAGAGCGTTGAACGACCGCAGATGGACACTTGTGTGAAATTGCATTACAACTTCGTGTGTGAGTGTGTGACAGATGCTTACATAGAGAATATAACTTGTAAACATGAAGACGAACTTTGAACATAACCAGAACATGAAACACAAGCATGACATGGTGACCAAACATAGAAATGATGTACGACGAATGGTCAAGTGAGGAGGGTGCAAAGACTCGACGCGAGCTCATGGTATGAGCCCCAGTGTTTGCAAACATCAAGTAAAAACCCAGGGAAGGCTCTAAAATTGGATGCAGGCCAAAATTTTGGAGGGCGTTGCAGCGCTACAATAGGTTCATGAGAAGATGTGTACTTTGTTGTACCAACAAGCCTAGTAATAGGAAGTAGAGTCTATATCATCCCTTGGATATACCCACTCATCCTTGGGTAAGCATTTCATGGAGTTTTGGGAGGTTTACCAAGAATTAGGAAGGCCAAGAAATAATGAACTTGTTCATTGAACAGGTTTGGGTGCACCTTGGGATACTAGGAAAAAAATTTTAGATAAGGACACAAGATTTCTCAATTTATTTTGGCTTACATTGTGGGAGAAGATGAACATAAAGTTAAAGAGGTATATAAACAATCCAACCACTAATAGAACAATCCACACTTCTACTAGTAAGTCCCCATTTGAAACTTTTTTAGGTTATCTACCACCTTCACCTTATGATCTGACATATGGATAGAAAGGAGGATTGATGGGGGATCTTGCAAGGAATGCCTTTAGGGCTAGAAAATTTGTTGAGAATATGAGGAATATCCAGATACAGGTATAGGAGACACTATAGAAGTCATGGGAAAATACAATTCCATCCATGATCGGCACAAAAAAAATAAAATTCCTTTAGGGTGGGAGATAGAGTATGGTTACAATTGAACAAGGAGAGGCTACACAATCTTTGTAAAGAAAATCAAAGCTTTGTGATATGGTCCCTTTGAGATATTGGAAAGGTGGGAGATAATGCGTATAAAATCAATATACCCCCATCCATGTGCATTTACTCAGTAGCAAATGTAGATAATTTGAAACCATATGAGTTTTCCATGCTAGATTAGGAAGAGGAACATGTCCTACCTTCTATAGAGGATTTGGCACTAGATGCTCATGTAGAGTTACAAAGAATACAATTTTGTAGAAGGTGTCCAAAATTACAAGACATGAACAACCTTTGGCATATTGGGTTGAAAGGACAACTTCTAGGAAAAGTTAAATTGTACACTCGAGAGAAGGTGGAAGAAAATTTTTCTAACCTCTTTCAGTAGAATTTTTTGGGGAACAAAAGCATTCGAAAATGGGGAGGTGTGATCTGGATTAGATCATTACATTGTTTTTCATCCATTTTGATGCTTTTAGAGTCGAGAAAGTGGAGGGATCATCTCATAAGACCATTTTTTATGGGTGGACCTAGTTTGGTAAATTGAAGTTTGAAACCTCCTAGCCGTGACAGCACATCCCAAGATCGACCCCGAGATGCGAGAGCTTTTTGCTCTCCATTGCAGTCGCCTACCGGAAAAAAAGAACCCCATGTCAGAATCTGTCGATGTTGGAGTCGTCATTTATTCATGCCATACGAAGCATACGAAGCAGTATGCCATATTTCCGGATAACCAAATCGTGGTGGACCCCATGGACATGATTGTCGGCAGTGGCTCTATCATGGGTTGCGACACCGCTAAGGTTCGACAGCTTAGGGTTCTCCCACGCTACACAACGAACGAGGCCGCGATGAAATGGTTCGAAGTCCCGGGCTTCAATTTTTCCATTCGCTCAACGCGTGGGATGAGGCCGACGAGATCGTGTTGATTGCCGTGAATTTGTACCTGGTGGAGCACGTTCTGTAGAGAACCCATGTCGTCCATTCCACAGTAGAGAAGGTTCACATAAGTTTGAGAAACAGGATTGTATCTAGAGATCCATTTTCTTCAAAATGTTTGGAGTTGGGCATTATCTTAGTTTTTTTTATGGTGGAAGTGATCAACCTTTGCGATGACATGAGATTATTGTTATAATCACTCAGTAAATCTGTTGTCCATCTTTAACTGTACAAATAATGTTGGCTTCACTCTATAACAGGTATGTATATATGTATATATTTCTATACTACTTTTGAACAATAGAAATTTGAATTTAACATTGTTTCTAACCACAGATCTAGATCTGTATGTGAATAAAATGGTGAACAAAATCAATCATTGGATTACTGCATATTGATACTTAAGTTGTTCAACTTAACATGAGCTGAAATCCTTCCATACTGCTGTAAATGATTTGCAGATGATCCTCGTTCTAAGTAGAGTACTTTTGTGCAAGCCTCTTACCAATATTGACTGTGATTTCTGGTTCTTATTTTCATAACATCACCAATACATACAGGACCCTATTGCTCTGCCCATAGAAGTGTTGCTTCTTGGTTAGCTTAAATGAAGGTATAATATATATAGATATGAATAGTCATTACATCTATGCTTCATATCAACTCAATAGGATTTGGATGCAAGGATAACTTGCATAAACCTTCGTGCCACAGAGATAATTTGATGACCGAGTACCTGAAGTTATGTTGTCTGCTCACCTTTTAAGGTCGAGGTTATGTTGTGAATTGTTATAAGACCAAGCTTCTCTTAAGCATGGGGCTATTGACATAGTTAAGAGCCAATATTTCAATATAATTTAGTCAAACTTATGCTTCCCAAAACAAAAATTTGCTTGGTAGATGAAGGTTATAATGATCACGGGTCTAAAGTGATAAGATGATCACAGTGAGCACTAACAAGTGTGAGTTTGGTTGCTTTTCAATTTGATGCCAAAAGACTTCACTCTCTTTTTGCAAGGCAACCTACAGTATGACCAAACCTTACGAGACCATCAAAATGAACGACAAACCAAAACTGAACCCTTCCTAATATTCCTATGTTAGATGCTCAGGGGTGATCCAAAGAATTCAAATCTTTACTTCACAAGATCATTCGTTAAAGTGCTTGAGAAATAGAGGTATAAGGTTATGTATTTATATGCTAAAGGGAGCTCCCTAATTAGCTAACCATGGGAGGATGGGAGGGTCCCATGAGAGCTAAAAACTTTTAATATTCAAGTAATATTTGCCTTATGGATTAAGTTAGGAAGGTCGTTGGCCTTAAGGAGGAAGATTAGCCTTTAAAACCTTGAAGAATACTTTTATAGGGAAAAACCTATCCAAGAAGAGTTAGATCTATTTTTCCAGCATCTCAACAATCAATCCTCCTCCATAAAGTTTACTATGGAGCAGGAAATTGATGGGTGTCTGCCTTTCCTTGATGTTCTCATTTCGAAGAATGATGACGGTTCTTTCTCCCACCAAGCATTTTGGACTGAGCAGTATCTTCATGCCAACTCCCATCATTTCCCTACTCAAAAGTTGGGTGTTCTCAACACGCTAGCTACTCGTGCACTGAGAATCTCTGATGAAAAGAACCTTGATAAAGAGAAAGCCCATCTCCTTAATGTTTTTGTTAATAATGGTTATAGTAGGCACCAAGGTCTGAAAGCTTTCCTTAAAGCTAGCAAAGGTCCCAAGGTTAAGAAAGACCCTAAAGATCGAGTCTCAGGGGTTCATCTCCCTTTCATCCAGGGGACCACTGATAAGATTGCAAGAATCCTTAGGAAGCATAATGTTCCCTCAACCTTTAGACCCCTTAACACCATCCGTAGCTCCCTTAGATCGGTAAAAGACCCTGTTGACCCCAAGGACATGAAAGGTGTCTATGTTATTCCATGTTCTTGTGGGACCCCCTATGTTGGTGAGACGGGGTGCTCTATTAATCAGAGGATTCATGAGCACTCAACCGACATCAAACATGGGAGGACCCGGTCTTCCGCCCTGGAAGAACATACGGAGAAGACTAAGCATCATATATGTATTGAGGAGGCCCGGGTTATTGCCAAGATTGTGCCTTTTCATCACCGGAAGTTTAGGGAGGCCATAGAAATTGAAAAGAGGCCGAGAAATCTCAATAGGGATGACGGTTGGAAGATTAGCAGTTGTTTGATCTCTGCCCTTTCCTCCTAACCCTCCCCTCTGCCCCTGTCCCCGTCCCCGCCCCTTGTTTCGTTCTTTTTATTGTGTTCTTCTCTGGTTTTTTCCCCCTCGTCTTCTGGATTGTTTGTTTTTTCCCCTTTATTCCCTTTACTTCTGATTGATTTTTATTCAGTATTTTATTAATTTTATTAATATTTTTAATAGTTTAATATTATTAGTTCACTTATATTTTATCTAGCTTAAAATTAAGAATAAGATGTTTTTAGTTAATAGGTTCTAAAAATTTTACGCCTTAATTATTAAACATGATATATAAATAAATAAGTTTTATACCTGAACATAAATGAAAGAATTATAAACATATAAACTAATTAATTGATTAATTGATAAACAATTAGGTTTGATCCCTACTTATCCCATTATACCTTTAGTAAATAAATAAATTTAATAATTGAATTAACTAACTAATTATAAATAGTTATATTTTTTTCCATAATTCTTCATTGGCTTTAATTTATATTTTATTTAGTTTCAGGTGAGAAGAAAATAATTTATATATATATATATATATAGATATATAAACTTTAGAAATAAGTCAAATATTTAACTAACTAATTAGGTTATCTAATTAATAAACATTTATTAATTTTTCTTAATATATCCTATAATAATAATAATATAAGTCTTTATATAGTTTATGTAGTTTTAAAATAATAAAGAGTATATTAATTAGTTATTAGTTTAAGTTTATTTTAGTTAAATACAAGCGGTTCTATTTAATTACAAAAGGAAATAAACTAACTAATTAATTAATTAACTAATTAATTTTCCTTTCTCTATCTCTTGGTCAGTCCAGTATAGTCATTTCCTTGGTCAAATGTAGTTGCTTCTTTCTAGCCATTGAATAATCGGTTCTCTCTATTTAACCTACAACCTTGATCTGGTTCGTCAACTTGGCCTAACGATGAACCACACTTGTTGGTTTGAAACGCGCTGACAAATGAATTTTGATGTGATTTTTGCCGAAAACACTTCTCAATAAGCTTGATATGGATCATAGACGCCTAAATTCAACAATGATATAATTTTATTAATAATAGTATATAACCCTTAAGATAAATATTTAATGACTATAACTAATAAATGTGTGCCATGACACGACCCCATGGGGTTTTAGCCCCACTAATTGGGATCTTTGACTTCAACCTTGAATAAATCTCAACCGTGAAGAACTACATGGCGTGTTGGATACCACCAGAAACATCTTGTTGAGGAGAATCTATCTAGAAGGATCCTAACATGAGATTCCATGAATTTCCATGTCATATTGAGTGACAAAAGGTGGGGCAACACTAGGTGTTCTTGGGTTGACGTTAATGACAACCACTTATCAACAAGAGCACGTAGTATTGCTAACATTTCCTTCTCATAAATAGGTTTCTGTAAATAATTTCCCTTGATTGAACAACTTTCAAAAGAAATGGGTCTTCTTTCTTGCATTAAAAGAACACCATTGCCATTTCATGGGCATCACATTCCACAATAAAGGTTTTTGTGAAGCCTGGTGTAGCTAAGAGTAAAGTTTGACACATTGTCTCTTTAATATGTTCAAAGTCATTAGTTGAATCTTCTGGAGTCCAAAAAAATGCATCTTTCTTCAGTAATGTTGTTAGTGGTTGTTATATACATATTTGGGCACTACAACCCCAATCACATATGTCCATAAACCAAGGGCTTCTAAACCCCTAAAAGTGTTGTTTCCATACCCTAAAGGATCAAGGTCAACTGATTACATCATTTCCCAGAAGTTCTCCCTGAAAAACTACTCAGAACTGGTCAAAAATGGACCATACAGACTGCTCAGTGCTAAGGGTGCAATGCATCTCACCTGTTACACACAAAGGGTGCGATGCATACTGAAAAGCCCTTCTGTAGGGTGCAATGAGCAAGAGCAGACCAATGGCAGAGGTAGTTTTCTAGGTGGAAACTCAGAGAATCTTCTAGAAACTGCTCATATGGCACTTGCCTCTCTGAATTCACCCAGGGATGAGTAAGAGATCATGAAATTTGCAAGTGAAACCAAGAACTATCAGTGAAATGACACTAATCAAAACCCCAGAAGCTGACTCACCCCCCTGCAAATATCTATATATGGATCCCTCATAATAGAGATCCAGAGGCTGGAATTTTGTAATTTGTAAGGAATTGTTGTTGGTTTCTCTTTGAGACATTGTATTGTTGGATGATCTAGCTTTTCATGAGGTGAAAATGGCTTTCATGCTGGGAGGATGGCGCTGGATCATACAGCTGGGTTGTAATCCTCTCTTCTACTACTTCTATCAATAAAGCTATTTGAGTTTTCCTCCATATACTTGTATATTTCTAAATCTTGTATTTGTGTATGCATTTGTATGGTTAATGTACATCTGATTCTACATTGTTTGTGTTATTTGAAGCAGGACAAGTGAGAAAGGAGTGGCGAAAGCTCTATCAAAGGAGAGAGGAAACAAGCAAGGAGCCAACCGAAAGACTAAGGTTGGTGCTCTCTGCTTCTCTCTCATCTATCTCTCATAAAGGAAAACGCAAGTTACTTTGAATTGTTTGTTTCTAAGATAGCTACCCATCTTAGTGGGACTAGCAGATTTGAGTAGACACTAGTTTTCCCGAAAACAGTGGTGTTGTTATTTTCCCATAATTCTTAACAAAATTGTGATAATACCATGTCAACCCGAGAAATCCTCGAAGATGCCTTAAGGTTGTGGGGATTTTCCATTCCTTTATGGCTTTAATTTTGTTATGGTCTAGCTTAACACCCTCATGAGATACAATATGAACCAAATATTACACTTCCTGTAACCAAAGAAACATTTGGAGGGTTTTGCAAACAATTGTTTCTCCTCCAATAGTTTGAGCACCCTATCAACATGTTGAAAATGATTTTTCCAAGACTACTTGTAGATTAGTATATCATAAAAAAATAATAACACAAATTTTATAAGGGTTTGAAAATAGAATTCATCAAACCTTGAAATGTGGAAGATGCATTAGTAAGACCAAAAGACATGACCAAAAATTCATAATGACCTTCATGAGTTCTGAATGTTGTTTTCAGAATGTCTTCTGTCTTCATTCTAATTTGATGATATCTTGAGTGAAGATCTATCTTGGTGAAGTAAATTGCTCCATATAAATCATCCAACAATTCATTAATGATAAGAATGGGAAATTTATCTTTAATAGTGAGGTTATTGAGTTCTCAATAATGTGGACACATATATCATGATCCATTCTTATTGTGCACTAATACTACTAGAGAAGAGAAGGAACTTTTGTTAGGCTGAATTACACCTGTCTCTAACATTTCTGCAACCATACATTCAATTTCACTTTTATGGGCATAGGGATATCTGTAAGGTTTGATGTTTGGAAGAACACTTCCCATAATCAAGTGAATAGCATGGTCGTGATCGAGAATAAGTGGAATTTGTTATTCTTCTCACTTAGGGCCATTTCTAACAATTAATATAATAAATATTATTGTAGTAGCTTCAAACCTTATTGAATCTACATCATCCTTCAAAAACACAAAACCATATATTTTCCTCAAAATATTTCTCATGAATATATACATATGGATAAACACAATTCTTTTACAAATTTCAATAAATTTAAATAAATAAATAAATAATTTAAATAGCTAGTTGATAATTTTTTTCAATTGAAATTTAAAATGGCTAGTTGATCTTTTTTTCAATTATTTTATATATATAATCTAGTTGGCTATTCAATTGACCACTAATTAGCTATATCGATGTTATTTTATCTTGAAATTTGTAAAAAAAATTGAATCTTTGTATAGTGGGAAAACCTATCATAACTTATTTGTCAAACTAGTAGTAGGGATAAGTACACTACTCGTTATTCATGAATGTAAGCTAGCATTACGGTTATTCAACAAAAACCATGCCACCTGGAATTACTGGATGGTGGTCCATAAGGGGGCAAGCTTTCAATATTGTCAGTTGCCTTTAGGTCTTGGGCATTAACCTGTTTTCTTACTTCTGAGAAAACAAGCTCTTAACCAAACATAAACAGCGTTAGGACATACTCCAAACCTAGTAAAAAAAATTAAATCAACTTTTTTTTATATAGAAAATTTATATTATTTAGATTCATCAAATACTAACATATGTGGCAATTAAAATTGAAATCTCCTTTACTTTTAAGGAATTTATATATTTAAAAAAAATCAAAAATTATTTTTAAAAATAAAATTTTAAAATTATATGAAAAATAACTATTTTTAAAATAATAAATTTTCATCTATAAGGTTAAGTTGGGTATTTAACATTAATAATATGGGAAATTCAATGCATTTTTCATAAATATTTAGATGTATTATTGAAAGAAACATACAAATTCTACAAATATTGGTAATTTGAAGTTGTTTGGCCATTGGATGTTGGAAAGAGTTTAGCTTATTAATTTGAGTATTTGAGTTTTTTTCAAGTTGTATAGTGACATAAATAATTCTAGTTTAATTATTTTATGTTTTGTTTTTTTTTTCATATTTTCTCGTCTATTTTACCAATATGTGATAGAGATTTGTTGGAATCACAAATTTGAGTTATGAAATATACATAATCCAGAATGGTACAAAGGTTTTTTAGGGTGTTGAATCTATTTATGTATTAAAAAATGCATCTTAGAGAGCAAAAACCCATGATTTTGCTAAAACATTATTGTTCAATTCTAACAAAAATTTCAAAATGTAGAAGAGTTAGATTGCACCATTGAAATCATTTGTGGAGAACTTTCAAAACATTTCTTTTACACATATTTAGAGAGTTAAATATGTATATTGATGCTATATCTACCAGTCTCTTGTATTTCAATCACAAACTTATGGTGCTTGAGGAATCAGATCTACCATACATGATGAAGGTCACGGAATCTGGTAACATTGACATTGTTAGTCAGTATGACTTCGACATGAATCTCTTCATGGCCATGACAACACATCCAAAGATCGATGTTGAGGTGTGAGAGCTTTAGTTTTAAATTGATGTGTTGAATGGTTTAAATTGTATTTAAGTGCTAAAAATTACTCACCACTTGAATTTCATTGTACCTTACAAGAGTGTGAGGGATATGCGTCAAATTGTGAATTAACTACTAGGGGCTGTGTTATCACCCCAAGAAACTCACCTAGGTTGTATATCAGTGATGCTCGGGAACATTACAAATTCAACAAAATGTTGGATTAAATGATGGATGAATGGAAGAAATGCTGCACATTCGACCCAGATAACCACTCCTACTATGATTTACCCCAGACATGGGTGAACACCCCCAAACTACAAGGCTTTTAACCACTAATTACTCACAGTTTAAATAAAATGTGATGATGGAGAAGACTGACCACACCAGCAGATACACAGGACCTTGTGATGGCCGGCTGCAACCAGTTAAGAGGTCTGTAAATCTATTATCTAATACACAGACAGGATGACAGCTCTCTATGCATTAAAACAACAGAAACCTGCAAGCAATTTCAATGATATAGCTAAATTCTAACACAGAGGCGGGATGACAGCCCCTCTGATGCTAAACATTCACAGCACATGAAATAAATGCAAAGCAGGCACAGCCTGGAACATAGAAGAAGTGAAAAGTGAGCAAATGACAGCAAAAGAAGCTTGTATTAGTTGGAAATGAAGACCAGACGCTGCAGGTCTCACAGTATTTACAGTCTCCAGAAGTTGAAGCCTACAACACACTAGCACTCATCTAACACTCATCAAACTGATTACATTGTTTTTCTCAGTATATATAGAATCTGTTTACAAAAATCTCTGCTAGGGTATGTGTGGAGGTGTCTTAATGGATCACCAACCACATTTACAGTTAGACATGGCTCATCTACTACATTCTGACTATTTTAAATAAACAAAATGGCTCTTTTGTACTTCAGTTTCCCTCCTGAACAGTTGAAATATCATCTTCATAATCATTGTTGTCATTGAACTTCTCAAGGAGCATTCTGCTTGTCCTTGGTTGTGCTGTGTTGAATGCAGGTGGGTGAAGAATACATGATGGCCATTGGATGATTGAGATGGACGGCCTGGATCACTTGGCGAGCAGCCTTGAGAGCAAACAGGGCACGATTAGATATTAGTCGTGGATGCAATGAATCAGACGGCGGGGATCGGCATATGGAAGCCATTGAGTGAAAATAGGAATGGAGGGACAAGGGCCGTCCGATCGCAAGATTGATGATTGGACGGTTGAAGAATGGCAAAGGAGGGCGACAGTTAACTCGAGGCGACCCGGGTACGGAGGCGAGAAGTGGTTTTATCACACCGCTTACCCGGGCTCGGTAGTTATTGTACCAGCGGGTGCGATGCAACAATAATATGACGCGTGGCAGGAGCGATGGCGGCGAAACTGCTTTCCCCGGAGGCTAACGGGTGTGCATGTTTGCGGAGCGGGGAAAGCGATAACCCTTGGATCATATGATGGGATGATCGGATGGTCAGCATAAACACACAAGTTTATTGTTGATATGACCAATGATGTGGCAGGTTAGGGGCGAGCCCAGGTTTTGGAATATTTTATATGTGCGGGGTTATATGGGTCAAAACATAATGCCGGGGCAAACAAATAATAAGTTTTTTATATGGGGTTTAAACGTATATTGTGAGGGGATTAGGGGTAATGGAAGAAAATAGGAGGATAAAGGGGAAGAAGAAATCCACTGCTGCGAGCCTCTTGAGAGCATGGTCAGCACTACCAAACCTACTTTTAACCCTTAAACACTGAATCTGTAGCAGAGCTAACACTGGCTCCTTCTGGGGATGAGATCCTCCCTGCGAGGTCTCAAGAACCTGCAGACCACTGCCTTTCCAGCTGAAAACAAATTAATCAAAATTCCTAGTGTTCCATTGGGCATGGAGTCTATTGTGCCTGCATAAAACTGATAAAAACAAACTATTTACAACTTTTAAGGCCAAAGACCTTAAACAACATAAATTTTCAAAACCACCCATTAACTGGGCCATCAAAAACTGCTTCACCTCCCATACTTTTCAGTATGAAGGTGTTGTTCCCTTGAACCTGTGAAATGATGAAAGGCCTTGTCCAGAAAGCATCAAATTTCCCATGATTGCCTTTCTTTTCCTTCAAAGCATCCCATTTCAGCACCAAGTATCCAACCTGAAAATTATTTCTTTTTTCCTTCCTGTCAAAAACATCCTTGATCTTTTTCTGATGTGCTGCAGCTTTTTCAACCAACTGTTCTCTGATCTGATGTAATTCTGTCAAATCAGTGATTCTGTTTGCCATGTCTTCTTCCTCATCCTGCTCTTCTTGAAGGAATTTTGCCACAGGGAGGGTAAGTTGAATCAGAAATACTGCCTCTGTGCCATACACCAGCTTGAATGGAGAACTGCCAGTGGATCTCTTGATGGTCACTCTGTCAGCCCACAGTGCATACTTGAGCTTTGAATCCCAATTCTTTTTATTGTCCTCTAACAACTTTTTAATTATCTTTATCAGGCTTTTATTAGAGGATTCTGCTAGACCATTTCCCTGTGGATAATATGAGGTGGAATGAACAAGTTTAATACCCATAAAATCACACATATCCACCAATTCTTTCGCTCTGAAGGCTGTTGCATTGTCCGTGACTAATTTATGTGGACAACCAAATCTGGTAAAGATATTCTTTGTCAAAAACTTCATGACCACATTATGATCAGCCTTCCTTGTAGGGACTGCTTCAATCCACTTGGTAAAATAATCAGTGGCTACTAATATCCATCTGTGCTGGCCACTGGAATGTGGATTGATTTCTCCAATGAAATCCAAACCCCACTGCTGAAAAGGTCCTCTTGCCTGAATTGGTTTTAGGGGCAGGGATTTCAACTGCTATTTTCCTTCAAATCTCTGGCACCTGTCACAAGATTTAACAAAAACAAATACATCAGAAAATAAAGTGGGCCAATAGTACCTAGCTCTGAGAATTTTGTGGGCAGTAGTTTTCCAATAATGGTGCCCTCCACACATGCTGGAATGAAACTGTTGCATGACTTCTTTTGATTTTTCTTTGTCCGGACACCTTAAAAGCACTCCAGATGGATCCCTCCAGTAGAGCAGAGTTTCTATAATGCAATACTTTGCTGCTCTAAGCTTTAAAGTTCTAGCTTGA
Organism: Pinus tabuliformis; assembly: GCA_031772625.1. NCBI lineage: Eukaryota > Viridiplantae > Streptophyta > Pinopsida > Pinales > Pinaceae > Pinus > Pinus tabuliformis. The sequence continues at coordinate 1,858,107,049 of CM062817.1, read as the reverse complement.
CTTTGCGTAAAGCCTGAAGGGATTTCTAGCTTTAGCAAGAAATTAATTATTGCATCATACCAATCACATGAAGCTATATTCTCGGCCACTGACTGTTCTTTTACTGTTTTAACCATGTCCTCTTCTTCTGCCTGACCATTTTCTGCCATCATGCATAGGAAATCAATGTCTAAAGTTCTGCAATTTTCTTCAGCCAATAACTTGGCAAGCCCCTGACCTCTGACCAACTTTGTGGGCTTCAGCTCTATGTTAAATTCTATCATTTTAGCAATCCACCTTGCCCTTCTTCCATCAGCATTAGGTTGTGTCAGGACAACTTTTATTGCAGCAGAGGGTACATATGCAATTATTTTTGAATGCAAGATATAAACTCCGAACGCCTTTAAGGATTTAATAAGAGCATATGCATGTTTTTCAATAATATCATACCTTAGTTTAGCATCCCTCAAATTCTTGCTGAAAAATGCTACTGGATGCTCTGAACCTTCTTCATCTGCTTGCAATAAAATAGCTGCAATGGTATCTTCAGAGGCAAAAGAAAATATATGGAACTCCTTGCTATAATCAGGACTTATTAAAGTGGGAGCCTCCATAATAGCCTTCTTAATGGACTCAAATGATTTTCTTACTGTTTCAATTCATCTTACCTCTGGTCCCTTTTTCAACATGGAGGTTACGTGCTTTACCAGCTCTGCAAAATCTGGAATAAACCTCCTGACAAAATTAACTTTGCCCAGAAAAGACTGTATATCTTTCTTTGATTTGGGGACAGTCAAAGCCTGAATTGCTTTGACTCTTTCTGGGTCAATTTGAATACCTGCAGCAGACACAACATGTCCCAACAGCTTGCCTTCTTCTAAAGAAAATTGTGATTTCTTCGGATTGACTGAAATTCTGAACCTTCTGCACTTCAGAAATACTTTCTTCAAATTTTGCAGATGACTTTGATGGCTACTGGAGTAAACTGTTATGTCATCAAGGTAGATAAGCACAAATTTGTCCTTCTCTCCCACAAATTCTATATCCATAGCTCTCTGATAGGTGGCTCCAGCATTCATCAATCCAAATGGCATTTTGGCATACATGAAAGTGCCCCAAGGAGTGGTAAATGCAGGCTTTTCTTGGTCATCTGGGTGCACAGCAATCTGATTAAAGCCTGAAAATCCATCTATGAAAGACATCACTTTAGCTCTTGAGACCTTTTGCAGAAAATACTCCATCTTGGGCAAGGGATAATTATCTTTCTTTGAGCATTTGTTCAAATTTCTGAAATCAACACACAATCTGATTTCTCCACTCTTCTTCCTCACAACTACCAAATTGGCCACCCATTTGGAATATCTGAGAGGCACTATGATCTTAGCAGCCAATAACTTTTTAATTTCTTTTTCAATTAAAGGAAGAAGCATGGGATTTATTGGTCTCAGCTTCTGTTTGAAAGGAATAGCGTCTTTCTCCAGAGGGATTTTGTGCTGAATTATATTCTTATCATAAGTTTTCAGATCACTATACTCCCAGGCAAACACATCAGCAAATTGCTTCATTAATTTGCAGTATTCAGAACTTTGATCAACTGACAAATGAGTAGACAAATTTATATATCTGGGCTGACCTGGATTTCCTATATCATGCTTACAGACTGCGGATTGGTCCTCTTTTTGGGCAGCCTTGTAAGGCACATCATTTTGGTCAAACAGTCTTTCAAGAGGAATTAGACCCTTAGGAATATGGTTACTAGGAAGCTGGACTATGATGTTTTTGCCAATCTTATTTCTAAGCTAGGACTGACAATTTTCTAACAGGACTTCATTATCTTGGTCAATTTGCAACTCTGAAAATTCATCAATGACTTGCAGAAACCTATTCAACTCATCATCATCATTAAAAACTTTCCAGTGGTGGACATTGTCAGGCAAGGATGGTCTATACATCATTTGGACTTCATAAACTAGTCTGGGAGGTAATGTAGGGATGAATAGACTAGCAGAAACAACAAGTGAATCAGCAAGCTGATTTTTGGCTCTAGGAATGTATGAAATACAGAAAAAATCAAAGGAGTCTCTGATTCTCCATACCTCATCTCTATATGCTTTCAGCCTTGGGTGTTTTGCCTGAAATGTTTTATTCGCTTGCTGGATAATCAAATCAGCATCTCCAAATACCTTTAAATTCTTGATTCCTCTGCCCTTGGCTGCATTAATGCCCAACAACAAAGCCTCATATTCTGCTATGTTTTTAGTAACATTAAAAACTAGCTTAAAAGACAGTTGAATGCTTTCTTCTTCTGGAGACACTAGCACCACCCCTGCTCCTGCAGTCTCCTTGGAACATGCTCCATCAAAGAACATCTCCCAAATCTGACTTCCTCGCTCTTCCTTGGCCTGAATTGTTGGTTTCCTGATCTGCATTGAGGCCTCTTAGATTCTTTTATTTGGAGAATACATGCTCCACAATCAGTGTCCACTGCATATATAGGATGATTTGTAGGATTCTTCTCATCACTAATGATGTATGCCAATTGTGCTTCTCTGTACAATCTCCTGCTTTCTCCTCCAAACACTGGGATAGTGGCATAAGATAAATCATTCTGTAATGTCCCACCTAGTCTCTTAATCCACCCTCTGGACAACAGCATGCCAAACTTAGGAGGGACATCTGCTACCACAATATCCATCATCATACTTTTCATGGGCAACTGGGTTAGGGTAATGGCAGATCCTTAATCAATCCAAGGCATTTCACCTTCCTTGAATCAAAAGAAAATAAATCATGATAGGGTCTAGTGATATCAAGGCCTAACTCTTCCATGACAGCTTTAGGCATCAAATTGTGGCTGGCCCCTGTGTCTAGCAGGCAATTATGGAGGATTTTATCATGGATGGTCAATGAGACATAGAAAGATGGAGAATTATTATCAGAAGGTTCAACCATAGGACTAAGCACAATGGCGGGCTTGTCATCTTGCAAATTGACAAAGTCAGTGGAGGTTTGTTTGGTTTCTAGCTTAAGGGCTTCAAGGATAGGCTTCCTAAACACTTCACTCTTCACCAACTCAACCAGAGGCACATATATTTTCAATTTCTGAACTTCTGACCCAAAGCTGAAAGAATAAGATGACTTATCAGAACTTTTTACCTCTTGAACTGGAGCTTTGAGGATGACTGGATCAACTGTTGGTCTTCTCTGTTTGATATTCTGCAGTTCTGTTTGGACAGCAGCTCTTTGGGCAGGATTCTCTTTGGCATTTCTTGCATTTGATCTCAGATTATATAGCTGCTGCTTCTCATCAGATTGTAGAATAGCTCCTTTGTCCCACTCTTGACTATTTTGTTCTTGTAGCAATGACTCTTCATATTCAGCCAATGTCAAAAAAGCAGCACTGCCTTTATCTTCCATGCAGTGAATTTCATCCTCATCTTCTTCAAATTGTTCCTCCTCCATGACTACATTTTGGAAAGGGGCTTTAACTTTGTAATCTTCTTTTGATTCTCACCCCTATATATTATTTGTAACTGCTCATTTGCTCTTCTGAATGGATTTGGATTTCTTGGAGCAAATGCGTTTTGCTGCCTTATTTTCCCTGAGTTCTGCTCAACCGTTAGCTTAGAAACTTCAGCGGCCAACGACTCTATCATCTTAGTCATTTTATCTAATTTAGGCTCTGAAGATGATGCAGAAGAAGTAGAAGCCTGATTCCTCTGTCTTCTTCTATCAGCTAGACTCTTTAGCTTCTCTGCAGCCATGATATTAGATTCTACTTCTAATGTTTCATCTTGCATATCAGACAGCGTAGCACATCTTCTTTCTCTCAATAACAGGCAGAAATCAGAGTCAAAAGCATTGGCATAAGTGAGTTTGGTAGTAGTGGGGGTAGGTTTTACCTCAGCTGGTATCCCACTATACAAACGATTGAATCTTTTATTAAAATCAGGTATTGATTCCCCATTTTCCCTTTTCAGATTACCAAACTCAGTATGATAGTACATCAAGTCCTTTTTATCTCCCCATTGCTTCAAAAATGCATCATCTAATGCTTCTATATCATTTATTGATCTCTAGGGTAATTATCTGAACCACTTCCTAGCCTCTCCATCAAGGCTCTGGACAAAAACTCTCATCCACACATCATTTTCACTTATATCTAGATTATCAGCATAACTGTAAAAAGCTTCTAAGTGTTCTTCTGCTGTTACTCCCTCCGCTCCAGTGAATTTAGGCATGTATTTCTGATATTCTCCCAGAGGCATAGGATTTAAAGGGACAGGCAAGACCAAAGGTCCATATCTAGCAGCAACAATTCTCTCAATCCTAGTAGGTGCTTGTTGTCCTGCCATGATTGGGATATTTGGAAGAATAATAGCAGATTGAATGGTAGGGAGAAATGTGATGGATGGTAGAGATAAAGGGATGTTATGGACATTATGGGAAGCTTTCTTTGGACTGAGATTCAAAGGGGAACTAACTGTGCAAGGGGCTAAACTAATCTCTGAAGGAGTTTCTTTATTTACAGCGCTGGGTTCTAATTCTTCAAACTGTAAATCTTCAGCTACAACTTTATCTTTCAGAGATGAATTAGATTTCTTAGGCTTACCTGATCCTGATGCCCCCTTCTGTGAAGCTTTCTTCGATTTAGTAGTCCTTCCAGGGTCAGGAAATGGTTCAGCTGGAGATTTCTGAGGATTTCTTTGAGTATGTCTCACAAACTGAGCCAGAACTTCAATGTGGAGTCGCCAAAGGATGGTCTTCCACCAGTGGAGTTGCCAGACAGATGATTAGAACCAAAATATGTGTTCAAACCTTGTCTGTCATCAAAGCTTGAAGCTGTGTCATTCTCCTAGGGAAGTTGAGCTTCGATTCTCCTCTCCCCGGCAACGGTGCCAATTAAAGTTATCACCCCAAGAAACTCACCTAGGTTGTATATCAGTGATGCTCGGGAACATTACAAATTCAATAAAATTTTGGATTAAATGATGGATGAATGGAAGAAATGCTGCACATTCAATCCAGATAACCACTCCTACTATGATTTACCCCAGACATGGGTGAACACCCCCAAACTACAAGGCTTTTAACCACCAATTACTCACAGTTTAAATAAAATGTGATGATGGAGAAGACTGACCACACCAGCAGATACACAGGACCCTGTGATGGCCGGCTGCAACCAGTTAAGAGGTCTGTAAATCTATTATCTAATACACAGATAGGATGACAGCTCTCTATGCATTAAAACAACAGAAACCTGCAAGCAATTTCAATGATACAGCTAAATTCTAACACAGAGGTGGGATGACAGCCCCTCTGATGCTAAACATTCACAGCACATGAAATAAATGCAAAGCAGGCACAACCTGGAACATAGAAGAAGTGAAAAGTGAGCAAATGACAGCAAAAGAAGCTTGTATTAGTTGGAAATGAAGACCAGACGCTGCAGGTCTCAAAGTATTTACAGTCTCCAGAAGTTGAACCCTACAACACACTAGCACTCATCTAACACTCATCAAACTCATTACATTGTTTTTCTCAGTATATATAGAATCTGTTTACAAAAATCTCTGCTAGGGTATGCGTGGAGGTGTCTTAATGGATCACCAACCACATTTACAGTTAGACATGGCTCATCTGCTACATTTTGACTGTTTTAAATAAACAAAATGGCTCTTTCGTACTTCAGTGTCCCTCCTTAACAGTTGAAATATCATCTTCATAATTGCTGCTGTCATTGACCTGCTCGAGGAGCATTCTACTCGTCGTTGTGCTGTGTTGAATGCAGGTGGGTGAAGAATTAATGCACAGATGGCTGGGAATACATGATGGCCGTTGGATGATTGAGATGGACGGCCTGGATCACTTGGCGAGCAACCTTGAGAGCAAACAGGGGCACGATTAGATATTAGCCGTGGATGCAATGAATCAGACAACAGGGATCGGCATATGGAAGCCATTGAGGGAAAATAGGAATGGAGGGACAAGGGTTGTCTGATTGCAATTTGATGATCGGATGGTTGAAGAATGGCAAAGGAGGGCGACAGTTAACGCGAGGGGACCCGGGTACAGAGAGGGGAAGCGGTTTTATCGCATCGCTTACCTGGGCTCGGTAGTTTTCGTACCAGTGGGTGCGATGCAACAATAATAAGACGCGTGACAGGAGCGATTGCAGGGAAACTGCTTTCCCTGGAGGCTAACGGGTGTGCATGTCTGCGGAGCGGGGAAAGCGATAACCCTTGGATCATATGACGGATGATCGGACGGTCAGCATAAACGCACAAGTTTATTGTTGATATGACCAATGATGTGACAGGTTAGGGGCGAGCCCAGGTTTTGGATTATTTTATATGTGCGGGGTTATATGGGTCAAAACATAATGCCGGGGCAAACAAATAATAAGTTTTTTATATGGGGTTTTAAACGTATATTGTGATGGGATTAGGGGTAATGGAGAAAATAGGAGGATAAAGGGGAAGAAGAAATCCACTACTATGAGCCTCTTGAGAGCATGATCAGCACTGCCAAACCTGCCTTTGACCCTTAAACACTGAATCTGTAACAGAGCTAACAGGCCGTAAAGCCCATAAACTAATATCAAGACTTGAATTTCATTGTACTCAACATTTTTTATGATGCACTTACAACATTTTGTAAAATGTGAACTTTATCCATTATCACTTTTCCATCCTCTACAATTTCTTGAATGAAAATGCATTGGATATCGATTTGATGTCTTTACATGAAAGATAGGGTTCTTAATTACACAAATGACATTGTTAATATCACATTGAATTGTAATAACAATCAAACTTAACTTTACATATGAACATAGTTTCATGATCCAAATAGCCTTTTGTCAAGTTTTCTATTAAATTTAGTTGATGTTTCCACTACATTGAAAACACCCGATGAGGCCACCTTTAAATTAGGAGAGTTTACAATGGAAGTTATCTTCAAACCAACTATATTTAAGAATCATGAACATTTCCAGGTCTTTGATAATGATACACATATCCTAGGCTCCTTGGAAAAAAATGATCAATTTGATTACCAAAATAATCAAGACAACATTATAGAGGGTGTGCATGAGGCCTTCAAGTTAAAAAAATGACTGATTTAGAAAAATCATTTGATAGAGATGATGGCTACAAATTTGGAAGGATAACTGATCAGTCACGCGATACCATTGAAATAAAAATAGGATCAAAACTCAATCCCAAAATTATTTATACTGGGAAGGGTAACCCAAGGGAAAGGGATGAACTTGAAAAATTATTACATTAGTTTAAGGACGTGTTTTCTTGGTCATACCAAGATTTGAAGGCTTGTAGCAAGATTTTGTTTAACACACCATTCCTTTAAAGGAGGGATCCAAATCAGTTAGGAAAATTTTGAGAATCATGAACCCAAGTTGGTCACCTTAGTCAAATATGAATTGCAAAATATTCTCAGTGTGATATGATAGCCACAAAAAATAATTCTTCATGGTTATCCAACCCCATAGTGACCAAGAAAAATAATGAACTTATCAGAATGTGTGTTGAATTTAGATACCTAAATAAAAAATTCATTAAGGATAATTACCCTTTGCCTAACATGGATAACCTCTTACAAAGGATTATGGGTACTAGAACAATGTCTATGTTAGATGAATTTTCTGGGTATAATTTAGCCTTGGTCAAGGAAGAACATAAATTGAAAACTAATTTCACCACACCTTGGGGAAATTAAATTTTTTTTATAATTCCATTTGGTCTCTTAAATGTCGAGTTTACTTTCCAAAGAACCATGGAAGATTACAGAAATATACCAAGATGACTTGGCAATATGGACTCTAAGGAAAGGAGAGACCATTTCTGACACCTAAGGAGAGTGTTTGAGCAATGTACGAAACATGGTATCTCATTGAACCAAAGGAAGTTAATCTTTGGGGTTGACTAAGGAAATACCTTTGGGCATGTGATTTTGAAAGAGGGTATCAACATCGATTTTGAAAGGATAGAATCAAGTAAGGATATTTCCATTGTTAGGACACTAGAATATTAATGTCTTCCTATTATTGTTATTGTTAGTGTAGCCCCCTATTGTTATTGTTTTTCCCATGTATCCCCCATGTTGTTATTGTTGTGCCCCATAGAATCCCACTATTGTTATTTTTGTGCCCTTACATTATTATTGTTATGTAGGTTCTGATTATATTGTGACCCCTTAAACTCCTTTATATATCAAAGAGGTCTTATCTTTTGAATCATCCAAGAATTTTTCATTTGTTTAATATAAAGGAGGTTTCCCCCTCGAAGAGACTATTTTTTTAGTCATTGATCTATATTTTCTTCTATTTTGTGAGCTGGTTGCATAACATTTGGTATTAGAGCTTTGGATTCTAGGGTTTTGTTGCTTCAAACAAATCATCTTGGAATTTTTCCTATAACTTTTTTTATACGAAGATTCAGAATCTAAAATTACAACCACATGGAGCCAATACATTGGTAAACCCCATGTACGAATTTCAGATATTAATTCGCTATATTTTGGAGATATGATATGAGGAATTTAGGGTTTTTGCAAGCTCCAGAATCTCATCTGCAACAGGTGACCTAGGAAAAATTGTCATAACTTTCTCTCCGAGCATCGAATTTGAATTTCATAAAAAGTGACTGAAAGTGAACATAATTTATTTTGTTGGGTATCATTTTTAGGGCTGAAGGTCGAAACAGGGACACGTGGCACTCCGTACAAGTTCGGTGTACTGAACTAGTCTATAATCAGGTCATCATGGGAGATTGGGCATAAATCTTTCTTAAAGAACCCAATCTTGGTCTGACTTGTGGGGTTGGAAAGAAAGCTCAGAGGGCTAACATAGGACGAGATTTTTAGAACTTGGAGATATGAAATTATAGAGATCTAACAGCTTCAATATCGAGCTCCAAAAAAGCAAGAAAAATGTGTGTATTTTTTTAAAATTTTGCAAAAACATTGTTTGAAAAAACAGTTTGAAGTGATTGAAAGGGAATACTAAAGCATAGATATCAGTATTTGGTTCTAAAATTCCCCACAAACAAAATACTTCTACACCCATTAAGATCTAAGAAAGCTCTACTATCATTGACTCATGAAAAGAAAGAATTACAACATGATGTATCAAAATTATGGGACCAAGTGCAACAAATTTCGTTCTCACAAAAAGCAACCAAATATTAAATAAAAGGGGAAATGGATGGGTTGGAAAGGGAAATGTAAGTTTTGAAGGATGGTTTAAAAGAAAACATGGAAGATTTGAAGGATGGTTTAAAAGTAGACATGGAAGCAATGATGAATGTCAAGATGGAAGGATTGACAAATTTGCTGCAAGAAAGGCTTCCAAATGGTGACAAGATAATTCATGAAAATCGTGATGAGAAAAAAAGAAATATGAATTATGATTTTAGAGACTCCAATGTTGGGTTTAAGACCCACCACATTCCAAACTTCAATGTGAGGATTTTTTATGGCAAGGATCTGGTAACATGAATACTACAGATGGAACAATATTTTGATCTTCATGGTGTGCAACACACAAAAGGTACGCATTACAAATTTATGTTTAGAACCCAATCAGTTTGTATGGTATCAATGACTTTGTTCTCGTAAACCGCTTGTCACTTGGTCAATTTTTATGGAGGAAATGATAGCACGTTATGAGGATACAAAGAGAAACACCTTCTTTAGCCAATTGATAAATCTCAAACAAAAGGGTTCAATGGCGAAGAACATTGAGCACTTTCAAAAATTGAATATTAGGGTAACTGATATTCCAGAGGAGCATAGGATTGATGTCTTCATAGGGAATTTGAAGGATAACATCCAAAATGAGGTTCACTTTTGGGATCTTGATTCATTGAAGAAGACATTGAGGGTGGCAAGAAAAGTTGAAAGCAAAATTATGGAAACAAGGAAGTCTACCACTCACAATTACAAATATGGAAGTGTTATTGCTCCTTAGCCTTCCACTACCTACAAGGTTGACGCCACAAAAAGTGAAGGAAAAAAGAGCAAAAGGGCTTTGTTACAATTGTGATAGAAAATACACTAAAGGTCATAAGTGTGCTGACAATAAATTTTTCTACATAGATTGTGAAGAGGAGGAAGAAAAGGAACAAGAAACATCAAAAGAGGAGGATATACACCAGGAACCAACCCAAGAGAAAGAATAAATGAATCCGACCATATATTGTAATGCATTGGCATGAATTACCACTCCTCAAACTCTCAAGATAGAAGGATATATCAAGAAGAAGAAGGTAATAGTGTTGATTGATTCGGGTAGTACCCATAATTTTATTCATTGTAAGATAGGCAAGCAATTGAATTGCTTCCTATATCCAACACCACAGTGTCAACTGATGGTTGCAAATGGAGGAACAATAAATTGCTCTAGAAAGTGACATAATATCAAGCTAACCATGGGTGAATATGTATTGAATAGTCCAATGTGTTCCATTCCAATGGGTGGGGCTGATGTTGTACTAGGATTCCAATGGTTACAACATTTGGGGACGATAGCTTTTAAATTTCAAGAACTTTTCTTGAATTTTTTTTGGGAAGGAAAGGAAGTTGAATTAAGGGATATTGTAGCAAAACTGGGAAACATAATCATCTCTAATGGCATGACAAATCTTCTAAATAAAGAACAACGGGCATAATTACACAATTATGCTCACTAGAGGTTCAAACATTGAAATCATTTATTTTTGCAGATCTCCAAAATGTCTTGGACAATCATTCCAAGATATTTGAGACTCCTAAAGGGCCAAGGCCTCCCACCTATTCATGATCATGGTCATGCTATTCATTTGATTCTAGGAATTGTTCCTCCAAACATTAGACCTTACAGATATCCCTATGCCTAAAAGAGTGAAATTGAACATATGGTTGCATAAATGCTAGAAGCTGGTATAATTCAACCTAGTCAAAGTTCTTTCTCTGATCTAGTATTATTGGTGCATAAGAAAGATGAATCATGGTGTATGTGTATAGATTATAGGGAGCTAAACAAGCCCAGTATTAAAGATGAATTTCTCATTCCTGTCATTATTGAATTTTTGGATGAATTACATGAAGAAATTTACTTCACCAAGTTGGATCTTCGTTTAGGATATCATCAAATTAGAATGAAGACTGAAGACGTTCTGAAAACAACATTCATAACTCATGAGGGTCATTATGAATTTTTGGTCATTCCTTTTGGCCTTACTAATGCACCCTCCACCTTTCAAGGCTTGATGAATTCCATTTTCAAACCCTTCCTTAGAAAAATTGTGTTAGTATTTTTTGATGATATGCTAACCTATAGCAAGTCTTAGAAGGATCATGTTCAACATATTGACGGGGTGCTCAAACTATTGGAGGAGAAATAATTACATGCAAAAACCTCCAAGTGTTTCTTTGGAGTACATTAGGTGGAATATTTGGGTTATATTGTATCTCATGAGGGTGTTAAGGTAGACACTAACAAAATTAAAGCCATTAAGGAATGGAAAATCCCCACAACCATAAATTATCTTCAAGGTTTTCTCGAGTTGATAGGGTATTATCACAGTTTTGTTAAGAATTATGGGATAATAAAAACACCTCTAACAACATTACTAAAGAAATATGCATTTTCTTGGACTCCAAAAGCAACTAAGGCCTTTGAACATCTTAAAGAGGCAATGTGCCAAGCACCGGTCTTAGCAATGCCAGACTTCACAAAAGCCTTTATTGTGGAATGTGATGCCTCAGGAAATGGAATTAGTGTTGTCTTAATGCAAGAAGGAAGACCCATTGCTTTTGAAAGTCGTCCAATCAAAGGAAAGCTTTTACACAAACCTATTTATGAGAAGAAAATGTTATCAATACTACATGCACTAAAAAAATGATGACCTTACTTAATGGGACGACACTTCAAGGTAAAAAAATATCATGGTGGTCTTAAATAATTTTTGAAACAAGGATTATCTTTAGAAGAGTAGCAAAAAGGGTCACAAATGTGTTGGGTTATAACTTTGAAATCATCTACAAAAAATGGAAGCAAAACTTTGTTGTAGATGCACTCTCGAGAAAGGATGAGGATGTAGAAGCATTTATTTGTATCATTTCTATTATCCAACCTAATTGGATAACTGAAACAAGGGATGAACGAAATACTGAAATATGCTTACAAATAGAATGGAAATAAACTAGCCCGGGCGATGGTAACTTATCTCTGAGAAGAGATGTGGTGGCTACATGCCTCTGAACTGTGTTACAATGAGGCTCAAGGGCATATTTATTATTGAACAACAAGGGAAAACCATAAGCAACCAAAATCCTAACTGCAGAAGATGGAACACCAAGAGTTTGTAGGCCTCGTTGGGATTAGTTGGGAAGCCAACTTCCCGGGTTCATAACTTGGTCATATTATCTTTGTTTGGCACGTATAATACCTTGTTGGAAATATATCTCCAAGTACTAAAAGGTTTGCAACATGCCCTTGCTTACAATTATGGGCTTGCTGCGGACATAAACTAGCCCGGGCGATGGTAACTTATCTCTGAGAAGAGATGTGGCGGCTACATGCCTCTGAACTGTGTTACAATGAGGCTCAAGGGCATATTTATTATTGAACAACAAGGGAAAACCATAAACAACTAAAATCCTAACTGCAGGAGATGGAACACCAAGAGTTTGTAGGCCCCGTTGGGATTAGTTGGGAAGCCAACTTCCCGGGGTCATAACTTGGTCATATTATCTTTGTTTGGCACGTATAATACCTTGTTGGAAATATATCTCCAAGTACTACAAGATTTGCGACATGCCCTTTCTTACAATTATGGGCTTGTTGCGGACATTAAAAAAAAAAAAAACAACAACAACAACAACAACTTTGTTTAGGGGGTCAAAACTGATCCAGAAGTTAAGGACCCGAAAAATGGCTAAAAATAGTAAATGTTGCAATAAACAAGGAAACAAATGAATCGATTGGAGGTCTAGGTGGAATAGGCAAGTGGCCACCAATATCCACCTTGATCATTCCTCCCTCCTTAGGAAGCAATGGTCCCCATTACGTGCAGAGCCTCCATGAGGTGAGGAAATTTCTGCTAAACCGAGTCCCTAGTGAAACACTTGCCCTGGTGAAAGAGTTTACCTACTTTGACAACTCGATATAGTTGGATCCTTTGTTGGTGAGTGTTATTGATCTATGTGTCCATGATGATCATTTGTGGCCTATTCCATGTAGTCTAGGTTTAGTTGTATTGGGGTGAGTTGTTATGCAATGTTGGATGTGTCCAACAATGGTGGAAAGTATGGTCAAAGGCGGTCTACATTGAACACTAGGTGCAGAACAAGGAACGATGGAATCTTGAGCTCGAAGGAACTATCCCCTATAGCCTTGTTGATGGTGTATGGCCCATATTGGTGCGAGTGAAGCTTGCAGTGGGGTCTAGTGAGGTGCTCCTTCTACAAATGTAGCCAAACTTTTTCTCCCACCTGGAACTTGTGCAACGCCCGATGTTGATCATAGCACCGTTTGTACTTAGCATGGACCTTGTCCAATATATCATGGACCTACTAGAGGATGTGTTGAATGAGCTCAATGAAGTTTTTAGCCTTGCCAGCTTCGTACTGGATGTGAGCCAAATCTACTTGAGTAGTTGCAAATGGTATGGCCACATCAATGGGACATAATGGCTGAAATACAAACCCTACCTGAAAGGGTTTGTGGCTCATTGAGCTATGGAGAGCTCTATTGTAGCTGTATTGGACATAAGGGAGGCTTTCATCCCATGTGTGTGGATACTTCAAGTTTTACATATGCAGAATGTGTACGATCATCCTATTAACGGCTCTGTTTGGCCATCACTTTGGGGGTGGAAAGTCATGGACTTAGTAAGTTTGGTATCCAGCATCGACTAGAGACTTGACCAAAATGCACTTAGGAATCTGTTTTCCCGATCTGAGACAATGAATTATGGGATCCCAAAGTGTACCCACACTCGTTCAAAGAAGAGCTTATTAGTGGCCTCTGTTGTGATACTCTTCTTGCAGGCTACCATAATGGCCATCTTAGAGAATTTGTCAACGTCCACGAAAACATAGTCATTGTCGTGCTTAGTTGAATCAAGACCCGACATGTAATCCATGGAGATGGATTCCCAAGGTTGACTAGGATTAGGTAGAGGAGTATATATACCTTGCTTCTTGATGGTTGTTTTGGCAATGACGCAGGCAATGCAAGATATAATATACTTCCCAACATCCTGACGAAGGTTCGGCCAATAAAAATACTTTTGCAGTACTACCACTATTTTATCTACTCTGAAATGTCTAGCGACCCAACTATAGTGCGCCTCCCAAATCATCTTGACACGCTCGCTTAAAGGAACACAAATGTGTCCCAGGTGACATAACAGTGCATCCTAGAGGTAAAAATTTGGAACTTTCTTACCTTCTAAGAGTGTCTGGTATGTGTTGTCGAATTCTAGGTCACTCTAATAAAGATGTGGTCACCCCGAAGTCTGGTTCTCATAGGAGTCTAACACAGTGATCAGCGCCATGACTGGTGGTTGGTTGAGGCAGTCTACAACATTATTTATGTTTCCCTTCTTGTACTTAATTTTCAAATGGAACTATTGCAGGTATGTGGACCATTTCTTATGGAAATCGTTATGCAACTTACCTTGTGTTTGTATGAACCGCAGAGGTCAGTGATCTGTGTGGATGATTGTTTCCTTCCTTAGAGTAATGCTTCCGTTGACGGTAGGCCTACACAATGGAATACATTTCAGTGTCATAGGTGGGATACTTTCATACTGTGTCTGAAATTTTCTCACTGTGGTAAGCCATTGGATGCCCCTGCTAAGTAAGAACTGCACCAATAACAAAGTCATAGGAATTTGTCTCAAACTCAAATGGGTTCTGCAGGCTTGGTAATTTGAGAACTGGTTTAGAGAAGAGGCTATGCTTTAACTCGAAAAACACCTTCTGTTGGGTTTCAGACCAAAAGAACATTTCTTTTTCTCCACCCTTGGTGACTTGACTTAAAGTCCAAGTGATATTAGAGAACACCAACACGAACATGTGGTAGAAATTGGCAAGACCCATAAATTTGCGGAGCTCTGTTAGAGTGGTTGGGTTTGGCCAATCTCGAATGACTTGTATCCTAGCTGGATACACATGCACATCCTGCTCATCAATTATGTACCCAGATATTGAACTTGGGTCATGCCAAAAGTGCATTTCTCCAAATTGGCACATAGTTTGTGTTATTGCAGGGTTTGGAGGACATGTCGAATATGGTGGAGGTGCTCTTCCCAACTCTGGTTGAATATCAAGATGTCATCTAAATGCACCACCACGAATGCATTGGTGAAGGGTCACAAGATGTCTTCCATCAATCTCATGAAGGTTGTGGGGGCATTCGTCAACCCGAAAGTCACAACCAACCATTCGAAAAGGCCCTCCTTAGATTTGAAGGAAATTTTCCACACATCGATGGGATTGATAGGCACCTGGTGATAACCGGACCTCAAGTCAATATTGTTGAAATATTTGGTCCCCTCGAGTTGGTCCAGAAGGTCATCAATCTATGGGATTGGGTACCTATTCCAGATAGTTATCTTGTTCAACGCCCAATAGTCAATACAAAGTATTTAGGTCTTTTCCCTTCTTTTGTACCAATACAATCGGGCTCCCACAGGGTGATGTGCTTGGCCTGATGTGCCCTTTCTACAACAGCTCCTGAATTTGTCTCTTAATCTCATCGTTCTCCAGAACAAAGTGTCGATAGATTGATCCATTAGGTAGCAGCACGCATGGGGTCAGATCAATGGAGTGCCACCTGACAGTGAAGGGGTACCCCCGTAGGTGAGGCGAAAATGTCCCTATACTCCTCCACGACCTTGTACATATGTTTTTATTATGCAGAGGAGCCCTGTCTAGAATCTGTGGCCACAATATTCTTCTTTCCCTAAGGGCAAATCATAAGGAAAACAAATTTCCTCGTCTTTGAAATGATCTTACTGTATTACTTTGCAGAGATCAAAGAGATGATGGTAGGTGGGGCTACCTCCTGTATCCTGTAAAATGTATTTCCCATAGTAATAATCACAAAGAAAGGTCTAGACTCATATACAACATGTCAATTCCACAAGTATCGTTGTCCTAATAATACATCACAAACTTCAAAAGGAGCAACATCACATAGTACCTCATCCATGAAGGGCTTGATGTTGTAGGGAAGGCAACACTGTTGGCTGATGCGGAGATCTCATCCTTGGTGAAGACACTTGATGGTGTACGGATGTGGATTTGTTGTAGTCTGTAGGCCCATCCACTTCATGACCTCTTCTGAAATGAGGTTCATTTGGCTCCCATTTTCAATAATGAACTGTAGCGGAGAACCCTTCACCCACATCTGTGAGTGGAAAAGGCGTTCCCCCTCCTCCGGATCTTCAGGCTCATTCTTTTGGATCTTGGTGGTGGCCATAGTGGCACTAGGCTCTACATTAATGATCTCCTTCCCTTTGTCATTCCCCTTGTTAGGTTCTGACTCAAATTTGAAACATGTGTTTGATTCGGAAGTCTTCAACTCAGCCACCAGTGACTGCTTGGCCTAAAACTCACTTGTGTTGTGAGTGAAGCTCTTATGGAACTCACACCATTTTCCCATGTCCTTCTTTATCTTCATGGTGTTTTTATTTACTTGTTGCTTCGACGGGTTGTCCTGGATCGCCCTGCCTTAGATTTTTCATTTGCTCTACCCTTTGGGGGCACCTTTCCCTTACTTCGGATTCACGTATCCAAAGTCTCGATTCTTTTGTTTAAACTTCTACTCAATCTTGATAGTGTATCGGTCGAGCGAGAAGATGTCCAGGAACTCCATCTCATCCTGGATGTATATGTGTAGAAAACTACGGTACTTGTATAACAAATCTTGCCAGAATCCTTGATACCCAACTTCTTGCAAAGGGTGTGTAAAACATTGGTAAAATCTGGCACATCTTAGCCCCTTCCTTGCCGCAATGTGGTCCACTTTATGTATTTATCCTCATATTTTTCAATAGGGTAGTATTGCTCCTTGATGACGTCCTGGAACAAATTCCAAGTGGGTGCGACTGAAAATAGTGAGGGTGTACTTTCATCCTTCTTCTCACAGTAGGTTTACCACCTGTCCTTGACATGGGGGTGGCTTTGAGATGTGAAAAAGTAATCTTTTCCCAGCTGGAAAAATCATGAACAGAAAAATATCCTTCTAGCATATTGAACCATTTATCTATGGTGTTTGCATCTATCTGACCTTCAAATTTGGGGATGTCAAAGTTAACATGTACCTTAAAGGGTGTGGCACTTCCAGAGTGGTTGCTGGAAGGATATGTGTCACCTTTGGGTAGCTGTTGAAGGATCTAGGAAAATTTTTCCATTATCACGTTCCTCTATTGCTCGAGGAATTCTTTGAGAAATATTTTGAAAGGAGCTCCTGCCCCCTCATCTTTATTCTCTTCTGCCATTGAAGGCTGTCGGAATTTGTGAGGTTGGTCTTGCAAAGGTTTGACTAGTTTGAGCCCTAACACCTTGTATCCCGACCTCATTGGGGACATGCAAAGAAAAATAGAGAAAGAAAAGACCGCTCTGATACCACTGATCCGAACTTAAACAAGAACACAACAAATTACAGATATAATCATAAATATGGAGATGCAACAGAAATAACACTTCATTTCATTAATATCAAATACTAAAATATGCTTACAATTAGAACGGAAATAAACTAGCTCGGGTGATGGTAGATTATCTTTGAGAAGAGATGTGGTGGCTACATGCCTCTGAATTGTGTTACAATGAGGCTCAAGGGCCTACTTATTATTGAACAACAAGGAAAATCCCTAAACAAAAAAAGCACTAACCCCGGGAGATGGAACACCAAGAGTTTATGGGCCCTGTTGGGGTTATTTGGGCAGCCAACTTTCCGGGGTTGTAACCTGGTCATATTATCTTTGTTTGGCGCATACAATACCTTGTTGGAAATATCTCTTCGAATACTACAGGATTTATAGTAGGCCACAGACTAAGGCTCCAGGCCTACTACATACCTCAAAAAATGTCGTTTAGGGAGTCAAAACTAATCCAGAATTTCAGGACCCGAAAAACTGCTAAAAATAGTAAATGTTGCAATAAACAAGGAAACAAATGAAACCAAATGGAGGTCTAGGTGGAATAGGCGGGTGGCCACCAATATCCACCTAGACATATGAACATTCTTTTGCATTATCTCATCCTTTTAAAGCCAGTACAATTGCTACTACATTTGTAGAAACAATTTGAAAGCTACATGGAAGTGAAAATATTATTGTAAGTGACAGAGATCCCATTTTCACTAGAAATTTTTGGGCGGAATTATTTTCTTCTCTTGGTACTCAATTACCTCATAACTCATCTTACCATCCTCAATCTGACGGGAAAACTAAGATAGTGAACAAATGTTTGTAAGGATATCTTTGTTGATTTGTATCTAATAAACAAACACAATGGGTCAAGTGGTTACCTTTAGCTGAATGGTTGTATAACACTTCCTTCGATATTGCAACAAAAATTACCCCATTTATGGCACTTTATGGATATCATCCACCATCCATCACATCATCTTTAAGAGAAAATTCTAAGGTTCAAGCACTGGAAGATCACATCGAGCATCAACAACAAGTTCTCCAACTCTTAAAGGATAAACTCACTCTGGCGTAGAATTGAATGAAACAACAGGAAGATCAACATCGCAATGAACGAAGTTTTGATGTAGGTGACTGGGTATTTTTACTACTACAACCATATTAATAGACGTCCCTCAAGCAAGCTAATAAGGATAATAAATTATCACCAAGTACTGTGGTCCCTACAAGGTGTTGCAAAATATTGGTATTATGGCATACAAATTGGAGTTGCCCGTATCTTCCCTAGTACACCCAGTTTTCCATGTTTCATGCTTAAGAAGTTTATCGGTGACAAGATCCCAATTCAAACATTGTTTCCAGTACTTGATGAAGAAGGAAAAATCATATTTGAACCTTAAGCAATCAAGGAAACAAGAACCCGACATATGTGGAATAGATTAATTTCAGAGTATCTCATTAATTGGAAGAACTTACCCATTGAAGATTCCACATGCGAGGATGATAATTTTATATATAAACATCTAGAATTACTCAAGCGTTGAGGAAAACACTTTTTTGGAGAGGGGTACGTTATGTCTCTATAATACTAGTGTATTCCCCTTACTGTTATTGCTAGTGTAACCCCCTATTGTTATTGTTGTGTCCATGTATCCCCCATGTTGTTATTGTTGTGCCCCATAGAAGCCGACTATTGTTATTATTGTGCCCTTACATTATTATTGTTATGTAGTCTCTGATTATATTGTGATCCCTTAGACTCATATATATACCAAGGAGGTCTTATCATTTGAATCATCCAAGAATTGTTCATTGGTATAATATAAAGTAGGTTTCCCCCTCGAAGAGGCTAATTTTTAAGTCGTTGATCTATCTTTTCTTCTACTTTGTGAGCTGGTTGCATAACATCCATCCCTAAGGACAAGAAAGCCTCGAGATATTTCTTTGGAAGGATAAACTTCATAAGAAAATTTCTGCCAAATTTCACTAAAATTGTCAAACCAATGAATAATCTCTTGAAGAAGGATGCCACCTTTATATGGGATAAAAGTAAAAGGAAATATTTTGAAGAAATAAACAAGAGAATCACAACAACCCCTATTTTCATTATCTTCTATTATTCAAAATATATCATTATTTACTCCTTTTCCTCCGAAGATACAATTGTATTGATCCTTTATGTAGAAATATTAAGAGGGAATGTGAGGCCAATTGTATTCAAGAGCAAGGCCCTTAGAGATTTTGAGGCTAGATATACCATTATTGAAAATAAATCTTATGCCTTAAGTCCCTCAAGAACTTCAAGACCTATGGGGGATATAATAAGATTACACATACATCCAATACCCAACATTGAAGGATGTTTTGACGCAATTGATTATGTGGGGTCTAAAGGAAAGTGGGTATCTAAGATTTAGGAATATGACCTATGCATCAGACCCAATAAAATAGTCAAGGGCCTACTACAAAGGAATTAGAACTTGATGATCAGGTACTCTGATATGATCTACTATCTGAGAAAATTATGCACCCCACCATATATGGTTGACCATAAGAGAAGTTCCTTGAGATTAAAAGATATGAAGTATTTCTTGACCCAATATTGTGTTTGTTGTAAGAGCTCAGATGGGGTGATTCTCAAGTGTGTAAACAAGAAAGAGGAATAAAAGTTAATCCTAGCTACGGGATATTATTGGCATACGATTTTTACCCACACATAAACACGTTATGGCATACTAACCATGTTAATTTATCACCAAAAAAAAACTTCCTACCTTCCTTTGAAATCTATGATAATTGACATGCCCATATCAACCAAGCTCATATCCATTGGGATAAGATCATCATCCAAGCCCATATTCATTGAGATGGGTAAATAAGGATGCAGGAAATTAGATTTGCTATTAGTGTCGATTTTATTGAGGAAGTAGAACTAGATGTAGTTCCCCTTGATGTATGTGGAGTGGTGTTTGAAAGTCCATATATATACATGTAGGATGTTGTAACAACCCTGGTAAATATTCCATGTAATAAAAGTTAAAAAAAATAACCACGGATTAATGGGACACTTATTCCAAGCTGAATGTTGGGCAAAGCATCTTAGGGGGTGTTCATTTGGTTGTTTATGGCTAAGGAAATGGGAAAAGTCAATGACTAAGGTTTTGGAAAGGCAAAATGGTATTTTTTGCACAATGATTTATGAAAATAATGGAAGTTAGGAGAAAAAGGAGGTGAAAGGTCACAAGTTGCATGTGAGGAGGAAAATGAAAGAAAATAATGGAAAATGAAGAAAATAGAGGCCTCATTCATAAAAAGGCTTCTAAGGATTAGTTGGTAACTTTTTGTCAGTTCAATTTTGGAGCACTCTCATTATTCTCTCTCTCATACTCTTGGATACTTAGAGTTTTTTCTTGGAGCACTTTGGCATTGGAGCAAGAAAGACAAAGAAGGAAAGTGGAAGCAAGGATCAAGTAGGGAAATGAAGGATCAAGAAGATACAACGGGCTTCATTGCAGGTATCGACTTGCATGTGTATTTTCCTTGCTAGATTTGGCATGCATGGTATTGCATGTGGTTCTTTTCTACATGGCTGTTACACTAAAAAATGTCACCTTGACTACTTACAGTTAGTATGGCTCAAATCAACAGTCATGCTACCCTCTTAGGCAAGTCTTATGCCTCTGTTATCCATCTCAAACTCAAAGAAGAGAGAAAGTCTTGTAAAAACTATGTTTATCTCTGGGGTCGCAGGTTCTCTCTAGCCTTACCTGCGGGGACGCTGACTATGTTCACAAAATCTGCGTCCATGGACGCTCTGTATGTTAAGGGACAGGTGCGTCCCTCTGTAAAAGGCAAAATGCGCGAGTTTTATCTTGAAAAAGTTACTTGTGGTTACTTCTAGAACATTCTAGAGGTCGGTTTGATGAAATGGATGCGCCTCCAGTTGGTTCATGTATCTCTATTAAGGGGGAACTTATCCCATCAATAAGGGAGCTATCCCACCCAAAGAGGGGGATGATCCCATTGATAGTGGACCTGAATAACCTCTTTACAGCACTATAAATAAAGGCATTGAGCCAGAAGGAGAGGAGGTTGGAGCTATACATTTTCTTTGGGTAAATGCTGCAGGATTTAGGTCTTCCATTAGAGCCTTTGTGAGGAGAGATTGTCTTCACTTGATTCTACTTGGGAGAGGGTGAGCTTTGTCAAAGTAGAGGAAAACCCTTGATGGACCCTGGGAGGAACTTGCACAACACCAAGGCCAGGTTGTAAGAGTTTCTTTGTTTCGTTATTAATACAAACTGGTTTATTTTTCTCAATAGCTTGTGTTAATGAGTTATTTCATGTGTTCCTTGGTCTGCATGTTGAATATATGTTTTATTATATGAAATGCAAGTGCTTGGTAATTGTTTGATTGTTTGTGGTTGCAGGAATTGACTTGAAGGAGGAGCTCATCCGGATCGTCAAGAACGGACTTCAACAACAGCGTTTTGGAATAAGGTAAGCCTAAACACTTGTAGTTTTCATGTTGTAAAAGGTGTATTTAGAGAAAGATCACTCCATTTTGTCTTGTTTGTCATTAGAATGTCTTAGACTTCTAGGAAGGTCAGTCGTGTCCGCACCCTTGACAGATTCCGTGTGACAAATTGGCGACTCCGCTGGGGAATCCATTAATGAGAGAGTCTTTTCCTTTATATGAACTTTGCTTTGAGAAAATCATTTTTATTTTCTGGTTTTTGACTGTGAGAATTAGTATTTGGGTGGCTTAGCTTTAGATTTAGTTAGATTTGGTTTTTCTTCATTTTTCCAGAAGGACGCACCCTCTGAGTACTGCACAGTGCGTCTTTGGACGCGCTGTTGCCGTCTGCACAGAGCGGGGCCGCACCTGTGACAACGGGTTGCCTGCGTCTTCCTGTAAAACTTAAGAAAATTCCATTTTTGCTTTAAATTGCTTTTAGATTTTGTTTTTCCTTAGTGTTTTCTGCCCAGATCCTTTAGTACCCTGTCAAGAATTTTCACCTGAACTAGTTTTGTGAGCTTTGAGTGTTTTAGTGGTTTTCAACGAAGTTTAGACCTAGGGTTTGATTTTTGGAAAGGCTTTGTAGTGACTTTGATAGTAGAAAGTTGTCCAGCCTTAGATCTCTCTGGTTAGTCAACCTTCTTAGAAGTCGGGCCTGTCGTAAAGTCTCCTTTTGTGAGCAACTTGCCATTTGAGTTGTTTTGGGTCAAATTTCGAATTACTTGTTTATAAAGTATTGATTTCCATTTTACAAAAAGAACAAAAAGATTAGAGTTTTGTTTTGGCTAGTTTTTGGTTCTGCAATAAGCTAGTCCTTGATTTGATTGTGATCAAGTAAAACACCTTAGAAATAATCATTGTTAGTTTTGGCCTCGTTAAGATTGCTTAGAGTAAATTTGCCTTTAGTTTGCTTATGAGTGCATTTTCATAGATTTTAAGAGTTGTTAAGATTGATTTTTGGTTATATTAGATTTATTTGCTTTATTAAAAGAAAAATACAAAAACATCTTCTTAAAAAGTCTTGTTTCAAGTAGCTTTTTGTTTTCGAAAGAAGAAAAGAGTTTTTTTCGTGCATGTAAAGAGAGGTTATGTTTTTATGCTTGGAAAAGACAAACGAATTGTTTCTTTGATTGTCTTCAATTAAGAAGTTGCTTTTATAAAGATTGCATTCTCTCAACTTTTTAGTTAAGCAATTCATCGAAAAAGTAAAGTAGTGGATAAATCATTCTAGGTGCATTTTGTAGTGGTTTCGAGTCGAGTCAACACACCACTGGTTTCACTTCCATCACCTTTTGACTTAAGAAACAACCTTAAAAGTAACGCTTAAATTAAAATCAATCTAGTAATCTTTATTTTTCTAGGGCTCTGAAGCACCAACATAGCTTAGGCTAGGGTCTTGGAGTAGGTGAGTACTTAACTCTCCAAGACTACAAAACCAAACAGATAGTCTATCTTGAGTAGAACAAATCCAATTGTTTCAGTTACATTCTGGGAAAGCTCCTCTTAAAGGAGAAGCACGAGCTCGTGTCCGAACCAGTGAGGGGATCATTCCTCCCTCGTTGGGAACGACGCCAGGCAGTACGTATTACAAACGGTAAACCTCGGATTAACCATTGTCGAGGAGCCAGGGGTCACTTATCGGTAAACCTTGGATTGTTGTCAAGGAGCCGGTAAGGGGATTGGAGCTTGCTACTCTGCCCTTGCGTGCTGTCGGAGTTTAGACTGTTCCCCCAGGTGTAATTGTTGTGATTGGTAACCTTAGTGGCCATAATATCTAGGATTCTACCCAAGGTGACGGTGGAGGGAAGGTCCCACTGTACCTGGAGCAGACGTCGGTTATACTCACTTGGATTTTCTGGGGGGTTCGCTTCACTTCGAGACGGTTAAAGTGGAGGAACTTGGTCCAGTCTATTCATTAAGCAGGTTGCCGGGGTAACTGTTCCACCCACCATTTCTGTACTGAATCCTGCGAGGTTGGGCCTAATCACCAACTAGCGCTTTTGGTCCGGAAGACTACTGTTTGTGTGTGGTTTGACGCTCTAGATTATTTAGGCGTGTGCTTCAAATTTGTTTGCTTCTTTAGAAGACTTTAGGTGGTTTGATTTGAAATTTTTTACTTTGTTTTCGTGTGTTGTAGTTAAAATCTTTAATTGTGGCGGAATTACCGAGACAGTCCCGTAGACTTCGGGGCAAGTCTCCTGAGATTGTTACCGGAATAGATTTGTTAAGAAAACTCCGTAAATCGCGGGGTGAATCTCCTGAAGACATTCCGGGTCATTTAGAAGGGTTAAAGGTCCTTGTAACTCCTCCTAGTGGCAGTAGAGTAGGATCACCTGAAGAAGGAGAATTTTCCTTGGTAGTCCATCCAGATTACCAAAGTTTAGAAACAGGTTACAATCCCGAAGCTGTTACAGTTTCCGAGCTTGCTGGTAGTTTTTCATCTGCCAGTGAAACAGGCGAAGAACCTGAAATTTCCGAACCTGTTACTCCAACTCCTAGTGTTCCTGATTCACCAAGAATAGAAAGAATTATCACCGAAAATCTTCCTGTTGGATTAATTGCTATAGAAGAACTTGTTCCAGAGGAAGAAATAGGCGTTTCTGATTCTGAAGATCTAATTACCCTTGATCTAAGGGAGCGTGAATCCATCTTTTACAGTCCTCCTAGAAGTGAATCTTGGTACCTTGCATTAACCAATTTTTTAGACAACTCAGTAGGTTTTTCTACACCTCGTACTCCGGTTCCACCTAGAGGAATTCATTCTCCTGTAAATATGTCTGGTCAGTCATCTGTGTTTTCACAAAGTCCTGAATCATTTTTACATGGCGGTCCTTCTGTTCCTACTGGGTATCAATCACTTTCTGGTACCTTTGCGGGAGCATCTCCTCAACCCGTTGATCATGGGTTATTAGTTGGAAACAGTGGTAATGTACCATTGAGTATAGGTGACGTTTATATGATGTCAGGTTCAACTCCCATTAACCAACCTCAAGGTGGCCAATTACCGCCTGGGGGGCAACCTTCGTTAATGCCTGGGGGGCAACCTCAAGGTACTTCATTCGTGACTGGGGGGCAACCTCAAGGGTATCAACCCCAAGGGTATCAACCCCAGCCTCAATATGTACCCCAAAGTCAACCTCAGTATCAATATCAACCTCAAGGATGGCAACCTCAAGGATGGCAACCCCAAGGGTATCAACCCCAAGGGTATCAACCTCAAGGATACCAACCTCAAGGTCAAGGTCAACCCCAGTATTCGTATTTACCTCAAGGTTATCAACCTACGGGTCAATACCCTGGTCAAGGTTATCAACCACCTCAAGGGCAATCATATGGGACTGCACCTTACAGTTATCAACCCTATCCTCAATACGGCTATGGATCTCAGTATCCTCAACCTGTTACGAGTCAATACCCTGGAATGTTAACATGGGATCCGTCACAGGGTCAACAGATGTCGCAACCAAGTATACAGTCGGTACCTCAAGCAGGACAACCTGCAGTTCCTGGTCCACCCCAGCAACCGCAACCTGTCCAGTCAAGTGTTCAGACCCCTGTAACTTCTGTAGTTACTCAGCCGCCAATTGCACCTGGTACTCCACCTCACACGGCTGCAGCAACTACCGCTTCATCTACCATGCTTACTTCTGGAGTATCGGCAGCTCCGGTTTCTACTGTCCCTGTAACCACTCCTCAGACATCTGTACCGTTGTCTGGACCCACGGTTCAAACCACAGTCCAGATGCCTGCAGGCCAACCTGGTACAAGTACGGTTGTTACTACTCAACCTCAATTTGTTCAACCTCCGTACCAGGGACAGTATCAACCTGGGCAAGCTGCCCAACAACCGGTTTACCAGTATCAACCGTATCCTGGGTACACTTATCAACAACCTCAGCAACCCCAGTACGGTCCGGTTAATCCTGGTTTTCCAGGAGGATATAATATCCCAAATGCGACTCCTGTTCCTAGTTATCCTGGATATCCTCCTCCTGGGGCTGGTATTGTGACTCAGAGTTTTAGAGATCCTAACCGGCAGTTACCGTTTATTGCGACTTTAGATTTACCCGACTTGACGCGCCTAACGAACGATCCAATTCAATATCTTCAGTTCTGGCCGCCAATGCCAAATAAGTTGCCCAGCGATATACCCAAGTTCGAAGGTAAGTCTGGAGAGGATCCGTCTAATCACGTGATGACTTACCACCTCTGGTGTGCATCAAATTCCATCTCAGATGATTCCATCCGCTTACGTCTTTTCCAGCGTACACTCATTGGTCTCGCAGCCAAGTGGTACATTGAGTTACCACGGGCCTCTTTTTACAACTTTAGCCAGTTAGCTACCTCGTTCTTAACTCATTTTCAGTTACCAGTCAGATACGATAATGGTACAGAATTATTAACTTCGCTAAAACAATCGACATCCACGTACATTTCTGATCACATCCATGAGTGGAGACGTCGAAGAAGATTAGTGAAAGTTTTTATCCCGGACCAAATCTTAGCTGAATGGTTTGTCAAATCATTATTACCAAGAATTACTGAAGATGTAGCTAAGGCCGGAGTAGTTACTGAGGAGCAAGTCATTGCTCAGGCACAATACCTTGACTTAGTTTACACTCAGTCGGGTACGTTACACGAGAAAATTCCGGATCTTCCAAAGTCAAACCAAATCGCTGCTGCTCCTTCGGGATCTCATGCCGCTGATGGTATGATTGGTATCGTGACTACGAAGAGTAAGAAGAAGTCTTCCAAGACCTCCAATACTCCAATTATCACTTTGCCTGATTCTCCGACAGGAGAGTCTTCTCCTCCTGAACTTACCGCCGACATTCACGCTGTAGAGTCATCTACGGCCAAATCAAAAAACGGTGGAAAGAAGAAAGGAAAGAAGAAGGCTAAAGCAGACAAGGCTCCAAAGGAGAAAACGGAAAAGTCGGAAACCAATGACGAAAAACGCAAACCTCGATATCCTTGTCTTATTTGTGAAGAAGATCATTTTACGAGAGACTGCCCTCATCGGGCCGAGGTAGTGAAAATAGTCAAAGGTTCTCCCACTCCTGCTGTGTTAAAAAATCCATTTCCAGAGCAGGAGAATAAGATGATAGGTTCTTCTTCGAATGCCAGTGAAGAACCCATTTTGATGATGTCTCATGTCAGGATTGCGACTCGATCGCAAGATTATGGTAGTAAGGCTCCTGTTGATGGTAAGGAAGCAGAATCTTCTCACTCTAACCCATCAACCTCAGCTCCTGGTTCCGATCCACTACAGATCGAAAAACCTAACCCAGACTTAGTGATTAAGCCGCCCGCCAAGGGTGTACTTCGAAGGTCTGCTTTCAATCCACATGCGAGAGCAGCCCAGAATTACAACATTGTTGAAGACTTAGCTGTTTCACCTTCAGCAATGTCGGCACTCGAAGTGCTGCAATCATGTCCAGCGCAACGAAAATTGCTTTTGTCGGCTATTGGAGCTGTCGATGTTCAGGACCCGAACCTAATGATCTTTGATCTAGAAAGTAGTACACCGCGTCTCCCCCATCAAATGGCTTTCCAAATTCCAGTGATAGTCAAAAACAGGCCTATTCATCGGACTGTGATTGATGAGGGAGCTTCTACGTGTATTATGTCGATTCAATGTTGGAGATCGCTTGGTTCTCCTTCGTTGAACCAATCCCCCACCATCCTTAAGGCCTTTGATGGCCGTGGGTTCCGTCCGTTTGGTATTCTACAAGAATTGCCTATAGGGGTCGAAGGTAAAACCGTTAGTCTGGATGTGGAAGTGGTTGATGCCCCTCTAGACTACAACCTTCTTTTGGGTCGAAGTTGGTCATATGCTATGACAGCGGTCGTTTCATCGGTCTTCAGAGTCATTAAGTTTCCACATAACGGTAAGATCGTGACTATTGATCAGCTGACATACTTTTCATCCGACCCAACCTCTTCAGAAACTATCCAGCATGTTGGTAAAACGACAATCCCTTATAGGGACATTGGTGTAGGTTTAGTTAAGGATTCCGGTTTACTGGGAACTTTTCCTCTCCCTCCACTCAATGCAGACCCTTCGTTTGCAACAATTCATATGATCACGTCAGAAAACATTATTTATGATGATCCTTGGTATGTTCCCTCTGACTCTGAGCTAGACTCACTCGGTGATGTTATGCCGTTGAGTCCGTATGAGATTGCTTATGAAGCTCTTATGTCTTTTACCGACTTTCATTCAACCGAAACCGACCAAATGAATGTGGTCAGTGAAGAGTCACTTTTCACCTCACCCTTAGAACGGATAACGTTTCCCGAAGAAGTGTCATCTGACGAACAACTTCGCGAAATCCTAAGTGTAGATGATCTACCATGGGAAGATCTCCATCACAGATCTTCGTTTTTACCTAAGGATGATGCATTTGAAAATGATTTTTCATCTATCTTTACCGCTGAATATGTCAAAGACGCTCAGGATCCAACGAAACATTCTGATTCAGAGCTGAATTTAGGGAATATTTCTCGTACTATTCCCATTGATATTTCAGTGAAGCCCGGAATCGAGGAGAACATTCATATAGGTGCCGCATGTACTGAAGAAGAAATCCAAACTTACAAGGCCCTATTCCAAGAATTCCGCGACGTGTTTGCCTGGTCTTACGAGGAAATGCCGGGAATTGATCCTGCCATTGTTGTTCATGAAATCAAAACCTACCCGGATGCTAAACCCATTCGGCAACGGTTGCGTCAGATTCACCCTCGAAAAGCGGCTGCGATTAAAGCAGAAGTCGAAAAGCTGTTGAAAGCAGGTTTCATTTATCCGATCCCGTTAACGGATTGGGTATCGAATATTGTTCCCGTCAATAAAAAACAAGGAACAATAAGAATCTGTATCGACTATAGGGATATCAATCGAGCTTGTCCAAAAGACAACTATCCTACGCCTTATATCGATCAAATTATTGATGATTGTGCCGGAAGTGAGATGTTTTCCTTCATGGATGGTTTCTCAGGCTATAATCAAATCAATATTCTACCTGCCGATCAACCAAAAACGGCATTCATTTGTCCATGGGGGACATTTGCTTATTGCAAATTACCTTTTGGACTTAAGAATGCCGGGGCCACTTTTCAACGGGCGATGTCTTATGCATTTCATGACATCAAGCACATTGTGCAACCCTATCTCGATGATTTGCCTGCTCATTCTTTACAACGAGCTGATCACCTTGTCCACCTACGAGCAATCTTTATGAGGTGTAGGCATTATCGAATTCGGTTGAATCCCCACAAGTGTGTTTTCTGTATAGAAACAGGTCGATTGCTGGGATTTGTTGTTTCAAAAGCCGGCATTCGCGTCGATCCCTCGAAAGTCGAGGCTATCATCAAATTGCCTCCTCCTTCGAGTTTGCGCCAACTCCAAAGTTTGCAAGGGAAAGCGAACTTTTTACGCCGATTCATCCCAAACTACGCCGAGGTCACTAAAGGTTTTACACGGTTGTTGAAACAGAACGCACAATTCTTTTGGGACGAGATTGCCCAACAATCTTTTGATGCATTAAAACACGCGTTGACCCATGCACCGTTATTGCATCCTCCCAACTACAACCAGGACTACTTCTTATACCTCGCAGCTTCGCATTCCACCATTGGAATGGTGTTAGTTCAAGAAGATGAATTCAAAGCAGAGCATGTGATATATTATCTTAGTAGAACCTTAAATCCCACTGAGTTAAAATATTCGCATGTGGAGAAATTGGCCCTGGCAGCCGTTCAAGCTGTCCAGCGTTTTCGTCACTACATTCTTCTCCGCAAGACTACAGTTATTTCGGATTGCAACCCTATGATTTATATTTTGACAAAACAACTGCTAGGGGGCAAGTACTCTAAATGGATTGTTATCCTGCAAGAGTTCGACTTGGAGTTCGAGAAGTCCAAGTCTAAGAAATCTTTAGTTTTTGCGGAATTGATGTGTGATTTCCCGAGTGCTGACACAGAGACTGTGGCAGAGGAGTCCATTGCGGACGAATCTTTGTTTCTTATTAGCACTTTAGATCCGTGGTATGGGGATATAATCATCTATCTCCAAACCCAAACCTTTCGGCCTGAAGCTTCCAAGGAAGACCGTCGAAAAATTCGGTTTCGATCCCAGCAATACAGAATTATTGGAGATACACTTTATCGCGGGGGGCAGACTTAGTTTTTCGACGTTGTTTAACTCACGAAGAGGCTGAGAGAGTTTTGAATGATTGTCACTCTGGAGCATGTGGCGGTCATATGTCTGGGTATGCCACAGCTCAGAAGGTGTTGCGCGCTGGCTATTTCTGGCCGTCTATGTTTAAAGATTGTATCCTTGCTGTCAGAACATGCCACAACTGTCAAGTGTTTGATCGAAAGATGCGCGCTCCACCTGCTCCTCTCCACCCTATAATTGCCGCTGGTCCATTCGCCAAATGGGGCATTGACTTTATTACTTGTAACCCTCACTCGGCCGGGGGGCATGCGTATATCATCCTCGCGGTTGATTATTTTACAAAATGGGCCGAGGCGATGCCTACATTCGACGCAAGCGGCAAGACAGCTGCAGTTTTCGTATTCAATCATATCATAACTAGGTTTGGTGTCCCACAAGCAATCATTACTGACCATGGGAGCCATTTTCGAAACGTCATGATGACTGAGCTTACAAGCCAGCTTGGTTTGCGCCACGATAGCTCTACTCCTTATTATCCGCAAGCCAACGGTTTGGTTGAGTCAATCAACAAAGTTCTAGTCATCATGATTCGACGGATCATTGGTATCCATCGAACGAATTGGCATAACATGTTATTTTCGGCGCTATGGGCATATCGAACTTCAGTGAAAAATTCAACAGGTTTCACCCCTTTCCAGCTAGTTTATGGCTTAGAAGCTGTGTTACCTATTGAATGCGAAATCCCATCACTTCAAATGGCTGTCGAATTACTTCCAGCTACTTCCGAAGAGGAGAAACGGTTATTATACTTGGCTAAATTAGATGAGACTCGACGTGACGCTACTTTAGCTATCGAGACTCACGCGAAACGAATGAAAGCTCAGTACGATAAAAATGTAACCCCTCGAAGTTTTTCGGAAGGAGACCTAGTACTATTATATGATCAAGCTAACGATAAGCTAGGTGCCGGAAAATTCGTTCCCATGTGGCATGGGCCCTACATTGTAAAGCGAAAGCTAGCAAAAGGGGCTTATGAGTTAGTTGATTTTGATGGGGACTCTTTGGGTAAACCCAGAAATGGACTTTACCTAAAGAGGTATTATGCTTAAAATGATGGGTATGGAGAAATTTTTAGATAGGTTAGATTTCCTTTCTAGCTAGCAAGTGTGTTAGTTTAGTCAGTGTGCTTAGCTTAGCGAGTGTGGTTTTTCGTCATTATTCTGGCTTATCTTGGTTTTACTCTTGATATTGTAGATGTCGACGCCTCTCCAAACATACATTGGATTTGCTGATGGTGCTTGTCGTAATACACGGAATATCTCTTCCGCAGCTTGGGTTATCTATTCGCCCTCTGACGAGTTAGTTTCTATGCATGGGGTAAGCCTCGGTCAAACAACGAATAACATTGCAGAATACAGTGCAGTGGTTGAATTATTATCCGAATCTATTTCATTTGGAATTCGACGTTTGATAGTGAGGTTAGATTCTGAACTTGTTGTATTACAGCTTAATAGAGTTTATGCCATTAGAAATCCTGTGTTATTAAGGTTGTTTTTGAGAGTGCGTCTCTTGGAACGTGAATTTGATTACATTGAATATCAACATATTCCAAGGTCTTTGAATACATTAGCAGATGCAATTGCTTCTCGAATGTTGGACAGACATTTACGATAATCATGCAAGTAAATTTAAAAACATTTCATCACATATGTTAAACAAGATAAGCCGGTAATAGTGATATATATAGATAGAAGTGTGTCAAAAAATATATACATCGTCTTCGATCATAGGTTTAAAACACCTTATGATCGGCAAAATGATAGTACAAAAAGTCAAAAATGTCACATGTGACTACAAAAGTGACTAGTCAATCACTGGTGGTGCTCTCTGTACGACACCACTGCGCGGGCTACCTTACGCAAAAATCTCCTAAACGGTCCAGGGACCGCGACTACGAAGCGCTGAAGCCTGATAGGAATGTCGTCCATAGTAGTCTCAGGTATATCTGCCGTGAGACGCTCTAGATCATGCTCCAACTCAGCTAGTACTTCTGCTGTCGCATCCTGTGGGGCCGGTACCGGTGCAGCTGGATGTAGTCTATCATAAGGCCGGAGGTTGGCTGGACGCTGTGGACCAACATCTGCATTTTGAAAAAGTTTACTATTAGTTTTGAGACGATATATATAAAAAATACAAAAAATACATAACTAGAAAACTTGTGAAAATAAAAAGTACCTCTGTCGTCCCATTGTTCTCCCTGTGGAAGAACCATGTCCGGATCACCTCTGAAATCCATTCCGGCATACGGAAAGTCCTGTATCACAAAAAGCTGGCCCTCTAACCAGTCAAAATAACTATCTGAGAATCGAACTACTGTCGCGCCCTCGTCAGGATGCCGGGCCATCACCGCAACCCATCGTATCAGCTTTGGCTGCCGAGGACCCAAGATATCAACAGTGAGTTGCTGAGGGATCAGCATTGGAATTCTCTCCAAGGCAAAGCTCACGACTATAGGCCCATATCCAAAAGTCTTTAGTCGTCCGTTCTTTGCCTTGGTCAGTTGGCTCTTCATATGAGCCGACACAGCTTCACACCAGTTGAAAATGGTGCCTTGGTAACAGTCAATTGCCATCCGCATTTGGGATCCGGAAGCAATGTGTAAAGCGGCCGCGCCGCAAATTCTGGTAACCGTGAACGCTATGACTTTGAGTTCCGGTAGAGTGATGTGTTTTATCTCTATGCCTTTTGAATGGTGAGCCCCACGTGTGCACCAATCCTCGCGGAGACTATCAAGGGATTGGCCACCCGGCCTAGTCCCCGCAAGACTGAGTTGCTCACCTCTGTTTGGCAAGCCAGTGAGAAAGTATACATCCGAGGGCTCTATCTCGAGCTGGTGCCCTCCTATGTAAAAGCATTGTTCTTGTACGTTCCATCGCTCAACCAGCCATTCCAAGAATCTTACCTGGCCCCTCATGCCCGGTATGGTCCAATATTTGTATAATCCGCATGCTCTTAGGGCATCCAGGGAAGGTTGATGATTTATTGCAGCTTCATCTTCCTCTACATGCTCTCTTTCTCTCCAGTCTAACATGATTAATGCCCTGCATATCAAAAATAGCAATTAGAAATTAATTTGGAATTTTTGGTGGTTTTTTGAGAGAGTTGGGGTTTTGAAATGCGCGTTTCTCGGAGGACGCACCCCGGCTTTGTAGCACAGGGCGCCCGGACGCAGCTGGCCTGAAGGCGGGCTGCGTCTTCCGACCGTTTTCCCGTATGAGAAAAAGTCGGGGGACGCAGGTCACCCGAAGGGCACCTGCGTCCGCCGAGAGGCGCATTCCAAAACCAAAACCCCCCCAAAAAATAAAACTAAGACCTAAAAATTGATTCTAAACGGATAGAAATGCAGAGTAGGATGTGTAAAATACCTGGATGAGACGGCGTTCGATTCCGACGGTCAGATTTTCCGCAGCGACCACGGGAAGTTTCTTGTCAAAAGCTCCTTTTTCAACCTCAACAGTGAAACGGTAAAAATGACATGGTAAAAGGTCTTTTTATAGGTTTTTTGGATGAATTAGTTCATTTTTTACCATGAAAAGATGTTTTTGAATGTATTTTTGCCTATTTTAAACAGGTATGAGTAATGTGTTGCTTTTGTGCAGGACAAAGGGATTTCGAGGGAAATTGTAATTTTTCACAAACAAAAATATCAGAGTCATCTTTTAAGCCCTTTTCTGACTCCTAAAACATGAAAAGATCGCCGAGTGTTTCTTTTTCACTCGTTAAAACGGAATTAAAAGACGGTCCCCTTTTAGCTCTTTTCTGACCGCAAAATCAGGAAAAGATTGCCGGGTTTTTGTCGTTTCGAACTCGATAAGGAAATAAAACGACGTGTCCTTGATCGCTTTTTACTTTTCAGGTCAACGACACTATTATGAAAGTACTCCTTGGTCGCAAGATCAAGCGGTTCCCCCAGGTATTATTTTATACTTTTTCGGGCTTGAGGGACACAAATATACGAAAAAGTTCAACGTGGAGTCTCCTTTAGTTTTTTCAGACTCTCTAAAATTGAAAAACGCCGAGTTTCTCCTATACTGGGCTCGTTAAACTTTTACAGTAGAGGACCTGTTCAATTACAAACAGGAACGAACCACTCCTTCCTAGGGTTCGAATTTAAACTAGGTTGGACTCGTCCGAAGGATGAGCTTATAATCAAGCATATGTTATCCTCCTCAAGCTTGTTAAAAATAAAGAGGTACTTGCCAGAAATGGTGGGGGAAAAGAGAGAAGAATGAACCTGTTTGTCACCTTTTGTCTCAGAAGAAACTTTATTACCACTCTTGAACACGACACTTTTCATTCACCTGGGTTGGGAAATCTTTTACCTCACAGTTGACCAAATCACTTTGAAAGTCTTTAACCGGTTTCGGGGATTAACTTTGAGTTATTCGTCACCAAGCCATCTGTCGTGTCGTTATGTGTTCAAGAGGTCTGCAAGCAAAAACTTTCATCTGCAAAATACTTGTCATCCATTTGACCATCCCTGAGTCAGTCCTTACAGCAACATTTCTTCAACTTGAACAATGATTTCGTGTTGCGGGCTTGCCTGCAACGGGTCGCTTTCTATCGACATCGACACATTATCTAGAAAGATGACTTAGGAATCGACAGTACCTTGAAGTCTGCATGCATCAATGGCAGGTTTCTCGCCTTTGACGTCAGTTTACATCATTGACTTTCGATCAGAGGATTCCGTGAAGTGTTCGACATCAAAACATCTATTCACATTTCACGGGTTGTGCTTGGTACTTTGAGAACCATTGACATTACTGGTGGTTTCTCTCACGCTTGTTAACAGTTTACATCATTGACTGGTAATCAAGTGGTTTCTACCATGTTCGACATCGAATCATTTAATCACATGGCTAGAATCGTACCAATTCGGGAAGTAGAAGTGAAGACCCTGGATCTAGTTTCTACCATCCAGGCTGCGAGGAGTTTTGTATTCATTATCTATGTAGACTAATCATAAACAGATGGCTGCGTCCATACTGTGTCTACAAAAGTCTATAAAAATGATGTACTGCAAGATCATTCCTGTATCAGAATAGTTAGTCCATTAGTTAAAGTTTTGAATCTGAGTATGGGAATGCCTACCTCAGTGATGATATAATCTTATCCATGTATTTTGTGTTGAAAATTGCAGGTTCCAACCAGGCCATCCACAAGGCAATCCTTGAAATGATAAAGCGCTTCACCCTTCCTAGAATTACAAAACCCTATTCTATTCCAGGCTTCGCACTTTAGGGGGCAATCTGTTACACTAAAAAATGTCACCTTGACTACTTACAGTTAGTATGGCTCAAATCAACAGTCATGCTACCCTCTTAGGCAAGTCTTATGCCTCTGTTATCCATCTCAAACTCAAAGAAGAGAGAAAGTCTTGTAAAAACTATGTTTATCTCTGGGGTCGCAGGTTCTCTCTAGCCTTACCTGCGGGGACGCTGACATGTTCACAAAATCTGCGTCCATGGACGCTCTGTATGTTAAGGGACAGGTGCGTCCCTCTGTAAAAGGCAAAATGCGCGAGTTTTATCTTGAAAAAGTTACTTGTGGTTACTTCTAGAACATTCTAGAGGTCGGTTTGATGAAATGGATGCGCCTCCAGTTGGTTCATGTATCTCTATTAAGGGGGAACTTATCCCATCAATAAGGGAGCTATCCCACCCAAAGAGGGGGATGATCCCATTGATAGTGGACCTGAATAACCTCTTTACAGCACTATAAATAAAGGCATTGAGCCAGAAGGAGAGGAGGTTGGAGCTATACATTTTCTTTGGGTAAATGCTGCAGGATTTAGGTCTTCCATTAGAGCCTTTGTGAGGAGAGATTGTCTTCACTTGATTCTACTTGGGAGAGGGTGAGCTTTGTCAAAGTAGAGGAAAACCCTTGATGGACCCTGGGAGGAACTTGCACAACACCAAGGCCAGGTTGTAAGAGTTTCTTTGTTTCGTTATTAATACAAACTGGTTTATTTTTCTCAATAGCTTGTGTTAATGAGTTATTTCATGTGTTCCTTGGTCTGCATGTTGAATATATGTTTTATTATATGAAATGCAAGTGCTTGGTAATTGTTTGATTGTTTGTGGTTGCAGGAATTGACTTGAAGGAGGAGCTCATCCGGATCGTCAAGAACGGACTTCAACAACAGCGTTTTGGAATAAGGTAAGCCTAAACACTTGTAGTTTTCATGTTGTAAAAGGTGTATTTAGAGAAAGATCACTCCATTTTGTCTTGTTTGTCATTAGAATGTCTTAGACTTCTAGGAAGGTCAGTCGTGACCGCACCCTTGACAGATTCCATGTGACAATGGCATGGGTTTTTCCAAGTGTAACAATGTTTTTCATCCTAGCCTTTCCATTTCTAGATATCCATGTTGTGATGGGGTTCTCATGTTTGGTTGAGCTAGAATGCCAGATGGATTTGAAGCTAAGTGAGGTGGATCTATGAAATGATAGAACACATGGCCTAGTAACCCCAGAACCAGACTGTTGGTTGTGGTAAATACAGATTTTGTGTTGCCTCAGATGGCCTAGGAATCATTTCTAGTGAATGGCAGGATATACGGTAAATCCTAGAGATGGTTTTCTCTTCATTGGGCCTAGTAATCCCAAGTTTTGGATATGCGGTACAGCCTAGAGAGTGGATCTTGATTTAGGGCCTAGTGATCTAGGTTTGCATTGTGGTAAAGCCTGAGAGCCTAGGGGACAGGAAATTTCCTCACGATGTAGGTGGAGAAATCTAGTGGCATCCATGCTTGTTTGGCTTAGTGATCAGGTGGAGATCATGGTAAATCCTATTATGAAGTGTTCATTGTGTTGGCCTAGTGATCCTGGATGGATTACGGTAAAGCTTGGTTTCTATTGATGTGGGTGTGTTCGTTTAGCCTCGGTATGCCCTGTTTGAGTTCTTTTGGTTTGAGTCCCACAATCATGCTTGGAATATGGCATGGGGGTGAATGGATGAAGAGAGATTTGGCTCAGTCATTCTATGGTCGGGTGGAACGTAGTATTCCCATCTCCGGTTAGTTTACTGCATTCATTAATGAGAAATTCATTCCCTTGATTTCCATGTGCAAATGTATTGATGTATATATGGATTTTGATGGCTGATATGTTTATGGTATTTTTGTTCCTATTATGCTGGTTATATTTAGATTTTGTGACAACAATGATATATGGCTCTCAACATGTTTTTACTTGTACATGAATGGATAATGTGTCTATGACCTAATAGATGAATATGCAGCAAATGGCATGAGGGAACAATGGTTCATAGTGATTCTTAGATAAGTATGAGATCCATACACTTAATTATGTTGTTTACACCTGTAGGTTACATGTCGATGATATGTTTGACGAAATGTCTGTCATGGCTAGTAGGGGTCTGGTTAAGGTCTTGTTGAGCTTATTGCTTTTGCATCATTGTTTCCCTGTACTTTTATTGATTTCAAGCTTTCATTCCATTCTGGGTAGTGGCCTGGGCTCTGGGCCTAAAAAAGTGGCTTAAATCCTAGGGTTGTTGGCATAGAACTAGCAAGTTTGGTCCACATCCACTAGCATGTAGGCCTATGAGAGCGACTTTAAGTCTCTAGTCGCTCCCTTTCCCATAGCATGAGAGCGACTATGGCCTCAGAGGTCCAATAAAACAGTGGGACCCACAGATAGGTTGTCTGAGTGGCTGACTTGTCTTCTGAGGGTTTTGTTGATGATGTTGGATGATTGTGTGTGATGTTTCATCGATTCCACTTCCTTAAGGTTACCTAGGAGGTTGAATCTGATCATATTAGCCTCTCGTCTCATGTTTACCCCAGTTGGCATTGTTACTTGGGTGGATGCGGGAGGAGGGTGTTATAGATGCAATCTTCATGCGGATATACAACCAATACTACCTCATTAAGGATGGGAAATCCTTCATCATCAAAAAACACAAGGGAAAGTCTAAAATTTCACCAATAAGTGCTAACCAAACCAAGAAACTAATTAGTTCTAGCAATAATTATGTTTTACTATTTTTATGAGAAAATTAGTCTATAGAAGAGTTAGTGAGAGCAAAGTCATCCTTGGAGGGGTGTACTAAGAAATAGAAAAACAACTATAATAGTTGCTATATGCATAGAAGAATGTTTTCTAGAATCCTGGAGGGTTGTCGCCCAAGAGGGAAGTGGAGCACGAGATCTAGCTATTGCCAGACTTCTGACTACCAAACATTGGTCATAAATTCAGTCTATTATAGAAGCAAGTGACGTAAATAAGAAGTTGCAACAACTATTGGAACATGGTTTCATTCGACCAAGTACATCACCATGTGGGTCATCCATAATCATTGTGCCAAAGAAGGATGAGACTTGGTCGATGTGTATAGATTACAGGGCATTAAATAAAATTATGTAAGAATAGGTACCCCTTGTCGAGGATATATGATCTATTGGATCAATTGCAACAACTGAAATACTTCACCAAGCTATACTTAAAGTCTAGATATAACTAGGTTCAAATCAAAGAAGAAGATACTTGAATGACTACCTTTAAAACCAAGCAAGGTTTTGCATGAGTGGTTAGTGATGTTGTTTGGCCTATGCAATGCACCAACTACACTTATGAGGTGAATGAATGATATACTACGCCCTCTTATAGATTCATTTGTTATTGTTTATTGAACTGATATATTAGTATACAATTCTAGCTAGGAGGATCACGTATCACATTTGACGCATGCGTTAGAGACTTTCAAGAAGCACTATTTGTTGGAAGGTCTCCAGAAGTGTGAGTTTACATGATAATATTTGGTGTATCTAGGGCATGTGATAGGTGGGTGAGAGTTGAAGATAGATCTTACCAAGAAGGGGGGCATCATGAAGTGTTTGATGCCTACTATTTTTTTTGAGGTCATGAGTTGCATTGGGCAACACAACACTTGAGGATAACAATAAGGGATATTATAGGGACCTAACATGCCCCTCTCCTTCAAAAAAGTGTTGTCCTCAACGCTTGAGTAGTTCTAGATGCTTTTGTATAAAATTCTCATCCTCCCATGTGGAATCTTCAACAGGTAAGTTCTTCCACTTAATGAGATACTCTGAAATTGATCGATTTCGTAGTTGTCGAGTTCTTGTTTCTTTGACTGCTTCAGGTTCCAATATGACTTTTCCTTCCTCATCAAGTTCTGGCAATATTGTTTGAACTGGAAGCTTGTCACCTATAACCTTCTTTAAGCATGAAACATGGAAAACTAGGTGCACTCGGGAAGCTGCAGGAAGCTCCAATTTGTATGCCATAGTACCTATCTTTTGCAACATCTTGTACGGACCATAATACTTTGGTGATAATTTATTATCCTTCTTAGCTTGCTTGAGGGAAATTTGTTTATATGGTTGTAGCCATAGGAATACTCAATCACCTACACCAAAACTTCTTTCACTGTGATGTTGATCTGCCTGCTGTTTCATTCTATTCTGTGCCAAGTTGAGGTTATCCTTTAAGAGTTGGAGAACTTGTTGTTGATGCTCGATGTGATCTTCCATTGCTTGAACCTTAGAATTTTCTCTTAAATATGATGTGATGGATGGTGGATTATATCCATAAAGTGCCATAAATGGGGTCATTTTTGTTGCAGTATGGAAGGAAGTGTTATACCACCATTCAGCCAGAGGCAACCATTTGACCCATTGTGTTTGTTTATCAGATACAAAGCAACGAAGATATCCTTCCAAACATTTGTTTACTATCTCAATTTGCCCATCAGATTGAGGTTGATAAGATGAGCTATGAGCTAACTGAGTACCAAGACAAGAAAATAATTCAGTCCAAAAATTGCCAGTGAAAATGGGATCTCTGTCACTTACAATAATCTTTGGGTTTCCATTTAGCTTTTGAATTGTTTCCATAAATGCAGTAGAAACTGTACTGGGTTTAAATGGATGAGATAATGCACAAAAGTGTGCATACTTAGTAATTATGTCAACTACCACCATGATAACACTCTTTCCTTTGGACTTGGGTAAACCTGTGATAAAATCCATTGAAACCTCCTCCCAAAGTTGGCTTGGAATGGATAAAGGTTGTAATAGTCCTGGGGTCTTAATTGTTTCAACTTTATTTTGTTGGAAA
Source organism: Pinus tabuliformis (assembly GCA_031772625.1). Classification (NCBI taxonomy): domain Eukaryota; kingdom Viridiplantae; phylum Streptophyta; class Pinopsida; order Pinales; family Pinaceae; genus Pinus; species Pinus tabuliformis. Next base: position 1,858,066,534 of record CM062817.1, on the reverse strand, counting down.
ACCAAACATTCCGCCACAAACTTTTGAATATCCAATTTAAGGCCATCCCAAAAAAATCCTTCTTAACCCTGTGGTAGGTTTTTAGAAATCCTAAGTGCCCTCCTAAGGGAGAGGTGTGAAATTCCCTAAGAATCGTTTGTTTGAGTTGGGAATTCTTACATAGGTATAACCGGTCCTTGTACCATAACGAATCATTTTTCCAACTAAACGTATCAGATGTACTAGGATCTTGTTGTATCTTTTGAATGAGTGCCCACACTTCCTCGTCATTCTTCCATTCATCCCTTGCTTCGTTTATCCAATCCGGTTGGATAATAGAAATGGAAAAAAGAAATGCTTCCACATCGTGATCCTTTCTTGAGAGTGCATCTGCCACAACATTTGGCTTCCCTTTTTTGTAGATGATTTCAAAGTCATAACCCAACATCTTTGTGACCCATTTTTGCTGCTCTTTTGAATATAATATTTGTTCTAAAAAGTACTTAAGACTATCGTGATTTGTTTTTACCTTGAAGTGTCTTCCCATTAGGTAGGGTCGTCATTTCTTAAGTGCATGTAGTATTGCCAACATTTCCTTCTCATAAATAGCTTTGTGTAAATACTTTCCTTTGATTGGACGACTTTCGAAAGCAATGGGTCTTGCTTCTTGCATCAAATAGCACCAATTCTATTTCCTGAGGCATCACATTCCACACTAAAGGTTTTTGTGAAGTCTGGTGTAGCTAAGACTGGTGCTTGGCACATTGCCTCTTTTAGATGTTCAAAGACCTTCGTTGCTTCTAGAGTCCATGAAAATGCATCTTTCTTCAATAATGTTGTTAGAGGTGCTGCTATTCTCCCATAATTCTTAACAAACTTGCGATAATACCCTGTAAACCCGAGAAATCCTCGTAGATGCTTTATGGATGTGGGGATTTTCCATTCCTTAATGGTTTTAATTTTGCTAGGGTCTGCCTTAACACCTTCATGAGATACAATATGACCCAGATATTCCACCTCTTGTACTCCAAAGAAACATTCGGAGATTTTTGCATATAATTGTTTCTCCTCCAATAGTTTGAGCACCATGTCAACAAGTTGGACATGATTCTTCCAAGACTTGTTGTAGATTAGTATATCATCAAAAAATACTAACACAAATTTTCTAAGGAAGGGTTTGAAAATGGAATTCATCAAACCTTGAAATGTAGAAGGTGCATTAGTAAGGCCAAAAGGCATGACCAAAAATTCATAATGACCCTCATGAGTTCTAAATGGTGTTTTTGGAATGTCTTCAGTCTTCATTCTGATTTGATGATATCCTGAACGAAGATCCAACTTGGTGAAGTAAATTGATCCATGCAATTCATCCAATAATTCATCAATGACAGGAATGGAAAATTTATGTTTAATAGTGAGCTTGTTGAGCTCCTTATAATTTGGACACATGTGCCATGATCCATCCTTCTTGTGAACCAATACTACTGGAGCAGAGAAAGAACTTTGACTAGGTTGAATTATACCAGCCTCTAGAATTTCTGCAGACATACGTTCAATTTCACTCTTTTGGACATAGGGATATCTGTAAGGCCTGATGTTTGGAGGAACACTTCCTGGAATCAAATTAATAGCATGATCATGATCACAAATAGGTGGGAGGCCTTTGGGAGTCTCAAATACCTTGGAATGATTGTCCAAGACTTTTTGGAGATCTGGAGAAATGGATGATTTCGATGTGGGAACCTCTAGTGAACATAATTGTGCAATTGTGCCTCATTGTTCTTTATTTAGAAGCTTTGTCATTCCGTTAAAGCTAATTATCTTTCCTGGTTTCCCTATAGTACCCCTTAATTCAACTTCCTTTCCTTCTGAAGAGAATTTCATGAAAAGTTCTTGAAAATTAAAACCTATTGTACCCAAGGATTGGAGCCATTGGACTCCTAGTACAACATCGGCACCACCCATTGGAATGGAAAGCATTGGGCTATTCAATACATATTCTGCCATGGATAGCTTGATATTATGGCACTTTCCCAAGCAATTTATGGTTCCTCCACTTGCAACCATCACTTGAAACTTTGGTGCTGGATATAGGAAGAAATTCAATTCCTTGGCTATCTTACAATGAATAAAATTATGGGTACTTCCCGAATCAATCAACACTATTACCTTTTTCTTTTTGATATGCCCTTCTATATTGATAGTTTGAGGAGTGGTAATTCTATCCAATGCATTACAAGATATGGTCAGATTCATTTCTTCTTTTTCTAGGGTTTGTACCTGATGTATGTCCTCTTCTTTTGACATTTCTTGTTCCTTTTCTTCCTCCTCTTCACAATCTATGTAAAATAATTTCTTCTCGGCACACTTATGACCTTTAGTGTATTTGCTATCACAATTGTAACAAAGCCATTTTGCTCTTTTTTCTTCCAATTGTTGTGGCGTCAACCTTGTAGGTTGTGGATGGCTAGGGGCAATAAAACTTCCATATTTATGATTGTGAGTGGTGTTATCACCAAAATAAGAGTTTACATTGTTCCTAGTCATGGTCTTAGATAAGTTTCAAGTCATCCTATGTTTTAATGGGTAGGTGATAGGTTAGGAGTCTCAAAGGTCTCATTTTCATATCTAAATAAAGTCTAACAACCTTATTCCATGTCTCATAAGTCTCACATTCTGTTTAGAAACTCATATCGTAAACCATTTTGAAAATTTTTGGAATTAGCCCCGAAACCACGTTTTCGTAGCGCAAATAGTGTAAAATGCTTGTTTTGCACTATGAATACGCTGCTCTTTTCGTGGCACTTTCCTTGTGTGCTATGAAAGCGTGGATTTGTAGGCAGCCTTGTCAAAACATCAATTCGTTAAGATTTCGTTAAATTTTCATTATTAGGTGTCAGCTAGGGGTCAGTCCTTAAGCATGTAGCCATCCAAACTTCATCATTTCGAATTTAGGGGTCATCATGATAGGAGATTTCAAATTCAAAAGGGCTGGCTAGTTTCTTTTACAGTTTGCATGCAAATGCTCAAACAGATCGTTTTTTTTTAATGGTAAGCTTATGGTAATTTCTTACCAAAGTTTATCTCATCTATAATTCAAGCGAGGCTAACCACCATAAGCAAGCGAGACTGATAAGCAGAATTTCAATCGAGGCTAGTTTGTTATAGGAATTCAAAAGCAAAGATGACAGAAGAAAAGAAAATTCACAGGTCTGGCCATTGTTTAAGAACAGAGCCTGAAAGCACCGAGGTCTTAGCCAGAGATAACTCAGTTGTGGAAGCCTTCAAGAAAGCAGGATGTTGGAAGTTTTGTAAAAAATTGCAGGGAGGACATACCCAGGTGACAAAGGAGTTTGCACTACATTTCATTGGCTCAAGCACAAAGGTTGGAATCCTAAACTTGCAAATTTCTCCAGATATCATAGCTTTGGTGACAGAGATTCCTAGGGGGCAAGATGTATGGTTCAAAAACTTCATATTTGACATGGAACCATGTAAAGTGTTCCTAAAGCTAGATTTTGCAGAAACAGACTTAACTAAGGCAATTCCAAGGAACTACGTCAAAGACAACTATGCCAACTTGCTCTTCAACATTCAACATTATTTTACCTGTGAGGGCAGATATCATAAGGTTTATTCATATCATTTTAAACTCTTGTTGCATTTTACTGGTATGATTTCTTTAGATTTTCCTTACTTCCTATATTGCAGTATAGCTAAGATGGCAGATAAAGTGCAAATGAAATCTCAAGGATATGAAACTTCCCTTTTTCATCATGGTCTAATTAAACTGATAGTTTTACATGAACTTAAAAGGATCAACAGAGAATGGTCTTCATTTGTGTTTTTATGTGGTTTTGGAGTGGAAAATCAAGATACAGGTGTTAGCCCTAAGGTTAAAGAAACTCCATCAGCAGAAACCAGCAAGTCTGTAATGTCCAGGTCAAAGAGATTTGTTAAGCTGAAACCTAGAAAGCAGGTGAAAGAGCAAGTGAGAAAAACATCAGTGGTTATTCTTGAGACTCCTAAATCCACAAAGGAAAAGATAGTTGAAGTTAAAGAAATGACACAAGAACAGTCAACTAACAAACTAGTTCAAAGGAGATTGACTAGAAGTCAAATTGCAAAGGAGAAGGGTAAATCAGTGATCTCGGGAGAAAATCCAAGCTTGAAGGGTAATTTAAATGATATTTTAAAAGCCATTGATATTGCAGAATCCCCTTTGGTACGGGCAGATGTCATAGAATTTCATAAAGGAAAGTCGAAGAAGATGAAATCCTCTAAGAAACCGGAATTTGAGGATGATGTTACAACATTTGTGTTCAAGCCCAAAAAGCCCTTAACCAGGAAATCTAAAAAGATACAAGAGTCCAATATTGAGTTAGGAAAAATAGAAGAAGCTTTTGTTGTTCAGGAAGAGTTGATAGACCTTTCATCATCAATACCTAAAGGTGACAAAAACAGAGTTTTTTCCACTCCAACAGAAAAAATCAGTTATGAAGAAATGGAAGAAAGGTTAAGAGCAGCTAATAATTAAATTGCTAGGCTAAGGATGAGAGCAAGAAGGCACGCTGCTAAGAAGACATATTTCAAAAGGATAAAGGCTCTCTGGGAAGTTGAAAAAGTTTCCAAACCAGAAATAGTCAGCGGTGAAACTCAATACTTTACTTGGATTGTTCCTGCAATCAAAGAAGCCAGATTTGTAAGGAGGATGAATGCTCGGTTGAGAGCTACTAACAGGAGATTGAAGAGATAGATTGAAGACCTAGAAATACAGTTAACAAAATCTAAAAAAAGAGCATACACAGCAGTTTCGTAGAGTGCTACGAAACTGTTGAAGGTGACCTTTTAGCACTTTATAGATGTATTTCGAAGGTAAGGTCTAATAAATTCCAAGTTTTGATGTTGCTGGTAGACATATGGAGATCATAGATGAAGTCTCAGATGGCAGTGATAAAGAAAAAATGGTTCAAAGAAATATTCCATAAGTGGTATAAAAGTTGTGCCACGAAAATAGACTATTTTCGCAGCACAGTCATGTTTCATCCTCTTTTCCATTTGTTCAAGGTTCTCTTTTTGCACAGGTAGAAGAATGAATTTTAAATGGATTACTAACACATTCCACATATAAAACTGGTCGAAGATAAGCATAAAGGATTAAGGGCTTAAAAGGAGGAACTCTGTCCCCTTGTTTTCAGGGCAGTTAGGTCATGACTCAACAGGGTTTGCAACAATATTGGAGACATCATAAAGCTCGAATACATGGATTAGTAGCTGATTAAAGAATGTATTTAATTCATAGATAAGTTTTTTAAAAGAATGTTTTAGGAGTTTCACTCCTATTTGTATTAGGACTCTTAAAGATAGTTAGCTGTCAAGTTGTAATTAAGTAGTTCTTTTTATGAATAGATAGGTGTCAATGTTAGGAATTTGAATTCTCCTAAAGATGGATCATAGAATCCAAGGTTGTAAAAATTCTATATAAAGCATGAGAATCGAATTCCTAAGGGTTGGTAATTTCATTAGTAAAATAAAGTTGTGTTATTGTAAAAAACTGTGGTTTTTCAAACTTAATACAGAGATCAGTTTGACTACTCAAGATTCACAGGGGGTTTATGTGTTTGATGTTCTTATGGCCTTTTTTAATTACTTATTTGCAGTGGTATGAGCTTGTGATACTTATAATTCATTGGAAAATTCTCTAACTTCCTTCACATGCTTGTAAACTGTGTTGATTCACTGTGTTACTGTTTTACTTATAAACATAAACTCCAAGTGCCTTGACTTCCATGTTTTGTTGATCATGTTGTTTTGTTGAAGACTATCTTGACTCCATAGCCCAATATATGTTTGCTAATCTTTGATTCAACCAGTCAACCAGTTATACATTTGTCCATTTTTGTTCCTAGAGTTAGCCATCTAATCATTAATAAAAAAATCTTAAACCTATTGAGAGAGCCCTCTCAGGTTGAGGAGGTTAAGCCTCAACCAAAAGATTGGTTTGAAAGAGTTACTCAGAGTCTACTTGATCAGCAGCCTATCAGGGTCAAATTTTGTGATAACAAGTGGTAGGATTCCTTGTTGCCATAATTTTGCTTTCCATTTTTCTTCCCAACCTGAATGCCTTCTCCAATGAATCTGGTTCCCAAAGGGGAACCTCATGTTGGACGTTATCTTTTAAATTCCCAATGAACACATCAATCCTATGCTTTTGTGGAATATCTTTTACCCTTATATTCAATTTTTGGAAGTCCTCAATGTGCTCCATCATTGAACCCTTTTGTTTGAGATTTATCAATTGGCTAAAAAAAGTGTTGCTTTTTATATCCTCATAATGTGCTATCATTTCATCCATAAAAATAGCCCAAGTGACAATTTGTTTATGAGAGCAAAGCCATCGATACCATAAAAACTAATTTGGTTCCAAATATAAAGTTGCAATGCGTACCTTTTGTGTGTTTTGCACATTATGGAGATCGAAAAATTGTTCCATCTGTAGTATCCATGTTCCGGGATTGTTGCCATCAAACTTCCTCATATCTATCTTTGGAACATGGTGGTTCTTCGATCCAACGTTAGAGTCTACGAAATCATGATTAACATTTATTTTGTTCTAATCATGAATTTCCTTTACTACCCTTTCGCCATTAGTAAGCATTTCTTGTAGAGACTTTGTCAAATATGTCTTCAAATATTCCATGCCTTTCTTTAAATCATCTATCTTAGCTTCCACGCCATCCATCTTAGCGTCCACGCCATCCATATTAGCTTCCACGTCATTCATCTTAGCTTCTACGCCTTTCTTTAAACCATCCATCTTAGCTTCCACGCCATTCATCTTAGCTTCTACGCCTTTCTTTAAACCATCCATCTTAGCTTCCATGCCTTTCTTTAAACCATCCATCTTAGCTTCTACGTATTTCTTTAAACCATCCATCTTAGCTTCTGTTCCTTTTTGTGCGAGTGAAATTTGTTGCACTTGGTCTCGTAATTTCGCTATATCATGTTGCATTTCTTCCTCTTCTTCATGAGTCATGCTAGAGCTTTCAAATTGTTTACTAGGTGTTTCCATTTTCTTTCTTTAGGGAATGAATTACCGATAATAATGCTTCACTATGCCCTTTGAATTCCTTCAAACTAATTTTTCAAACCAAGCTTATGCAAAAATTTAAAAAAAAACTACACACCTTTTTTTTCACTTTGTAGGAGCTCGATATTGAATCTGATGTATCTCTGTAATTTTGGATCTCCCAGGTCTAAAATTTCTTCCTGCGGTAAACCTCTGAGTAATATTTCTAACCCCACAAGTCTGATCAAGATTGGATTCTCCAATGAAGAGTTATGTCAAATCTCCCATGATGACCTGAGTATAGACTAGTTCAGTAGAGCGAACTTTTATGACGTGCCGCGGGTCACTGTTTCAACCTTAGGTTCTGAAAATGATACCCAAAAAACTACAGTCCGTCCTCTTTCTGTAACTTCTTACAAAAATTTAATTTGATGCTCAAAGCGAAAGTTATGACAATTTTCCCAAGGTGACCTATTTGGAATGTAATTCGGGGGTCTGCAACAACCCTAAATTCCTCAGATTATATCTCCGACAATATAGTGAGACAAGATCTGAAATTCAGAGCCGAGGTTCAGACCGATTTCTTCTCAAATGGGTTTTTTTTTAGCTTCTGAAACTTCGTAGCGAAATATTTATAGTGAAAATTCCACGATGACCTGTTTTAGATGAAATTCTGGAGCTTGCAAAAACACTAACTTCCTCAGATCATATCTCCGAAAATATAGTGCAACAAGATCTAAAATTTGGACCCGAAGTTTAGCGCGATTTAGTCTCAAATGGGTTTTTTTTGTAGCTTCTGAAATGCCGCAAAAAAAGTTATAGCGAAAATTCCACGATGGCCTATTTGGAGCAGAGAAACCCTAGAATCCAAAGCTCTGATACCAAATGTTATGAAACCAGCTCACAAAAAGATAGATCAACGCCTTAGAATTCAGCCTCTTCGAGGGGGCAACCTCTTTTACATTACACAAATGAACAATTCTTGGATGATTCCAATGACAAAACCTCCTTTCTATATATAGGAGTCTAAGGGGTCATAATATAACCAAGCCGACCTAATAATAATAATACAAAGGCACAAAAATAATAATAGAGGAATTCTATGGGGCATAATAATAACAATTTGGGGACAATAGAGGCACAACAATAATAATAAGGGATACAACGACAATAGTAATGGGGGAATCACTAGTATTATATGAACCTAACAGAGCTCCATGCCCCAGTGCAATATGTAAGGAAGTGAAAACATTATCTGATGGGAAAGGAGACAATAATCCACATAGATCACTAGCCACTACATTTCTTGCATGCCCTAAGTAAGCTAAAAAAACCAAGTGTTACAAGTAGATGAGGTTTTTACAAAATTTTCATTTAGCAATCGTATAAGAGGGGCAACACAAACAAGTTGGCTGGCACGATTTCAAGGCCACCCACATCAAATATCACAACTTTGGGAAATTTTATGCACATGAATCCAATCACCCATGATGATTATAAAGAGGCATATTCATAGGATGGGGACTTTAAGGAGGTGTTTCAATAGTTGTAGAGCCAAATACATGTGCATGATGGTGACAAAACAATTGACTACCATCTCTAGGATGAGTTACTCTACAAGTTGAATAAGTTATGTGTTGTTAAAGGTGAGTGATTGCAACTGCTTGGAGAGGATCACACCTCAAATTTTGCAAGACACTTTGGTATAGGGAAGATAATGTCCAACTTATAGATTTATGTGTATTGGCCCAAGATGCAATAACATGTAGCTAGGTTCATAAGAAGATGTGTACTTTCTTTTAGCAACAAGCCTAGTAATAATAATTAGAGTCTATATCATCCCTTAGCTATACCCACTCATCCTTGAGTAAGCATTTCCATGGACTTTTTGGGAGGTTTGCCAATAATCAGGAAGGAAAAGAAACAATGAACTTATTCTTTGAATAGATTTGGGTGCACTTTGGGATACTAGGAAGCAATTTTCATATAAGGACACAATATTTCTCAATGTATTTTGGACCACATTGTGGGATAAGATGAACACAAAGTTAAAGACCTATACAACATTCCATCCACAAACAAATGAGGATACAAAAGTAGTCAACAAGACTTTGGTATAATTTTTGAGGGGGTAGAATCAGATGTATCTGAAGACCTGGGATGAAAATATGGTATATATACAACACTCTTATAATAGAACAATCCACACTTCTACTAGTAAGTCCCCATTTGAAACTTGTTTAAGTTGTCTGCCACCTTCACCTTTGGATATGACATATGGACAGAAAGTAGGGGTGAGGGGGGATCTTACAGGGAATGCCTTGAGGGCTGGAAAATTGCTGAGAAGATCAGGAAGATCCATATACAGGTATAAGAAACACTACAAAAGTCATGGGAAAAATATAATTCCATGCATGATCGGCACAGAAAATAAAATTCCTTTAGCGTGGGAGATAGAGTATGGTTATAATTGAACAAGGAGAGGATACAAGGTCTTGGTAAGAAAATCAAAGCTCTACTATATGGTCCCTTTGAGATATTGGAAAAGGTGGGAGATCATTCCTATAGAATCAGTAAACCCCCATCCATGCGCATTCACTCAGTGGTGAATGTAGATAATTTGAAACTCTACGAGCTTTTCATGTTAAATCAAGAAGAGGAACATGTCCTATCTTCTATAGAGGATTTAGCACCAGATGCTCATGTAGAGTTGATAGAGAATAGACTTTTGTAGAAGAGGTCCAAAATTACAATATAGAGGAAACCTTTGGCATATTGGGTTGAAAGGACAACTTCTAGGCAAAGTTAAATTAGACACCTGAGAGAAGGTGGTGGAATTTTTTTCTAACCTCTTTTAGTAGAAATTTTTGGGGACCAAAATCCTCCAGAAATGGTGAGGTATGATCTAGATTAGATCATTACATTGTTTTTCATCCATCTTGATGATTTTAGAGTCGAGAAAGTGGAGGGATCTACTGATAGGACCATTTTTAATGGCATGACCCAGTTTGGCATATTAAGGTTTGAAAGCTCTCGGAAATACTTTGAGGCATCAAACAACATTTTTTGGGGATAAAAATTTGTTCCTTCAACATACACCCTTTCGTGTTGTTATGCAAATACAAACCTTTCCAACGACACAAGGATTGCCTCGGCCAGAGTCCATATACAAAAATTATGCAACTCGTAAGTTAACTTTCTTTTTTTTTACCCCCATAATTTGAGAGGATGCTACATTAACCCCCATTATTCACTAAAAATGGGTTAGCCATGTGATCGTGATGAAAACGACTATAGAAGAGGCAATTTTGTAACTCTAGTTAAAAGTTGAATGAATCAAACCTAACCACTAGTAGGTTATCGAGCTATGTTATAACCGGACCACTACGAGGAAAATGATCACCATTCTATTGAAGTGTATTTTGTTCCATAAATGAAAGAAAAAATAAATTTAAAAATATTTCTATATATTGAGATGTGAAATTTATTAAGAATTAACATAAATCCTCATAAAATAATTAAAATTAAAAATATTTCTATATATAAAGATATGAAATTAATTAAGAATTAACATAAATTCATTTAAAATTGTATGTATCTCTAAACACTTAATAGATTTAAAATTAAATATATAATTTTTTATTTTTGTGAATTTAAAATAAGATTAAATATATAAATAAATGAAATGAAGTTGTGATTGCAAATTTTATAATAATTTTAACTTTTTCCAAAGTAAATAAAAAACATTTTGACTGAAATAGTTTCTTTGAAAACTAGATTAATCAACTTTTAAAACAGCGCAGTTAACGCAAGAATCTCCAGATTCATAAACTTGTAAAACATCTCGAGCAGCGCAAAAATGAGACTGGTTCTGGTGGCCAGATATATACTTCGTCCCAAAATTCAAAATAAGTGGATGGGATACTTCACTTGGAATGATCTCAAGTTGAATGGATTGATATGGATTACCTGTTCATCGAATTACATACACAGAAAAAGTTGATAAGAATAATGTTGCTATTCAGCGTACTAGTTACAGATAAACCATAAGAATTGGATTGGACAGGATTTAAATTGAAAAATGTCAGGATAAATATAATCCGATAGGGTGGTTTTTAAACTGAACGAGGTGGGGAGTATTTAGTGTTAAATTTTTGGAAATTTTGGTTATAGTAGTTAAGTTTTAAGATGTTGATTGTGCAAGAAGTTTTTGATGGCGATGGCTGCCATGGAGTGCGTGGTTGCGTCGAGGTCGTATGGCGAAGGTTGCTTCGGCAGTGCGCTGTTCTTCGTGCCCCGGAGTTCGGATCCAAATGCCGAGGAGGACGACGGGTACATCGTGGCACCGGGATTTCCAGTTTTCTGGTGATGGACGCGCAATCTCCAACTCTTGAAATCGTGGCCTCCGTTGAGCTCCCTGCCAGAGTTCGTACGGCTTTCATGGCCTCTTCGTTAGCGATGCTGACTTGGCAAACTAAATCTAATTCCGAGCTCGCATAGAGATTAATTTTCACTAAAAAATAGAAACAATTTATAATGTGTTTCAAAAATATAAATGACATTTAATCATCCTACACATGTAAGACATATTTTCCTCAAAATAATTTTTATATTTATATTTAAACCATTTTTTTAACAAATTTCAATAAATTATCAGAATATACTTATTTAATAATCTCATATATAAACACACTAATAAAAAATAACAAGAATATTAAAATGGTTACTTGATTATTTTTTCCTAATTGCTCTACAAATATATAATCTAATTTAATTATTTGAGTTGTAAAATGATTGAATCACTTAGGAAAAACTTATCATAATTCAGTTATCAAATTCGCAGTGGAACAACTACACCAGTTGAAATTAAATCTATTTTCGTTTTTGTTTGATAGAAGTTTTGAATTATTTAGATTCATCAAATGCTAATATATAACGATTAAAATTGAATTTCCCATTATTTTTAAAAAATTATAATTCATTTTAAATCAAAATAAATAAATTTTAAGATGGTTTGAAAAATAAAAAATTTTAAAATAATCACTTTTCTATAAGGTTAACTTGGGTATTTAGCATTATAAAATGGTGGTATCCAGTGCATTGTTCACAAATATTTAGATGTGTGGTTGAAAGAAATATACAACCTCTACACATATTTGGTATTTTGGAGTTTTTGGCCATTACATGTTGCATAGAGTTTAGGTTAGTAATTTTATTATTTGAGCTTGTTTCAAGTTGTATAACTATTGAAATCAATATAATTTATTTTATGCTTTTTTTTATGGCATATTTTATGATATATTTTGCCAGATATGCCATAGGAATTTTTGGAGCAACAAATTTGAGTTATAAACTTTGTATAATATGAGTGGTACAAAGGTTTTTCAAGGTGTTGAATCTATTTATGTATTGAAGGATGCATCTTAAAGAACAAAAACCCATGATTTCTCCAAATATTGTGGATTCTAAATAAAAAGCCAAAATGTAAAAGAGTTAGATTGTGTCATAAAATCAATTGTGTAACAATGTCAAAACAATTATTTTACACATATCTTTGGGGAGTTTGTGGGTTGATACTAAATCTAACGAAGCCTTGATATTTCTAGTGAACATATAGATTCATGAATTCAAGGATGATAAAATGATGAGGAATTCATCATCATAATAGCAACTTCATAGTCTTATAAGCCACATGGCTATGCTATATTTACTAAAAGAAAATGTAATGCCCTATTTAATTTTATCCTGCAAATTTCACTAAGTGTTTAAATTTCCTTAAAATATGGACTTTCAATTTTGTTATTTACCTCCCCAAATTTTTAAATTTTGAGAAGACATAGTCCTCTCCAATTCATTATCAAATTATATATATATATATATATATATTCATACATCATTCTCAAAATGTCCTCTCAGATCTACTTGCGAGAAGACATGGTCCTCTCCAATTAATTACCAAGTTATATATTCATCTCTCATCCCCAAAATGTCCTCTCACATTTACTTGCGAAAATTATATATATATTCATACCTCATTCTCAAAATGTCCTTTCATATTTCCTTGGGAGAAGACATGGCTCTCTCTAATTAATTACCAATTTATATATTCATCTCTCATTCCCAAAATGTCCTCGAAGAGATTGTCCTCTCCAATTAATTACCCAATTTTATATTCATATCACATTCCTAAATGTCCTCTCAAATTTAATCCTAAATGTTCTCTCAAATTTAATTTATTTAGGAGAAGACATAGTCCTTTCCAATTAATTACCAACTTATATATTCATATCTCATCCAAAATGTTTACTTAGAGAAAAAGTAATCCTCTCCAATTAAGTCACATAATAAAATTTTAAAATAAAAAACCATAATTTCCCACTATTAAGATTTTCCCAATCCATTTCCACTTCTCAAACATGTATCTTTAGGTAAACCAAATGGCCAATGGTGAGCGATTAATGTTGGCCATGTAATATGGCCATATGCTGTTGGAATGTTAATTCCAACTGCAGGTTGCAGACACCGTGCAGGAAGACGTGGGCAGCCGACTCAACGGGCTCGTACAGCGCTTGAAACCGCTCCTCCAAAACCACCTATCAATCTCGGACCGCCTTTGATCATCAAGTAGTTTCCGTACTCTCAAGCCCGATACAATATTGTGCAGACACGTGGCTCTCACCATACGTAAGCAAAAGTCATTTCTCGGGCGCTAATGTTCAGCAGCAAAAGGCCTCCCGATATTCTTGTCAGCCGTCCGATGGGGTTCTTTGTCCTCCGCCGTCCATCATTTAAACTTGCATTCGAGCCAGCATTTAAAACTTGCGTGGAGTAAAATCAAACTTTCAGTTTGACCGCCGACTTGTCAGTAAAAGAATTGATCGCCATGCTGAGAATTAAATGGCATTCATAAATAGTTGGTGAAATTTTAATTTTTGATGTTTTATATTTGGTCACGGGAGCATGGCTTAAATTATTAAAAAAAATATATCATGTATAATCTTGTTTCTGGGTTCATTCATATAAAGAGTGAAAAACAAAATGGTTCGCTGCTGTAATATGTTTTTCCATTAGCACATGGAACGAGTAAAAAAACAAAAAGGTTTTATCGTGCTTTCTTGTGTTGTGTTGACCATTGTGAAATGAGAGTGCGCGGCAGCTGAAGAGACAGTGCGCGGCAGCTGAAGAGACTTGAAGTGTTGCACAACAGTGCATAAAAAACCAGTTGCTCATTGTAATGAAAAGAGCGTAGTGTGAGAGAGGATAATGCACAGCAGTGCTATCCGCGAAGAACAAGGGAGCAGCGTGTCTTTTGTTGACTGGTGGTGAAGCTCGCGGCGAAAGAACAAGGGAGATGCTGTTGATTTTTTTTAATGTATTGGGTATGCATTGAAATGCAAGAGAAAAGAACGCACAGGTATTTTTTTTGAAATGGTGAATGTAATGAAATTTTTACTGTGTATGTAAAAATTTGTTTTACAACAGTAATGTAAAATGGGTTTTACAGCAGTAAACCTAGCTCAGTAAATTCTCAGGAGGAGATAGAGTAGTTTTTATTGGTTGAAAGTAATTTTGGTGAATCCCTTTCAGCAAAGAGGATGAATATGTATCAGAGTTGGCTGAATGTATTTTTGGTAAATCCCTCTGAGTGAAAGAGGATGAATGTTGTTTCAGGCATTTTATATTTTAATGAATACAAGGATTTTTATGGCTGTGTAATACTCTGTTCTGAGAATTTTTATTAAAAGCTTCCCTGTGCAAAAAGATCCTGTGGAGAAAAGGAAACAGAGCATTGCCTCTGTGGAGTTTATTTTGTTTGTTTTTGGGATTTTATCAGAAAAATCCCCAACATATGCATCTTTCACTGGTTCAGATTTTTTTTGAACTTATCTAAGGGTTGTGCCCTGAACTGGGTCGATTTTAGATTTTAAAATATTTCAGATTTTAGAATATTTTGGAGTTGGATGTAGATTGGCAGATTTTGGAAGAGTTAGAATGGGTGGCAGATTTTGGAATATCTAGAATTATACAATCAAAATAATCAATCAATAAATTTTAATAAATTGGAAAATATTTCCAAAATCTACCTAAAATTAAGATGTCAAACCAATAATTTAGAAAAAAGTATCACATAGGGTTCTCGCTGGAAGCAAATAGAGGAGTCGGCTCACAATGGAGACCTGCACTATCTCCTACTCCGCTGTGTCCATGGCAGCAAATTGCTCCATTCTGTATTTAACATTCCGACAAGATCATACTCGCATACTCGCCATTCTCACCCTATAGTTTTATTCTCTGTGAAAACCGAAGAAAAGCTCCCGGCTTCTAAGAACAAACCCGCTGTCAATGGCGCTGGATCTCAAAGTAATGATCTGCAATCCACGCCCACGCCAACACTTCCCTCAGAAGATCCGCTTAATGGCATTTCTTCTGCTTTGGCGGCTGTTTTATGCAATGCTGTGGATGATCTTATAAATAACTTTATTGATAATCCGCTGAGGCCTTCCGTGGATCCAAGATTTGTGTTGGCTGGAAACTTCGCTCCAGTGCAAGAGACTGCACCAGTGGAGTGCGACAAAATACAGGGCACTCTACCTGCCTGCGTCGACGGTGTTTATATCCGCAATGGGCTGAATCCGAGATACGTCCCCAGAGGCTGCCACCATCTTTTCGAGGGCGACGGAATGCTTCACAACGTCAGGGTCAAAGACGGCCGAGTAACGTTCTGCAGCGGTTTCGTCCGCACGCACAAATTCGTGCAAGAAGAGAGGGCGGTACGCCGAGTGGTGCCCAACTTCTTTTCCGGTTTCTACAGCCTCGGCGCCGGATTGGCCGGGGGAGCCCTGTTCATCGCCAGAGTGGCTCTCGGCCTCTTTAATCCCTTCAACGGCACGGGATTGGCAAATACCAGTCTCCTGTATTTCAATGGCACACTGATGGCGCTCGAGGAATCAGATCTGCCGTACGCGATGAAGGTCACGGAATCCGGCGACATCCTCACTGTCGGCAGGTATGATTTCGACGGAAACTCTTCCTGGCCATGACAGCACATCCCAAGATTAACCCCGAGACGCGAGAGCTCTTCGCTTTCCGTTGGCGTTTCATTCCTCCGTTTCTCAATTATTTTAGAGTGTCGCCTGCGGGAGAAAAAGAACCCGACGTCGGAATCCTGTCGATGTTGCAGCCGTCATTTATTCACGATTTTGTGATAACAAAGCAGTATGCCATATTTCCCGATACCCAGATCGTGGTGGACCCCATGAACATGATTGTCGGCAGCGGCTCTCCTATGGGCTGCGACCCCGCTAAGGTCCCACGGCTTGGCGTTCTCCCACGCTACCCAACGGACGAGGCCGCGATGAAATGGTTCGAAGTCCCCGGCTTCAATTTCGTCCATTCACTCAACGCGTGGGACGAGGGCGACGAGATCGTGTTGATTGACGCTAATTTGCACCCGGTGGAGCACGTTCTGGAGAGAACCCATCTGGTCCATTCCACAGTGGAGAAGGTCCGCATAAATTTGAGAAACGGGATTGTATCCAGAAAGCAATTGTCTTCAAAATGTTTGGAGTTGGGCGTCATCAATCCCCGGTTCGTTGCCAAGAAGAACAGGTATGCATACATGTCGATAGGAGCACCGTTGCCTAAACTCTGCGTGGTCGTTAAACTCGACTTTCATATGGTGGAGGCGATGGCTGCCACCATGGAGTGCGTGGTTGTGTCGAGGTCGTATGGCGAAGGTTGCTTCGGTAGTGAGCCGTTCTTCGTGCCCCGGAGTTCGGATCCAAATGCCGAGGAGGACGACGGGTACATCGTGGCTTTTACCCATAACGAAAGCACCGGGATTTCCAGTTTCCTGGTGATGGACGCGCAATCTCCGACCCTTGAAATCGTGGCCTCCGTTGAGCTCCCTGCCAGAGTTCCGTACGGCTTTCATGGCCTCTTTGTTAGCGATGCTGACTTGGCAAACCAAAACTAATTGCCAGCTCGCATCCAGATTAAGATTCACGGTAAAGAGAAACAACTCATGATATTGCCATGCCATCTGTTTTATGGAGAAAACTATCTTTTTGGTCTTTTAATGAGAAACTTCTAAATTTATAGTGTGTTTCAGAAATACAAATTACGTTTTATTAGTACAAGCTGGCATGGACTATTATCATCAAGTTTTAGGACTATTCTTGTCAAATTTTATAAGAGTTCTATGTGGAATGAAAATTTTCAAATGTTATTCGTAAAATTGGTATAATGTTTAATTTAATTTATATTTTATTTTAATTTAATTTTTATTACTTTATAAAATTGATATTATTATTAATTTAAATTAATATATGGAAAATTTGAATCCATAACTATTTTATAAATAATGTTTTAACCATGCAATTCAGAATCTCATGACTAAACATATATATAGATTATTTGTAATGGTTGAGAAGAAATTCTTATATAAGAGGAAAGATTATTTCTAGCGGTCGAGAATAAATTCTTATTCTTCTCACTTAAGGTTCTTTTTAACAATTAAATAATATTTAATATTATTGTAACATTTTTAAGCTTCAAATGTACCTTCAGTGGCGCGTTGGTAAGCTGTTGGGTTAACTTGGAGAAGGTCGCGTGTTCAAACCATCGGACCTCCGAAATTTACCCCGGATGCGGGTGCCACGGGCGAGGAGATGGGACTGACACATGGTAACCATGGGCGGTACCAAGTTTAAGAGAGGTATTCATGGCAATCTGCCGTCGGGGATTGCAAGTGTGGGAGCTGAGGAGAGAAGGGACGGCAATTTAATGCCTGGTCCGGATTACAGCTCTGAGTTCTGTGAGCAGTTATGGTCCGCGAGGGTCAAGACGTTGCAGAGAGGCATAAGTATGGTGCAGGTAAGGAATGTTGTGCATTGGAATGTCTGCAGTTTATGGAATTGGGAGTATGGTTATCTGAACCCAGAGGTCTGGCTCAAGGCGCCCCCTCTGCAATTGAAGTTGGGAGCAAGACTGCAAGAGTGGGCGACGGGTGCGTTTCTGTTCATCCTGCTCTGTTGTGCTCTCCGGTTTCCATCGCCACCATGGTCAAGCCCCGACAGCGCCTTATCAGCCGCCGAGGCTCTGGCAGAGGCGGCACTTCTCGCCCCTCAGTCGATAATGCCTCTACTCGCTGTTGTCGCTGTCTATGTCATCGTGTTGAAGAAGCAAATCCCCTGCAATCGAGCCAGTTCATGGATTCTGGCAATCCTGAGGCGGGCTCTAATCCTCTTCCTGCGTTTGGCACAGCGGTTTTCTCCTTTAACAGCTCCCCGGCCAATTCGCGTATTAATGCTCATGTCTCTGTCTTGTTTATGGAAGAACCAGTGGAGGAGGTCGGGGAGCAGCCCCGCCCACAGCTTCATCAGGCTGAGAGCTCCCGGGCAGCTGAAGGAATGCCAGAAGATCGCTCCAAGCCAGACCTCGACCCTCCAGCGACTCAGGAGGTGCCTTCGTCAGGGAAAGCCAAGGTTGATTGGGGCCCCCCTCCGGAAGGTTCGTGCTGGATATATGAAGAGGAGCCTGACGATTAGAAGCCCGCTCGTTCAGTCTCTTCATCACACTCGATGCTCTGGTTTTGCCCTGAATTGTCATATAAGCCGCTATGGCAGCCGGTATGTTCTGATCGTCTCTGTTTTGTATGTGAATTATAGTGTCCATTGCGTCTCCAAGCCCTGTTTTGCAAGTCTCTGTTTTGCGAGGGAATGTGATGAATATTTTCCTTTTCTCTTCCACGCCCCTGAGTGGAATGACAACTCTGCCCTCATTGTTCTTCAAAAGGTTAAAGCCCCTGCGTGGGCTCTCTATTTCTGTGGCAGTCCCCCTGCGTGGGTGTTTGGTCTCAAGGAAGCTGCCCCTGCGCGGGCGATTTAGTTTTTTGTTAAGGCCCCTGCGTGGGTATGCAAGATTGTGGCGTGGACCCTGTATGGGTGGTTTTTTTTTTTTTTTTTTGAGCACTGTAAGTCCAGGGGCCATCCCCGGCCTCTGGCATATGATAGCATGGCTGTAACTGTTTTTCTTTTAATGTAAATAATAGCATAGTATTAACGAGAAAAAAAAAAAAAACATTTTTAAGCTTCACTAAATTTACATCATCCTTCACACACATAGACATATATTTTGTTTAAAATAATTTTTATAGAGTATTTATTATCTATATTTTGTTCAAACGACTAACAAATTTTAATAATCCATTCATTTAATAATTCCCCTTTGAAATGAATTTCTCTCTTCGTCTTCCTGTCTTCCTTATTGTCCATTGATTTGATGTTAGACGATTCAGATGTCCTCCATCGTTGGATCCACATCTTGTCTAAATTGTTAGCCGACTCTTTCATTTCCTTAATTTAGGAAGGTTGTAATATGATCCTAGACACGTGCCTCCACTTCACTGCTCATCACGTGATGTTGGGTTGAATGCGAAGGATCGTCGAAATTATGAAGGCAAACTCATCACGTGATGTTAGGGTTTGCGGGAAAAGTGTATGCTACTATTGTTTCAAATTCATTTTTTTTGCTACTTGGGTTTTTCTTTGCTGCTCTGTAACTTAGAGGAAAATCGCCTATGACCATGGCTGATCCCAATTTAGCCTTCAATGGCTCTATATTATTTATTCGTGGTTTGTTTCGTTTGAATGATTCACGATTCTAACTCTAATATTTGAATGGCGAACAAAAGAAAACAAATAATCTATAACTCTATTTGGTTTTGGTTGTTAAATTTTGCTTATATTACACTGGATTATCTTCCTATGTTTTTTCTTCAATCTTCTTTGTGTTGTTATCCACAGGAAATGGTCTCGGGGTGAGCCAACTTAAGGTATGGCAAGGTTAGCTACCTCATACCCCACCAATTAATGTTTTTTTGAATAATTTTGTATGGGTTTGTTCCTTTGACTCGTTGATTTTTGGTTCAATTTTGTTTATGTTGCACTGGATTCTTCTTTCTATGATTTTCTTTTTCAAGTTTTTTTTTTGTGGTAAGTTTGTTATCCACAGGCAATGGTTCCCGGGTTAGATAGTTTTCATCAAAGGTACCCTCCACTCGTTAAAAATTTGGGGTTTTTAACGTCAACTAATTTCACTTTTCACTTTTACTCTATTAGCACAAGTTAACTAACAAGTTAAAAAAGAAAACTGAACAGACAAGTTAACTAACAAGTTAAGAAAGAAAACTTAACATAATCTGGCGCTAACCTCAATGACGAATAAACATTCCTTCTCACTTTGTATCTTTAAAAGAGTTCTGGTATTCTCCATTGATTGTTAAAATCTGATTATGGATGAATTTATTTTAAAGCAGGTATGATTTATTTGAATTTATTTTAAAGCAAGTATGATTTATTTGAAGAGGAAGAGGAAGTGCAAAGAAGACATCCGTTTGACAGGTGGAAAGCTTTTCCACCCCTTATGGACTCAACTTTCCCCGTTATTACTTAATTCCTACAGAAGATTCCCACTATTTTCGACTTTTCTCGGTTATTTCTTAATTCCGCTATCTCTTAATTCTTACAATATTTTCCAGTTTTCCCTTTATAACTTAATTTTTAGAGAAGATTTTCTCCCATTTATTATTTATTACTTAATTCCCACAAGGAAAGCTTTTCCACCCCTTATGGACTCAACTTTCCCCGTTATTACTTAATTCCTACAGAAGATTCTCACTATTTTCGACTTTTCTCGGTTATTTCTTAATTCGGTTATCTCTTAATTCTTACAAGGGTTCTCAATATTTTCCAGTTTTCCCTTTATAACTTAATTTCTAGAGAAGATTTTTTCCCATTTATCACTTAATTCCCATAAACGATTCTGAATATTTTCCTTCTGTTGCCCGGGTGGTTTGTTTAGGGAGCAAATTATTGTATATGAATGTCGGGATGACTTTCATTCTTCTATGGTTTTTATATATTTTGATAGTTTCACTTGTGTTGATTTTTGTTTTTATATATTTTGATAGTTTCACTCTATGTTTTAGTCTCTAGATACTATGAATGTTTCAATATCTAATACTCTCTATAAAATATTTGGTTTGAGAACAATTTCTAATGCTCTCTGTAGATATTTGGAAACAAATTACTGTATTTTGGGACCCAACTCCTATAAATTTGGCCAAAATTTGCAGCTATGTTTGAAGTTATCTTGATAAAAAGTGTTCCCAAGTTTTCATGGAAAGATGAGTGAAAAAATGTATTTATAATTTATTTTACATTGAGAAATGATGTTTTCAAAATTGGTAATGTTTTCAAAATTTTACCAATTTTGAATAGTCACCATACATACCATACATTCACTTGCAGAGAGGAATCTGTACATGGGAATTTTTTGTTCCACTAGAGATCCCTCCCATAGAGATGTGTTTTGAATTTTAATTAATACTTTGAGGGAAAAATTTAAAGTGTTTTGAAGTTATATTTGGTTTATTAATTAATTAGTTATTCAAATTTCAAATTTTAAAATATATTTTGCAATAAATAATTTTGGCAGTTAACATGTATGTATATTTAATACTTTTGCATCTAAATATTTTGTCATATTATTGATTTATGCTGAATATTATTACAAATCTATTAAAAAATAATATTAATATATATAATTTTGTGTTAAAATATTATTATTATAAATATCTTATAATATATTATATAATATTACAACCATGTTTATAAATGAAAATTTTCAAAAATAAAAAGATATTTAAGACAAAATGGTAACACTTTCTTTTTTTTAACCAATTTTATTAAAGTAGAGAATCGATGTTTAAGACACAAAAATGGTAACACTTTCTTTTCTTTAAACCAATTTTATTAGAGTAGAGAATCTACTTGAAAAGAAAATTTAGACTTTCTACAACCTAAGAAAGTATAGTAATTTACATTGGTTTATAAACTATATGTTCACTTAGAAATTCACAGTAATTTACATTTGTTCATAAACTAATTACCTGTTATGATTATTTATGGTGATTAACTTTACTAGTTATTTTTTAAAACTAATTACTCACTCTATTCTCAATATATGGTATCTAAAGAGTTTAAGATAGAGTAATTCTTGTTTATCAGTGATTGTAGAGTGCTTAGTATATTATTTTTTAAAACTAATTACTCACTCTATTCTCAATATATGGTATCTAAAGAGTTTAAGGTAGAGTAATTCTTGTTTATCAGTGATTGTAGAGTGCTTAGTATATGTTGCTATTATATGTCATTATTCAATTTGTCATGAATGAGATCTATTATATATGTCATTATGATTTTCTGCCATTCATGAATGAGATATGTGTCAGGTCAATGTTTATTTAATATGACCCTATACATCTTCACCAAAGATCTCACTTGTCATTTTCAATTTCATATCTTTTTTTATTGCTCATTACTCCACACCGATACAACTTAGCTTTGCCCTTAGTATTCTATTTACAGGCAAGGAACACAACGGTGTTACTAAAAGTTATGGACCACCATCTACATCTATTCCTAGAAGCGTAGTGATAAAATGTTCTTTTTAGGATCGAGATCTAGAGCCTGTTCAAGATCCAGGTGTAGATGAAGCAGCCATTAAAGAAGGACAAGTAGATCCCGTAGATCCTGTCCATGAAGCAACAGTTTAAGCACCACTTCCTTGTAAGAATTGGTGGTACCTTCCCTATGTGACTAACCTTCAGATGGGGACTTTACAAAGTTTGATTTATTGAATGACTCGACTTTACAAAGTTTGATTTATTGAATGACTTGCCTTTTGTTTTAGACTTCCTTAGTAGGCCCAGCATATCATCAGCCCTACATACCAGCATTGGCCCATCATCACTACCATCAGACCTATCATAAAGAGGATTCAGGTTCCTTTAACCAGGGAAGGAAGGACTTGATCCACATCAAGTGCTTCAAGTGTCAGAAGTTTGGGCACTTTGCTTCTCGGTGTCATGAGAATAAGCGGGAAGGGAAGCTTAGTTACATACGAATATATTACATTCAAACAGAAGAGAAAGAGTTTCGTGCTAGGTGGTACTAACTAACCTGAAACGAAGAAACCTTAATAGCTTTAATGTCTCTCCATTCTTTTCAATTTCATTTGAAATCTCTTTCTAAAGCAAGACGAATCAATCTGTTTGGGTATAAAGAACCCATTGCCGAAATAGGTTAATCAGCAGAAAATGGTGCCATACTATAATGAAGCTAGTGAAAGTTGTAGTTCTACTGTCATTAGTTCAGTGAAAGCCTTGTGAAAACCAATGAAAGATTGCCTTATTTAATAGTGAAAGTTGTAGTTCAGTGTATAGAGCTTTGGCCTTGACATTACATGGACAAAAAGTCCCTTGGGGTGAGCAACATCCTTCAAAAGAGAGTTGTGGGTAGTGATTAGTATTTTAGGTTGGTCATTTCTTAAAACTATTTACTCACTCTACACTCTACTCTCAATGTATGGTATATAAAGAGTTTAAGGTAGAGTAATTCATGTTTGTCAGTGAGTTTATATTAGTATTTTAGCTTGTTCATAGAAAATTTATGGAATAAATATTCGTAAGTAATTATCAACATTTGTAGGTTGTTTTTGTTGTAAATGTCATAAATTGATATGCTAGATTTTGCCATAAAAGTTAAATTTTAAATTTAGAGTTAATATCATGGTTTAAAATTCCACAACTGTAAACTGTGGATGACAAAATTATTGCTAAATTTGAGTAGTCTAAATATGAATCAAGGTATGTTGTTCTATAATGTTTGTGGTACTCAGTATTGTGAACTTATGGAGTAAGATGTCTCATCTAAGCTTAGTGTTAACGAAGGTCACAGATGATGGATTATCACATCTTGAGTCTTGCAATATGTTTCCATCATTGCAAATCTATTTCCATCATTGCAAATTTATCACTGCTAATGGATTCAAGGTCTTGGTTCAGGCATAATAGGATTATCATGCAAGAAGATTTGGTTCATGGTCATAAGTCATTACTTGCACACCAATATTAGAAGAGATGAGAAAACAATGTTTCCTTGTATTCAAATTCATTACTTTGAGCGCACACAAATATTAGAAGAGCTGAGAAAACAATGTTTCCTTGTATTCAAAGTCATCACTTTAAGGGCACACATATATTAGAAGTGCTAGATTTGATTTAAGAATTTGAAATGATTTGAACTTATTTGTATGATGCATGCGAATCTAATTAGTATTGGACATGCTTTGTTGGGAAAACCCCTGATTGTTATTCTTAATTCATATTTATAATTCAATGGGAAATCCTTAACTCATATAAATCACATAACATATCACATCTTATTTCTTCTATGCCACTCTTTCCAATACCTAACAGGGTTTCCTTTGCAACATATGGTGCAATTGCTAGTTTACAATTGTTTTATATATAATCTAATCTAAATGGCTACTTGAGTGACCACCAATTTGCTATCTCAATGTGGTATTTTGAAAGTTGTAAAAAGTATTTCTATAAAATAAGAAAAACTAATCATAATTCAGTTGTTAAATTAGTAGTGGGACAACTACACCACTTGAAATTACTAGCGAAATAAAAAACAAAAAAACACTTTTAAGACGTACTCTAAACCTAATAAAAATGATTGAATCAATTTTTGTTTGATATAAATTTTCTATTATTTAAATCAAACATTAATATATAAAAATTAGAATTGAATTGAATTTATTTTTAAAAGATTTTTTTTTAAATATTTAAAAAAATAAAATTTTAAAATAATTTGAAAAATAACACATTTTAAAATAACCACTTTTCTATAATGTTAACTTGGGTACTTAACATTAATAAAATGGTGGTATTCAATGCATTCTTCATGAGTATTTAGATGTGTGGTTGAAAGAAACATACAACCTCTATAGATATTTGGTGATTCAAAGTTGTTTAGCCATGGGATGTTAGAGGATAGGTTACTGATTTTATTATTTGAATTTGTTTCAAGTTGTATAGTAATTGAAATCAGTAATTTTTTTATGTTTTGTTTTTTGGCATATTTTTTTATATATTTCGAAAGATAATATGAATTGTTGGAATCACAAATTTCAGTGAGGGTGTTGAATCTATTTATGAATATAATGCATCTTAAGGAACAAAAACTCATAATTTCACCAAAAAAAAAAGTATTGCGAAATTCTAAATAAATAACCAAAAAGTGGAAGAGTTAGATTGTGCCATTAAAAATATTTGTCCAACAATTACAAAAAATTCTTTTATGCCTACTTTATAGAATTAAATATATGGGTTGATGCTATATCTAAAGAACCCTTGATCTTTCCAAAAACACACATACATTCATAAATTCAAGGATGATCAAATCATTTCTCATAGTAAGAACAACTTCATAGTAATAAGCCACATGGCTATGCTAGATTTCCTAAAAAGAAAATATGTAAAGTTTTTTGCCATAGCTTTTAACTTTGAGATGTCATGATTATGCTCAAATAATTATGTAGAAGAACAAGTGTATGATATTGTGTGATTTAGATTTGTATGATTATGAACATATAGTTCTTTTGGATGTATTTTTGGTTTTATCTCGAAATAGCAAGTATCATTTTATCATGAAAAAAAAAAACAAAAACAAAACAAAACTTGTAAATATTTTGATTACTAAATATGGGCCTTTGAATTAGCATTATACTTTTGGTATTATATAATAAAGTTGAAAAATATAAATAAGATTGAATAACTAATTCTCCTTATTTTATTTTAATATATAGAAACTAAAATTATCTATATTTTTGTTGGTTCCTTTTTTTTCCCATGGAAAAAGGACGTAATTTTATTCATATGAAAAAATTACATGTTGTAGATGCTAAAAGCATATGCAGATGGCTGTCCATGAAGGGGACAAAGTTACAATAAAATGAAAATAAAAATCAACAAGCCTATGCTTTTCTGCCCTTCTTCTTCTCCACCCTTCTCCAACCCTCCAAGTCGGGAGAGGGTGTAATTATGGCCAACTGGTTTTCCAGTGTGTTCAATGGAAGTTCCTTTTCGAATTCAGATCCATGAGTTCTTTTTATGCCACTTACTTCCAACTGAGGTTCTTGATGCTGTTGTATATTGTTTGGCCCTAGATGAGAATCTGGGGTAATTTCTTCCTGAGTATATTCCTGTCCCGGATATATATCAGTTTCTGTTTGGTTCCCTGTAGGTTCTGTCTGCATGTCCTCTTCTTCCATCAGGTCGGTCTGCTGCCACCCTTTGGGTTTTTTTTGTTGTTTCTTTTTTCCTTTGGGGTCCTTTCTAGTCAATGGGCAGTTGTATTGGAGGTGTCCTGTTTGCATGCATCTGCAGCATCTGAATGCAGTGTTCTCATAGTCGAGCGGTTGGGTCCTCAGAGTATTGTTGTAGTCCAATGTGTTGTGTTCAGGCAGTCCCCGACTCAGGTCCACTTCTACACAAATCCTAGAAAATGTGAAGATTCCCCTGCTCACTCTATCATCATCAATTTTTAGGAATTTCCCCAAGGAATTCCCAATGGCTGATAAAACTTTATGATGCCAGAAGTGTAGGGGGAAGTTATGGAGCCTCACCCAAATGGGCATTGTTGAAATTTTCATAGTATTTGCATCAAAATTAGCAAACTAGGGAGTGATGAAGAGGCCAGCATTGCCCCAAAACCATGGCCCCTGATTGATAATATTGTCGTGATCTTGTTCTGTGCAGAAGCTAACTATGAAAAATCCCTTTGAGCATAGGTGTATATCACAGTTTGGTGTCCATGTGGAGTAAATCCATTGATGCAGAGCATCGGATTTTGGCCAGAATCCATTAAATCTACAAATGAAAGCATTTTTAGATAGTTCAGTGTGTAGATCATTTACCTCTGTTAGAGTTACTTGGAGCGTTGGGGATTCCAGTTTTTGTTCCACTATATAGGGACCTGGTAGCTCTGGTGTTGGTGCTAATTTATGCTGCATTTTTTCTTTTCCCTTGATTGCGTCTCGAAAGGAGCCTGTATTTTTTGAGCTGTCTCCATTGCATCCTCCACGCAGTCTCAGATTAAGAAAAATGGTTGAATCATTGCTAATACCATATTCCTAAAGTGAAAGGAGGTCCTGTAGACTTCATCTAGAGAATATCAGGTTTTGGTATTTGGTGGGTGTCCCAAGCTAGTTCTAGATTTCCTTCTTTAACTCTTGAATATTCAGCCCCTTTCTAAGCCTCATGCAATGATGGTTGCCCCCTGTCTTATTGATGAAGATTTGTATCCGTTCTTCACCCATGTAGTAAGAATTAGTCATTTTGGAGCCACTATCTGATGATTTGGGTGATTTCTCTGCAAACCCCAATGCACCCCATATTTTTATATTTTGTCCGCTTCCTGATGCCTCCAAATTTGGTTTATGAGGGTCATTTTTTAAGTACTTTGTCTCTGCGCCAAGATTTATTGGGTCCGTTGTAGTCAGCCCCCTTTCATTTGCACGGGTTTTCTCCAGTTCAGATGTGAACCAGGACTCTGTAAGCCCCTCTTCTCTTATCCACGCTCGCGGCAGCATGTTGGTGGTGGAACTGTTGCCAGGGGGTGTCGCTGGCCGGACTGGATGTGATAAGACAACGTCATCGCGCGGTGAGCCAGGAGCCCAAGCCACCGACTCACCATCCAGTGGCAAGAAAGTAATCTGGTGTATATCGCCCCCACCGAGGAGACCGAGAACTTGCAGGTGTGATTGTAACAAAAGTAACCCATTTTGCGAATGAATAAATTGTAATGTTACCTCTACCGGACGTGATTCTTTTCCCAGATGAGAGGGGGTGCCTACCAGCTTGCGAACACCCGCAACCGATCTGTTGTGAGCCTGGGGGGAGGTCCCTGCAAGTTGAAAAAAAGAGTTCGCCATTGGAAGTTGCAGAGCTCAACTTATTTTGCTTATTTTATTTTAATATATAAAGACTAAAATTATCTATATTTTTGTTGGTTCTTATTATAATATTAAATTTATCATGTCACTCAAATCTAAATAATTTTGTAATAAACGTTACACATATATTGTGATTAATGTAAATTACAATGTCTTTGATGTCAAAAGTAATATTGTCCAAGTCTGTAGTAAAATATGTTCATGAAAGTAAGTGTTGTAGTGCACACGAAAGTTTTGAGGGTCAGGTAGATCCAAACTGAAAAATCAAGCAACAAAGGGCATTATAGATAAGATGAAAAAAAAACTTGATGTTTCCATAATGAACAAAATTTGGTGTTACATGGAATGGAAAGACCACAAGGAACAGAATTTGGCATTTCTTTAATGTGCTCGCACTAAACAAATTTGGTGTTTCTCCCGAGCAAAGGAAAATGAAAAGAAAAACACGACGTTGATACAATGATGTAGTTTTGTATGAAATAATGGTTGAAAATATTGTAGCTAAAATTTGGTGTTTTACCGTGACTTTTTGCCTTACAAAGATAGCGTGCACTAAACAGGATTAGCAGTGCTTAAGCATACAAAGGTACTAGAGCACCAGGTACCAAATGGAGCATAAAGCATTACGCTGATATGATGTGGAAACTGATATGATATGGAAGCTAGCATGGTGCGGCACTTTCACGTGGATGTCAAGATGGACAGTAGTGACACGTGGTAAGTAGATTTGGCACTTTTAACAGGTTAATTAGACGATTGGAACATATCAATGCCCAAACACATCATAGGTTCTGAATGGTCAAAGCAAAGGACATAGCAAGTGACTTGGTAGGTTACGTAAAGTCTTATATTACGAAATTCGTAATGTAATGGGATTGTGTTTTTTCCTGAAAGTTATGGAAATTTTAGTTATATTTTGAGAAAATTTGGTAAGGATTTTTGTAAATTCAAGTTATAGTTGGTAAATTTCAAAATTTTAGGTGTTTTAGACGTTTTCGATGGTGCTGAATCTATTTCCACCATCAAAAATATGATTCAAACACTACGACCCTCCGAGCAATTCCTCAACCTCAATGAACAACTCACGACTCACTAGGATACCAAAATTTCGGGCATTTATGTAAGAAGCCAAGGCCGATATCTTGTAGGACTTGGCAGATGTAATGTAGTAGTGATGAGGTGGCAAAATAAATACCACATGCCATTTCATAATTGGTTCACCATGGAATGACGTTGCATACTAGGAGTCTGAGGACTTGCCCCACGGTTGTGTTTTGCAAAGATTTTGTGTGTATTTGGTTTTGGCCAAAACGGCTCCAAAAAACAAGGCTTTACACTAAAATAATGAATATCCAAGGTTCACCCTTAGTGAGGCCCATACCGAGCTACTTAAATACCGAGAGGTCGAAAAAATCATATAATGGAGCAATTCAGTATGTGATGTTCTTGTGTTAACAGAAAATTTGCATTGACTACAAGATTGGAAAGTGGGATATGAAAACGACATTAACCAACAAGTATTGGGGTACCAGAGACCTGGGCACCAAAAGGAATGCCCGTTAAAGTAATCTGGTATAACAAGGAAACAACTATCAGTTGCAGCAAATGGCAAGGATTTTATTCAACGAAAGTTCTATCTATCGGGCTCAGAAGTATACTGTTATAGGGACGATTAGAAAGAAGATTATCGAATGCCTCTGGTATCCTATATGGAGACTAGAGGAGATCGTGATAATTGTGGCGAATTCTTACCCAGTGAGCAAGTTCCCGAGAGAACCCATCTGGTCCATTCCATCCTGTTGGGTCCCTATAATACTAGTGATTACCCCATTACTATTGTAGTTATACCCCTTATTTATATTGTTGTGCCCCTATTACCCCCATATTGTTATTTCTGTGCCCCATAGAATCCCTCTATTGTTATTTTTGTGGCTTTATATTATTATTGTTAGGTCGGCTGGATTATATTGTGACTCCTTAGACTCCTATATATAGAAAGGAGGTTTTGTCATTTGTATCATCCAAGAATTGTTCATTTATGTAATGTAAAGGAGGTTGCCCCCTCGAAGAGGCTGAATTCTAAGGCGTTGATCTATCTTTTCTATCTTTTCTTGAGCTGGTTTCATAACATTTGGTATCAGAGCTTTGGATTCTAGGGTTTCGCTGCTCCAAACAGGTCATCGTGGCATTTTCGCTATAACTTTTTTCTGTGATGTTTCAGAAGTCGCAAAAAAAACCCATTTGAGAAGAAATCGCGCTGAACCTTGGGTCCGAATTTCAGAGCTTTTCGCGTGATATTTGCGGAGATATGATCTGAGGAAGTTGGTCTTTTTGCAGACTCCTGAATTACATTCAAAACAGGTGACCTGGGGAAAATCGTCATAACTTTCTCTCTAGGGATCGGATTGAAATTTCGTAAGAAGGTACAAAAGAGGACGGACTGTAGTTTCTTGTGTATGTGTTTCAGATTCAAAGGTTGAAACAGTGACTCGTGGCACGTCGTACAAGTTCGCTCTACTGAACCAGTCTAAAAGCAAGTCACTGTGGGAGATTTCACATAACTCTTCCTTGGAGAATCCAATTTGGCTCAGACTTGTGGCATTGGAAAGAGGACGCAGAAGGCTACTACAGGTAGCAATTTCAGAACTAGATGATCCGAAATTACAGAGATACATCAGATTCAATATCAGGCTTCTATAAAGTGAAAAAAGGTGTGTAGTTTTTTTTTTAAATTTTTGTGTAAGCTTGGTTTAACGGAATTCAAAGGGCATAGTAAAGCATTATTATCGGTAACTGATGCCCCGAGGAAAGAAAATGCAAACACCTAGTAAGGAACCTGAAAGCTCTAGCATGACTCATGAAGAAGAGGAAGAAATGCTACATGATATATCAAAATTACAAGAACAAGTGCAACAAATGTCACGCTCACAAAAGCTAACAGAAGCTAAGATAAGTGGCGTGGAATCTAAGATAAATGGCGTGGAATCTAAGATAAAGGGCATGGAAGCTAAGATGGATGATTCGAAGACAGATTTGAAGAGAGACATGGCAGATTTGAAGACAGACATGGAAGAATTGAAGAAGTTGCTACAAGAAAGGGTCACTAATGGTGAAAAGGTAGTAAAGGAAACTCATGATGAGAACAAAAGAAATGTTAATCATGATTCCATAGACGCTAATGTTGGATCGAAGAATCACCATATTCCAAAAATCGATATGAGGAAGTTTGATGGCAAGGATCCCGCCACATGGATATTACAGATGGAGCAATTCTTCGATCTCAATAATGTGCAAAACACACAAAAGGTACGTATGGCAACTGTATATTTGGAACCAAATCAGTTTGTATGGTATCAATGGCTTTGCTCTCGTAAACAATTTATCACTTGGGCAATTTTTACGGAAGAATTGATAGCACATTATGAAGATACAAAAAGCAACACTTTTTTTAGCCAATTGATAAGTCTCAAACAAAAGGGTTCAGTAATGGAGCACATTGAGGAGTTCCAAAAATTGAACATAAGGGTAAAAGATATTCCAGAGGAGCATAGGATTGATGTGTTCATAGGGTCTTTAAAGGATAATATCCAACATGATGTTCGCCTTTGGGAACCTGATTCATTAGAGAAGGCATTCAGGTTAGCAAGAAAAATGGAAAGCAAAATTATGGCAACCAGGAAGCATACCACTCACAACTATAAAGACGGAAGTGTTGTTGCCCCTAGTCTTCCACAACCTATAAGGTTGACACCACAACAATTGGAAGAAAAAAGAGCAAAAGGGCTTTGTTACAGTTGTGATAGCAAATACACTAAAGGTCATAAGTGTGCTGAGAAGAAATTATTCTACATAGATTGTGAAGAGGAAGAAGAAAAGGAGCAAGAAAGGTCAAAAGAAGAAGATATACTCCAGGAACAAAGCCTAGATGAAGAACAAATAAATCCGACCATATCTTGTAATGCATTGGCGGGAATTACCACTCCTCAAACCATCAGATAGAAGGACAAATCAAGAAGAAAAAGGTAATAGTGTTGATTGATTCAGGAAGCACCCACAATTTTATTCATTGTAGGGTAGCAAAAGAATTGAATTGCTTCCTATATCCAGCACCAGAGTGTCAAGTGATGATTGCAAATGGAGGAACAATAAATTGCTCTGGAAAGTGCCATAATATCAAGCTATCCATGGGATAATATGTATTGACTAGCCCAATGCTTTCCATTCCAATGGGAGGTGCTGATGTTGTACTAGGAGTCCAATGGCTACAATCCTTGGGTACAATAGCTTTTAATTTTCAAGAACTTTTCATCAAATTTTCTACGGAAGGAAAGGAAGTTGAATTAAGGGGTATTGCAGGGAAACCAGGAAAGATAATCAGCTCTAATGGCATGACAAAGCTTCTAAAAAAGGAGCAAAGAGGTGTAATTGCACAATTATGTTCGCTAGATGTTTCCACATTGGAATCATCTATTTCTCCAGATCTCCAAAAAGTCCTGGACAATCATTCCAAGGTATTTGAGACTCCCAAAGGTCTCCCACCTATGCGTGATCATGATCATGCTATTCATCTGATTCCAGGAAGTGTTCCTCCAAACATCAGGCCGTACAGATATCCCTATGTCCAAAAAAGTGAAATTGAACGTATGGTTGCAGAAATGCTAGAGGCTGGTATAATTCAACCGAGTCAAAGTTCTTTCTCAGCTCCAGTAGTATTGGTGCACAAGAAGGATGGATCATGGCGCATGTGTCCGGATTATAGGGAGCTCAACAAGCTCACTATTAAAGATAAGTTCCCCATTCCTGTCATTGATGAATTACTGGATGAATTGCATGGATCAATTTACTTCACCAAGTTGGATCTTCGTTCGGGATATCATCAAATCAGAATGAAGATTGAAGACATTCCGAAAACGGCATTTAGAACTCATGAGGGTCATTATGAATTTTTGGTCATGCCTTTTGGCCTTACCAATGCACCTTCAACATTTCAAGGTTTGATGAATTCAATTTTCAAACCATTCCTTAGAAAATTTGTGTTAGTATTTTTTGATGATATACTAATCTACAGCAAGTCTTGGAAGGATCATGTTGAACATGTTGACAGGGTGCTACAACTATTGGAGGAGAAACAATTATATGCAAAAAGATCCAAATGTTTCTTTGGAGTCCAGGAGGTGGAATATTTGGGTCATATTGTATCTCATGAAGGAGTTAAGGTAGACCCTAGCAAAATTAAAGCCATTAAGGAATGGAAAATCCCCACATCCATAAAGCATCTGCGAGGATTTCTTGGGTTGACAGGGTATTATCGCAAGTTTGTTAAGAATTATGGGAGAATAGCAGCACCTCTAACAACATTATTGAAGAAAGATTCATTTTCATGGACTCCGGAAGCAACAAAGGCCTTTGAACATCTTAAAGAGGCAATGTGCCAAGCACCGGTCTTAGCTACACCGGACTTCACAAAAACCTTTATTGTGGAATGTGATGCTTCAGGAAATGGAATTGGTGCTGTTCTAATGCAAGATGAAAGACCCATTGCTTTTGAAAGTCGTCCAATCAAGGGAAAGTTTTTAAGCAAAGCTATTTATGAGAAGGAAATGTTGGCAATACTCCATGCACTTAAGAAATGGCGACCCTACCTAATGGGAAGACACTTCAAGGTAAAAACGGATCATGATAGCCTTAAATACTTTTTAGAACAAAGATTATCCTCTGAAGAGCAACAAAAGTGGGTCACAAAGATGTTGGGTTATGACTTTGAAATCATCTACAAAAAAGGGAAGCAAAATGTGGTGGCAGATGCACTCTCAAGAAAGGATGAGGATGTGGAAGCATTGTTGTGTGCCATTTCTATTATCCAACCAGATTGGATAAACGAAGCAAGGGAGGAATGGAAGAATGACGAAGAAGTGTGGGCACTTATTCGAAAGCTACAACAAGATTCCAGTACTTCTGATACATTTAGCTGGCAAAATGATTCGTTATGGTACAAAGATCGCTTATACCTCTGTAAGAATTCCCAGCTAAAACAAAAGATTCTTATGGAATTGCACACTTCTCCCTTAGGAGGGCACTCAGGATTTTTAAAAACTTACCACAGGGTTAAGAAGGAATTTTTTTGGGATGGCCTTAAATCAGATATTCAAAAGTTTGTGGCGGAATGTTTGGTTTGCCAACAAAATAAAGTTGAAACAATTAAGACACCGGGTCTATTACAACCTTTATCCATTCCAAGCCAACGTTGGGAGGAGGTTTCAATGGATTTTATCACAGGTTTACCCAAGTCTGAGGGAAAGAGTGTCATCATGGTGGTAGTTGACAGACTTACCAAGTATGCACACTTTTGTGCATTATCACATCCATTTAAAGCCAGTACAGTTTCTACTGCATTTATGGAAACAGTTCAAAAGCTACATGGAAACCCAAAGATTATTGTAAGTGACAGAGATCCCATTTTCACTGGAAATTTTTGGACAGAATTATTTTCTTGTCTTGGTACTCAGTTAGCTCATAGCTCATCTTATCATCCTCAATCTGATGGGCAAACTGAGATAGTAAACAAATGTTTGGAAGGATATCTTCGTTGCTTTGTATCTGATAAACAGACACAATGGGTCAAATGGTTGCCTCTGGCTGAATGGTGGTATAACACTTCCTTCCATACAGCAACAAAAATGACCCCATTTATGGCACTTTATGGGTATCAACCACCATCCATCACATCATATTTAAGAGAAAATTCTAAGGTTCAGGCAGTGGAACATCACATCGAACATCAACAACAAGTCCTCCAACTCTTAAAGGATAACCTCGTGTTGGCACAAAATAGAATGAAACAACAGGCAGATCAACATCGCAGTGAAAGAAGTTTTGATGTAGGTGATTGGGTATTCCTACGGCTACAACCATATAAGCAAATGTCCCTAAAGCAAGCTAAGAAGGATAATAAATTATCACCAAAGTATTATGGTCCGTACAAGGTGTTGCAAAAGATTGGTACTATGGCATACAAATTGGAGCTTCCTGCAGCTTCTCGATTGCACCCAGTTTTCCATGTTTCATGTTTAAAGAAGGTTATAGGTGACAAGCTCCCAATTCAAACAATATTGCCAGAACTTGACGAGGAAGGAAAAATTATATTGGAACCGGAAGCAGTCACAGAAACAAGAACTCGACAGCTACGAAATCGATCAATTTCAGAGTATCTTATCAAGTGGAAGAACTTATCCGCTGAAGATTCCACATGGGAGGATGAGAATTTTATGCAGAAGTATCCAGAACTACTCAAGCGTTGAGGACAACACTTTTTTGAAGGAGAGGGGCATGTTGGGTCCCTATAATACTAGTGATTACCCCATTACTATTGTAGTTATACCCCTTATTTATATTGTTGTGCCCCTATTACCCCCATATTGTTATTTCTGTGCCCCATAGAATCCCTCTATTGTTATTTTTGTGGCTTTATATTATTATTGTTAGGTCGGCTGGATTATATTGTGACTCCTTAGACTCCTATATATAGAAAGGAGGTTTTGTCATTTGTATCATCCAAGAATTGTTCATTTATGTAATGTAAAGGAGGTTGCCCCCTCGAAGAGGCTGAATTCTAAGGCGTTGATCTATCTTTTCTATCTTTTCTTGAGCTGGTTTCATAACACATCCACAGTAGAGAAAGTCCGCATAAATTTGAGAAACGGGATTATATCCAGAAATCCAACTCGACTTTGATATGCTGAAAGCGACAGCTGCCAAGGAGTGCGTGATCGCTTCAAGTGCTTATGGTGATGGGGGCTTCGGCAGTGATTCGTTCTTCGTGGCCCGAAGTTCAGATCCAAATGTAGAGGAGGACGATGGGTACATCGTGCCTTTTACCCATAACGAAGGTATCGGGCTTTCTAGTTCTAGTTTTGTGGTGATGGATGCGCAATCTCCGACCCTTGAAATCGTGGCCTCCGTTGAGCTACCTGCTGAGTTCCGTACATTTTTCGTGGCCTCTTCGTTAGCGAGGCTGACTTAGCCAACCAAAATTAATTCCGAGGTTAATTTTCGAATGTAAATAGAAATAACTTATCATATTTTTGAATTCAAGTTTTTGTGATCCATATTACATTAAAAAGAGTTTTTCAGCATAGTAGAAAATTTTGCTCATGCATTTCGAGGTTCATCATCACGACTAGGTATTGCCATCTAATTTAAAAAAAGAAAAAACTCTAATTTTAAAAAAGAAAAAAGTATAACTACCTGTAAGGCTGTTGAGTTCCAAACTTGCATCTTCCCTATACACCTTTTTAGCATTTTTTTCCAGTTACCCGAACCTCCTAAGCTGTCAAATCATTGCATATTAGTTTAAAAAGAGCATATAAAATGGTTTCCTAACTATGTCTTGTGACTGCTGTTTGATCTAGATTTTTGCTCAGTCAGCTGCAGAATCTTGTCACTTTCCGCAACCAGCTCAACTTTCCGCAGCCTTTTTGTTGAAGTCTATGTTACAGGTGTCTACAGGAGAATCCGACCACATGGGCAAGTTGCAAATGATGTGGACATGGAACGTGTCCTCTTGGTTCAGCCGAATCCCTCACAGAAGGCCGTGGTCAAAGACAGTCAAGCGGTGGTCAACCTAAGAGTTTTACGGTGGCAGAACTCTGTTTTTCACCACGTGAAGACTTGCGTGGCAAATTCATAAATCTCAGGAGGCGTGCTAACACCTATGGATTGCTCCATGAACCGAATCTAACAGCCACCCTCCTTGGATTTAATTGTCACGGCTACCATCATGCTAGATTTCCGGACGTGGTTATTCACGTGTTTGTTTATCAGCGCAGATTTTAGGAAGTAGTTGTGTCATCCTATGTTATAAATAAAGCGTTCTCATACGCATATTAGCTAGCTTTTTGAATGTAATTTTGACTGTTTTACGAGCCCACTGTGCCGTGACTTAATCCTTACGTTATGACTGCATTTTAATACATGAGAAGACGTTGTTTTTAAGCTCAATTCGTGGTTGATTTCTGATTGGCCGAGGTTGTGCAGAGGGCCCCTGTACACACCAAGGTTTTGTAATTGCTGTATAGTTCCATGCTTTATTCCTTTACGTTCCTGATGCCATAATTGTTTGTTTGTATATATTACACTGCTTATGGTATTCATGTTAATTGTTGTCCATAGTTTTTTATGCTTTCTAATGACTGTTAACTGATCAATGTCTTTATTTCAGGTTCTAATAGACAGCCCGGGCATTTGCACATAGCTTTTTAATGACTAATGACATGGAATTATCTTGTCCTTCTGCTGATTTATTTTCTTAGTTCTAATTCCAACACTGTTTATTTCTTTTAGTTTTGTTTTGTTCATTTACTTTTCTGCAAGATAGATATTAGATTACTCATGTCATTTTCAGTTACCTCCTATAGCCAAAGCGAGTCAAATGGTGAGGGATTGAAGTATGAATGTGCAGTTTGATATTAGTTTATTTTTCTACAAGTTAGTGATTAGATTACTCATGTCATTTTCAGTTACCTCCCATAGCCATAACGAGTCAAATGGTGAGGGATTGAAGTATGAATGCGTAGTTTGATCTTAGTTTCATTTTATGCAAATTAGATATCAGATTGCTCAATTTGTTTATGATTACCTCCTATAGCCAGAGCGAGTCGAATGGTGAGGGGTCAGAATATGAGTTGATGTAATATGATTTAGTTTACTTTGTTTGCAGTTTTGAATTTCTTTGAGTTCAGTTTCTTTTTATACAACAGCAAGGATACTGGGTTTCATAGTCACTAGCTCACTGTTTGGTTTAATTAGAATTTAGGTACATTTTTATTTTCTCTTAGTAATTGATTTCATCATTGCAAGTTTGAAAACCTTTAGAGAACTTTGAAGTTTGGAAATCATTTTAAAGGTCACCATTGCCTTGAACACTTATATCCATACTTGACTTTTAATTTTGCCATCTCACATTAGGGAATCAACAAAAGATAAACCCAAAAACAAACCAAAAAATCAAAAACGACAAAGAAGTAAGAAATCGGTTATATTGCATATATAGTGCACCTCACTTCAACAGTTTACGACACCCGATTGAAAATTTATATAGCAATTTAGGACACACTAAATTGACCAAACATTTTGGCGCCGTTTCCGGGGAAGTGAAACTAGGTAGCCAATTTCTTAAAAATAAATAAATAAATAAATAAATAAAAATTCAAGGAAGGTAAAAATTGATAACTTCTCAAAGTATGCTCTCCTCTTGCACCTAGTGTGACCTGGAGGATCAGAAAAGAGAGTTATTGGTTCAATAATTTCTTGAGTATGCTCTCTTCTTGCACCTAGAGTGATCTGGAAGATCAGAAAGAGAATTATTAGCCCGACTTGAAGAAAAATAAAAATAAAAAATGACATGCATAGAGCAAGAGATTCTAGGGGAAGGTTTATAGCTAGGGCCAAGAGTTTGATTTTTACAACTCCATCTACTTCAAGGTATAGACAAGATACACCTCCATCATCTCCAACTCACACTCCTAGCCTTAGGATTCCTGGAATTCAAGAGGCAGTAGCTGAATTAGGAGACTCTCCCACACTATCCACCGAATCTGAGTTAGGAAAAGACCCTTTCTTTACTTCTACAGGAAAACACATTGTAATCGAGGAAGTAGAATCACCTGAAGAAGAAGAGGGAGAAATTCCTCCTCGTTCGCCATTAGTAGAAGAACCAGAGGACTCTGAAATCTCTGAGGAAACTATCATGATAGAGGAAGTAGTAAACGGATTTGGAGGAGGTAGAGGTAGAGGTAGAGGAGGAGGAAACAATGGAGGAGGTAGAGGTAACAATGGGGGAAATAGGGATGGAGACAACTCATTTGGATTTCCTATAGTTGATGAGGAATCTCGAACAACAATGAAATACATTTCACCATCTGTCCTCCCAAACTTTTATGGGTTGCGAAGTGAGGATCCTGAAACATTTCTATTTGAGTTTAAAGTCGTGTGCCGAACTTATGATTATATGGAAGACTCTCAAAAACTCAAATTGTTTCCTTCAACATTGAAGGGAGCTGCTCTAAAATGGTTCATGGGATTAGTCACTCAATCTATTAGGACTTGGAATGATATGAAACAAACATTTTTGGATAGATACCTAGACTATTGTATGCCCACCAATCATAAGGATGAGGTATTCAAAATGGTGCAAAAAGAAGATGAAAACTTGGAGGATTTACTTGAAAGATTTCAATACAACTTGAAAAGAGCAAAAATGAATAACCTAGATGAGGAAACCTTGAAAGCCCTTCTATTAAAAGCCATTAGAGATGAATGGATAGATATTTTGAACATGATGGGAAAAGGAGATATATCTCAACTTCCACTTCATGAAATAGCAGAGCTATGTGTCCATCTCTCAAGGGGAAATCTAAAACCGGAAAAGGGCCTAGAGATCCTTCTCTCATTAGAGCAAACAAATCTGCAACTGGATCAGTAAGTAGGGCTGAGATTGGCAACATGCTTGATGAGTTCAAAACTGATATTTTAGGGAGCCTTAGTGAGCAACTAGACACCCTTAAGATACAAAACAAGCAGAAAGCAGAAGCTGAAGCTAAAGCTTTAGCCATCTTTTGTCCAAAATGTAGGAAGAAACATGCTCTAAGGGAATGCCCGTTGGATGCAAAAGTTGTAGAAACATGTATGATTTGTTCAGAAAGCCATGAGACCAAGTATTGTCCTTCAATTCCTGGGCTCAAGGCTTTCTTTCAAGAAGACCCAAATTCAATTGAGTCTCTCTGTTTTGTTTCAAGGAGACCTTAGTAGGGTCCACAAAATCAAGGGTTTAACAACCCCACGAACTTTCAACCCCCACCAAATTGGAATCCTTGGCAACAACCTTGG
Source organism: Pinus tabuliformis (assembly GCA_031772625.1). NCBI lineage: Eukaryota > Viridiplantae > Streptophyta > Pinopsida > Pinales > Pinaceae > Pinus > Pinus tabuliformis. The sequence goes on along the minus strand of CM062817.1, from coordinate 1,858,026,735 downwards.
TCCCAACCTCAAAATCCATTTCAATCATGGGTACAAGGTATGCAAAATCCTTATGGGATATTTGCTCAATTTTATCAATATCCTCCATCTTTTCAAAACCAACAAGCTCCATAACTTCCAAATCAAAATCCACAATTTTCATTGCCATTTCCACAACAACAACAACCTTCTCAACAGAATCCAAATTCCCAACTCTTGCTTCCATTCCAACGAAAGACAAATCAACTACCTTCCCAGCCATTGCCAAATCCAAATAATAAAAACCCTCAAAGTGCTTACATGGTAGAAGGACAACAATTTCCTACCTATATGATTGTTCCTCTCAATGATGTACAACTCAGATCTGGTAGAGTTTTAGAAAAGCCTTCTATAGATACTCAAAAGCAAAGCATTTCTGAGGAAGATTCTCTTGAAGCCAATAAAGGTTCTGAAGCATCTCTTCAAAACCCAAGCACTCAAAAAGAAAAAGAAAAAGAGTCAACCCCCACAACTCCTATAGTTGAGCAACCTGCATCTTCATCCACACCTCCTTTTCCTGAAAGATTACAAATTGACAAAGGGGTGGAAAAACAAATCTTGTTGCTTGACTATGATTTTCTAGATGAATTAAAGAATGTCTGTATCAAGATTCCCTTGCTACAAGCCATTAGATAGATTCCTATTCTAACAAAAACAATAAAGAAGTTGAGTCTCAAAAGACTAGGAAGGAAACTAAGAGATACAAGAAGAATCCACCTGGTAGGAAAAATTGCAGATATCATGATGGGAAAAATTATCATGCAGAAGTATGTAGATCCCGGTAGTCCAATTGTCAAAACACATATCAATGGGGTAGAAATTCCAAATACCTTGATTGGTTTAGGGGCTGCTATCAACATTATGAGTAGACAGACTATGGAACAGCTAAAACTTCCTAATCTTCTTTTTACACCTACTCTACTGCAACTTGCAGATCGATCAATTATCAAACCAGATGGTGTATTAGAAGACATTTCGGTCTCCTTAGATTCTTGGGAATATCCAGTAGATTTCATGACTTTAACTCCCAAGAGTAATCTAGGAGGGCACCCACTCATCTTAGGAAGACCTTGGCTAGCCACAGCTAATGCTTTTATCAGTTGTAGATCTGGGGATATATATATTTCTGATGGTAATTCGACAAAGAAATTCAATCTGTATCCTCCAGCAAAAGCAATTACAAAAGTAGGAGATAATGAATGGGTCGATGATGAGGACACTATACAACCTGTCTTTACCATTTCTGAAATCAGTGAAGATAGTCAAATTCTGAACACATTAGAAAACTTTGAAACATCTTCAGAATATGACCACACACAATTTCAATTAGATTCTGACATTGAGTATCTATCATCTAGACAAATGTCTCTTTACTCTATGGAAGAGTTTGGTAGTTCCGCCATTGAGATTTTTCCAGGTAAAACATTGAATATCAACAAAAACTTGGGAAAATCACAACAGGGAGAGCTAACCAAAATCTTGCAAAAACATTCTACTGTATTTGCATGGGAGTATACTGATATGAAAGGTATTGGCCCTAAGACTTGCATTTATCACATCTACATCGAGGAAAATAGTAGACCAATCAGACAACCTCAGAGAAGGATGAATCCAAACCTTAGGGAGATAGTGAAAGAAGAGCTCCAAAAACTACTCAATGTAAACTTCATTTATCCAATTTCAGATAGCCGATGGGTTTCCCCTTTGGTTATAGTACCTAAAACGAATGGTAAATGGAGGGTATGCATTGATTACGGGGAATTGAATAAAGCAACTTTGAAGGATCACTTTCCTTTACCCTTTATCGATCATGTATTAGATACTCTGGCAGACAAAAAGTACTTTTCATTTTTGGATGGTTTTAGTGGCTATAATCAAATTCAGGTAGCACCTGAAGATCAAGATAAGACCACATTTACCTGTCTATGGGGAACTTTTTCTTACCAAGTGCTTCCTTTTGGATTATGTAATGCACCCGCAACATTTCAAAGGGGTACTATAGAAGATTTATAGAAAACTTCACCAAAATAGCATCTCCACTCTTCAAATTTCTTACAAAAGACTGTGAATTCAAATGGGATCCTGATTGTCAATCAGCATTTGAAACTTTGAAAACAAGAATATCTGAAGCACCCGTTTCGAGAGGGCCAAATTGGAAACTTCCTTTCCATATTTCTACAGATGCTTTAGATATAGCTCTAGGAGCTGTGTTGGGTCAAAAGGATTTAGTTCCTTATGCCATTTACTATACCAGTAAAAATTTGACTCCCACTGAGTTGAACTATACTGTGACTGAAAAATAGTTCTTAGTTGTTGTTCATGCAATCAATAAGTTTAGACATTATATAACAGGCTATGAAACTTTTGTCCATATTGATCATTCTGCGATTAGATATCTAATGAACAAACCTATTACTAATGACAGAGTTACAAGATGGCTCTTACCTTTATAGGAATTCAATATTACTATGTTGGATAGACTAGGAAAACAAAATACAATAGCTGATTTCTTGTCTAGGATCCAAAATACTAAAGAAGATTCTCCTGTATAGGATAAGTTTTCAGATGAATATTTATTTGCAGTAACTACAAAGACTCCTTGGTATGCAGATATTGCTAACTATTTGGTTATAGGGAAACTACCTCCACATCTATTTCCTAGTGAAAAAAGAAGAATTATTCAGGAGAGTTCAAAATATTCATGGATTTCTAACGAATTGTTTAAAACAGGGCCAGATTGTGTGATCAGAAGATGTGTTCGGGAAGATGAAATGCCTGACATCCTCAAGGCATGTCATGATGAACCATGCGGTGGACACTTTGCTGACAAAATGACGGCCTATAAAATCCTTTCTTTAGGATATTATTGGCCTTACCTCTTCAAAGATACAAAAGAATATGTCAAAAGGTGTGACAACTGTCAAAGAGTAGGGAAACCGACTCTTTCAAATGAAATGCCATTACAACCACAGGTACTCATCAAACCCTTTGAAAAATGGGCTTTAGATTTCATTGGACCCATTAATCCACCATCTAAACAGAAGAAGCATATATTAGTATGCACTGATTACGTCACTAAATGGGTAGAAGCCAAAGCATTACTTTCTGCTACTGAAAATTCAGTTGTTAGTTTTCTTTATGAGGATACTTTTACTCGCTTTGGTGTCCCAAGAGAAATTGTGACAGATCAGGGAAGTCAATTTACATCCAACATGATGGAGAAGCTGATGGAAGAATACAAAATCAAGCACAGAAAATCTACTCCTTACCATCCGCAAGCAAATGGCCAAGTGGAGTCTACAAACAAAGTTATTGAAAGCATCATCACCAAAACTGTTCATCTACACAGAAGAGATTGGGCAGAAAGGCTTCCTGGAGCCTTATGGGCGTACAGAACTACATGGAGGAATACAACAGGACATTCTCCCTATGAACTTGTTTATGGGAAAGAAGTCCTGCTCCCCATTGAGTTTCAAGTCAAAACTTTCAAGATGGCAGTTCAGTTGGGGATGGATCTATCAGAAGCCCAAAAGCACAGAATGGAGCAGTTGAATGAGCTAGATGAGATCAGACAAGAAGCAATCCTAAGAACTGATCTAGTTCAACATCAAAGAGCTAAGTGGCATGACAGATACATCAAAGAGAAAAAGTTTCAAGAGGAAGATTGGGCACTACTATTTGATTCCAAGTTTAAAGACTTCAAAGGTAAATTTCAGACCCATTGGCTTGGGCCATATGAAATTGACAAAGTCTTTAGCAATGGAGCGGTAAGAATCAAGACCGGTGATGAATTTCAAACTCCTCTTATTGTGAATGGCCACAGATTAAAGATTTATCATAAGCCACTCTCAAAAGAGGAATTTGTCAAAATGTTTCAAAAGAATTCTGCAATAAGGCTGGTGAAGAAGAATCCTTCTTCCCCACCAGCCTAGCCTTTGTTCCTTTCTGCCAAAATAAAAAATAAAAAAATTGTATAAGCCTGAAAACCAATCACTGATGGGCAGTCTTATACAGAAAATGTAGAGTGAAAATCAGGGACACCTAACACTCTATATTTTCCAAAAAAAAAAAAATCTCTCTTTCTTTCCCATTTTCACTTCACTTCATTTCCATCCCACTCCATTTCATTTTCATTTCACTCCACTCCACTTCATCTCACTCCATTTCATCAATAAAAGTCTTTTTCATGACCATTTCCATTCAGATAGTTATTATCTAACTATCTTTATTCAACCAAGTGGTTGCTGTGTCAGTTTCCGCAGCTGGAATTAGTTTCCACAGCTAGAAGCAGTTTTCGCAGCCACCACTCTGTTTTTCAAATTTACAGTCAAGATGTTAGTGCAATAATCATGAAAATGCAGGTATGACTGAGCATATGCTATGAAGACATGGAGCATCTACAGACATCAATAAGGAGTAGTTGATTAAGGGCTAATGGACAACAAATGACAAGGATTCCAAGGTATGAGTAAAAATTTCTTTCAAATAGCAATCAAAGGCACAATTTTGCATAGTTATTAAACCTTAAAGCTCCACTATATGCAATGATTACCACGATAGCTCCATTACCATTCCACGACATTACTCCATGAACCATGCATTTATTCCCTAAACGGTGTCATGATTAATTTTCGGGTTTAACTGGTAGTTGACTACACTTTCACACTCCACTTGTAATTATGAGATGAGACCCATTTCATTACAACTCCTCTCCACCGCACTTTTCGCAGCCATTTCATAAACGTGTAACATCTCCTACGCAGTCGTTCAGTTCAAAAATTCTGACTTCACTTCACTACCCTGCCATTTTGTTAAAGCCACGACTACATTACCACCTCGTTCACATACGTCTCCACTCCATTTCGTGAACTCACCTCGGCTGCTCATCCTCTGTTTCCGCTTACAATTCCTGAACACTCCCGTTACCTGTTATCCATCTTCCATTTTCAGCCACTGTTTCTTTCTCCATAAACCTGCAACCTAGCCGTCTTACCTCTGCTAAACCCTCACACGTAGTTGAATTTCAAACAGAGGAAAGGATGGGACGGTTATTAAGGGCAGAACTGGAAGGGCCTAAGTTCTTAGAAGGATACCCTCAAGTAAAAGACTTGCTGAAGAAGGCAAAATGGCTACATTTCATTCAAAAATTTAAGGGCCACAATAAGGAGATAACAAAAGCCTTTGCAAGGTCTTTCAACGGCCAGGTGGTGGAAATTGGAGACCTTAAGTTCACGGTCACTGAAGCATCAATAGCAGCTGCTACAGACCTGCCCCAGGAAGGTGAACATTGATTTAAAAACAAAAGTTTGGACGAGCAGGCATGGAGAGTTATATTACGTAACCCAGGTAGGGACGTTACTGTATTCACAAAAGGAATTCATGTTCATGCATTAAAAGAAGAGTGGGCTAGCTTACTGTTAATCATTCAAAAGTTCATCACTTGTGAAGGTCGTTTTGGAGCAATGTACATGTATCATACTAGGTTATTGATGAACTTCTTAGAGAGCCAAACCCTTAATCTGCCCTATTTCTTATTGCTGAGCTTGAAAAAGATGAGCACAATAGTCCCAAAGAACATAGAAGACATAGAACCTCATTTATATCATCATGGGCTTGTGAGGATTCTAATTGAAGACCAATTGAAGAAAAACAAAGATACTTGGGAATGGTTTTTAGTAAGAAACTACTTTCAAGAGCCATCTGAGGCACCTGAAAGCAGTACACCAAAGACACCAAGAAGGAGTAGGAGAAAATAAAAAAGTGCCATAATCCAAGACTCTCCTATTAGCAAAACTAAAGAAGTTGGTCAAAAAGAGAAGGAGGAAAGAACTAAGGACAGAAAACGGAGGAAATTGAAAGGAAAAAGGAACATAGAAGATGTCTACCAATCACCAGAGCCATCTATAGAGGAAGACTATCAAGTGTTGTCTGAGAGACTAGTGCATCTTCGAAAACAAGCTGCTACAGCCAAGAAGAAAGAAAAAGGAAAACAGAGCATGGAAGAAGAGAGTACTAGCCCACAGTATTTAAGAAGAAGCAGCAGGCTTAGAGGAAAGTGGAGGAAAACACAAGTAAAAGGACCCCACTTCATCAACTTGGGTGGGGAAACACCCGAGAAACCTCCAGCTGGCCGTAGTCCACCTCATCCTCAACCAAATATTGAAACCAGTCCTCTAGATGTTGATGTAAGTCCTTCTCGGCCAGAATTAGAAATCAGTCCTCCTCCTCAACAAGACTTTGAAGTCAGCCCAAGGAAAACACCTGAAATAGATCCAAGTCAGCAAGAGGTGTATGATTACCTCGAATCCTTAGAGAAGACAGCTGCAGGCCCGAGCACATCATCCTCTCTGCCTCACATAACACAAGAAGCACAAGTCCAATCCTTAAAACAAGAAGTGTTTGAATTGGAGGTTTTAAACAGGCACATTAAACAAGAAAATAAAGCATTAAAGGAGCAAAGCAAAGTGGACAAAATCATTCATGATAATACTATGCTACATCTGGGACTGTGGCAGAAAAAGAACAAGAAATTAAAGAAATAGTGCAGAAAGTTGAACAGGGAATTAATCAATCTCAAATTCATATGTTTGATAAGGAAGCCCAGGATGGTGGTAGCACCAAGAAAGAAGAGAAGAGGACTGGATGTACTAGCAGAGGCTTCAGAACACATGGACTAAAGGAGGATGACCAAAATTTTGGTTGCATGAGGACATGCAACACCTTCACAGTGGGGGTATGTTGAGTCCCAAACTTGCATCTTCCCTATACACCTTTTTAGCCTTTTTTTCCAGTTACCTGAACCTCCTAAGCTGTCAAATCATTGCATATTAGTTTAAAAAGAGCATATAAAATGGTTTCCTAACTATGTCTTGTGATTGCTGTTTGATCTAGATTTTTGCTCAGTCAGTTGCGGAATCTTGTCACTTTCTGCAGCCAGCTCAACTTTTCACAGCCTTTTTGTTGAAGTCTATGTTACAGGTGTCTACAGGAGAATCCGGCCACATGGGAAAGTTGCAAATGATGTGGACATGGAACGTGTCCTCTTGGTTCAGCAGAATCCCTCACAGAAGGCCGTGGTCAAAGACAATCAAGCGGTGGTCAACCTAAGAGTTTTACGGTGGCAGAACTCTGTTTTTCACCACGTGAAGACTTGCGTGGCAAATTCCTAAATCTCAGGAGGCGTGCTAACACCTGTGGATTGCTCCATGAACCGAATCTAATAGCCACCCTCCTTGGATTTAATTGTCATGGCTACCATCATGCTAGATTTCCGAACGAGGTTATTCACGTGTCTGTTTATCAACGCAGATTTTAGGAAGTAGTTGTGTCATCCTCTTTTATAAATAAAGCATTCTCATACGCATATTAGATAGCTTTTTGAATGTAATTTTGACTGTTTTATGAGCCCACTGTGCCGTGACTTAATCCTTACGTTATGACTGCATTTTAATACATGAGAAGATGTTTTTTTTAAGCTCAAGTCGTGGTTGATTGCTGATTGGCCGAGGTTGTGCAAAGGGCCCCTGTACACACCAAGGTTTTGTAATTGTTGTATAGTTCCATGCTTTATTCCTTTACGTTCCTGATGCCATAATTGTTTGTTTGTATATATTACACTGCTTATGGTATTCATGTTAATTGTTGTCCATAGTTTTTTATGCTTTCTAATGACTGTTAACTGATCAGTGTCTTTATTTCAGGTTCTAATAGGCAGCCCGGGCATTTGCACATCGCTTTTTAATGACTAATGACATGGAATTATCTTGTCCTTCTGTTGATTTATTTTCTTAGTTCTAATTCTAACACTGTTTATTTCTTTCAGTTTTTTTTGTTCATTTACTTTTCTGCAAGATAGATATTAGATTACTCATGTCATTTTCAGTTACCTCTTATAGCCAGAGCGAGTCAAATGGTGAGGGATTGAAGTATGAATGTGCAGTTTGATATTAGTTTATTTTTCTGCAAGTGAGTGATTAGATTACTCATGTCATTTTCAGTTACCTCCTATATCCAGAGCGAGTCAAATGGTGAGGGATTGAAGTATGAATGCGTAGTTTGATCTTAGTTTCATTTTATGCAATTAGATATCAGATTGCTCAATTTGTTTATGATTACCTCCTATAGCCAGAGCGAGTCGAATGGTGAGGGGTCAGAATATGAGTTGATGTAATATGATTTAGTTTACTTTGTTTGCAGTTTTGAATTTCTTTGAGTTCAGTTTCCTTTTATACAGCAGCAAGGATACTGGGTTTCATAGTCACTAGCTCACTGTTTGGTTTAATTAGAATTTAGGTACATTTTTATTTTCTCTTAGTAATTGATTTCATCATTGCAAGTTTGAAAACCTTTTAGAGAACTTTGAAGTTTGGAAATCATTTTAAAGGTCACCATTGCCTTGAACACTTATATCCATACTTGACTTTTAATTTTGCCATCTCACATTAGGGAATCAACAAAAGATAAACCCAAAAACAAAACCAAAAAATCAAAAACAACAAAGAAGTAAGAAATCAGTTATCTTGCATATATAGTGCACCTCACTTCAGCAGTTTACGACACCCGGATTGACAATTTATATAGCAATTTAGGACACACTAAATTAACCAAACAAAGGCCTTTCTCTTTGGGAAGAAGTCCCCTAGATGCCACTCTGCACTTTTCAGCACCCTTCGATTGAATGTTAGATGATTCAAAAAATTTTGACCATTGGATCCACCACTGACTCCTATAAACCGATTTCTTCAACTATCAACCAATTACCTCATTTACGTTGTGAAATGTGAATTATGTTCAGTCATTGGGTGCCATGAATGGAAATGTCATGTGTCGTTGCAAGCATTGAAAGACCTGCTTAATATTTTTTTATTTCTAGTCTCTAAGTTTAGATAGGGTTTTCATCTCTTGAGGAGCAGAATTGCATTGATCTTCGACCATGATTTCGAAGCCAACTTCGTCGATTCTTCGTGTTTCGCCTTCTGCAACATTTCAAAAAATAGCGAAAGAAGAGATGGGATATCACGATCTACACAAAATCCAACGCCGATGGAGCATTTCCGTGGTCTCAAGGATGGTGTTAAAGTGCCTTTTATTGGGGAAATCAGGTGGGTGGTTTTGAAGGATGCGAGGAAAGAATCACTATGAAATCCGAAGAATTTGACTTGAAAATCAAAATCCAATTGCAAACTCTAACCTGGACGAAGACGATCTGATTCAGTTTCAACATATTGGTGATCATTTTATTATACATTGTTTTTTATGGGGTTCATATTGCTGCGATTTGGAAGCCCCATAAAAAGAATGATCATCCCATAGAAGAAGAACTGAACATAATTTAACTACATAATTGTTGTGTTGAAATTGATGTATGTTCACATAGTTACTCTAGTAACATGCATTATGGAATGTATGTGGTGATATCAGTGGTATTGTTTTGCTTTGGTATTGGAATTATGATTTCAATTCATTTGTGTATTATGGTTAGAGCAATCAGAAGTCTGAGCAACATGAGGCCTGCAGAGAGTGGAATTTCTTCTTCTCCTGTCGATGGGAATGGTGTGGGGATGTCCCAGGAGGAGGTGCAGAAGCTACCTGCTTTTGAATATAAACATGGCAGTATGTATATTATGTTACATAGAATGCTTTGCAATGATGCTAACAATAATGATGATAGGATTGAGAATGGATTATGGATGCATCTTGATTGTTTAGAGTGTGTTGTTCACTTGGATGGATTTTAGAGGGGTGAGACAGGCAGGCTGTTGGCTCTTTGTAGGCACACTTTTCATGCACAACGTGTGGATTCAGGGTTGTCTAAGAACCCCTTGTGTCCCATTTGTAGGACCAACGCTTAGCAATATGGTGGGGAAAGAGGGATAGTGGTGTTAGAGTTGGCCCAAGTTGGAGAATGTGTTAGAGTTGGCCCAAGTTGGGGGATGTTAGATGGGGAGTGGGACTAGAGATATTGCTATTGGGGTTGCTCTGCAAGGAGGGTTAAAAGGAGAGAGTAGGTTTGGTTCTCATCAGTCTTAGATGTATAATTTACTGTCCAATCCACATTCATCATCAAGATCTTTTCCTATTGATGAACATGTGTGGAATTTGATGTCAACTGCATTATTTCCATTGTTGTTGTAGTACAACCATTGCAGTACATATCCAATGATGATGATGATGGTGCTGGTGTGATGGTTATTGATGTTCTGAACATTAATAAGAGCCAAAGCCATGATAGCCACAGTGAGAATCAAAATTCATGCAAGTTGATAGGAACTCCAATCCCATCTTGTAGAGCCAATGATGATGATGGTATGAGGGGTTTTAGTGTTTTGAGCCCAAGCCAAAGCCATAATCAGAACTAGAATTCGTACAATTCGATGTCGATACTAATGCCATCTTGCAGACTTCCCAACGATGATGGTGTGATGATTAATGCCATTTTTATAGCTAGCCAGAGCGAGAGTCAAAACCAGATTGTGTGAGACTATAAATTTTCTCTACTATTGCATTGTAGACCTCCTCTTGATGAGGGTGTGAGAGTCATAGGTGTTACATTCCCTGTTGAGAATCAAATACAAAGCCTGGCTTGGGATGAGGATGGTATGGCATGATGCCTAAATTGGGTTCTACTGCAACCTTAACTTGTTATGGTGGATGTAAAAACACAAGCCAATTATCAGTCTCTCCTTTCATCTAGGTAACTAGCTTTCTTTGGTTAATAAGGGCATCTATAGAAACATAGAGCACTTCAATGCAAACCCACGAATTCAAAGTTCCAACCAATCTAATAGCTATCCCCAAGGATTTTATTCTATTGCACTAGACTGTGAGATGGTCAGCGATGTTCATGATGGAACCCTTGACCTTTGTGCGTGAGTTTGCTTGGTTGATGAAGATGAAAAGTTGGTCTTCCACACTTATGTCAAGCCACAAAATCCTGTTACAAATTACAGGTCATATTTTTCATTTACGACTTCTTTATCTAATTCTGGCTTGGCACTTGCTAAACTCATCTCATTGAATTAGGTTAGGTCACATTGCATGATCGAAGCACCTAATTGGTTATGTTATTTGTAGGCATGATGTCAGTGGCATCAAACCTGAGCATCTAATAGATGCACTGCCACTGAAGCGAGTGCAAGAGAAAATTAAATTGGTCTTATACAATGGAGAAACAATCTGGTGTGCTCATTTAAAAAGAGGAAGAGCAAAGGTTCTTGTAGGACATGGTTTGGATCATGATTTGCAATGCTTGGAAATGGAATATCCTGGTCATTTAATTAGCTAACTTGGTTATATATGTGTGTATGTGTTGTATGATACAGGAGAATCCCAAGCAGTTCTCACTATAGATGAAGCTCTTTTTGGTAGATTCAAGGAGTTTGCAAGTTGCATGGAATGGGTCCTCATGAATTCTTGATCGTACTTGTGAGAAATTATAAGCTCTCTCAATAGACTTTTCTGTCCTCGAGATGCCCAAGAGAAGACCCTAGTTTGGTGTTCTGGTGTCGACATACATTTACAAGGATTAGGGTCCAAACAATCCATCTTGTCGCTCTTCAATGAAATATAGTCATTGCATCGGTGCTATACAATCCATGCCTTCACCTCTTGGTTGGGTTTAAGGTTGTTTATGAAAGTAAAGATTCTGTAGGATTTCAATTCTTTCTTCCAAAGTAATCTTTTGTTTGTATTTATTTTTTATACTTCAATGCCATCTAGAGTGCCTTTCTGTGTTTAGCCTCTTGAATGGGAGAGATTGTTTGTATTGTCTTTATGCAGTTGAGTGTATAGAACGAGGGCCTTTATCCTATCTTGAAATCTCTCTTCTGTATCATTTGGATGGTGTGTGAGGAATAAATGCTCAGAATTTCTTAAAAGATTAATGTGCAGATACACTAGCACATATTCATCTTTAACCTGGGATATCCCATGCACTCTGAGGTATCAAATTCTTCAAGCTGCAAATATCAATAGATTCACAACTACTTAAAGACTAATACAAAAGGTTTCCATGGTTGAGAGAAAAAATTAGTAAATTTAACCACAACAGGGAAGCTATGATATGTCCAAGCTAGAGACTAAAAAAGAAAACCTATCACCCAGAAAATTTGCACCTTGGCACCCTTTCTCTTCTTGTAATGCTTTTGATGACATCCCTTGTATTTCAATCTGTCCATGATCTCCAAAAGGGGCTCAGTTTCTTCTAAACCATCTTGAAAATGTCTCTGTCTACTATTTGGCTAGTTATTTTTGGCTGAAGTAACATCAATGATGCAAGGGATATAAGGCGCCTCGTCCTTGCTAGAGCTATTACATTTCATACCTAAAGAAGAAAATTGCTTGAATTAGGATTGGAAAGTAATTGAAAATCCATATCCTTGATCAAGAGATATGTTGCTTGATATTTGTTGAGACCAGGCATCATCAATAACATTATGATCTCTATATTCCTCTTCATCTTTCACAGAACTCTGACTTGATTTTATTTGCGTTTTCCCACGAGGGATTCATTAAGTGAACCTATGACATATCACATGCATTCATAGCATATTAAACAATACCTTTAATTTGACTACATATTTAAAAATCCCTCTAAAAATCATATTATTTAAACCCCTACTAATATGAGCCCAATACAACTTCCCAATTTAAAAAGCCCCATGTTTCACTAGATATTGTAGGTATCCATTTTTTCATTAACATTTTTTATACCCCTTTATATTTTTTAATTAAATTTAAGCTCCAGTTTTTAGATTTTCCAATATAAAAGCCCTTTACCCCCTATATACCCACCATTATATTATTTCATTTTTTCCTCAATATATATCCCCCAATATGAACCCACGTGGTATGCTATTGCTCCCCTAGTGAATCCCCCAAGGGTTTTACTCACCTTGTCTGAGTTTGCAAATTCTATATCTGATACAGGAGAATCCCAAGCAATTCTCACTACAGATGAAGCTCTTTTTGGTAGATTCAGGGGGTTTGCAAGTTGCATGGAATGTCCCCTCATGAATTCCTTATTGTACTTGTGATAAATTCTAAGATCTCTCAATAAACTCTTTTTTCCTAGAGATGCCCATGAGAAGACCCTGGTTTGGTGTTCTGGTGTGGACCTACATTTACAAGGATTAGGGTCCAAACAATCCATCTTGCTGCTCTTCAATGAAATATAGTCATTGCATCAGTGCTATGAAATCCATGCCTTCACCTGTTGGTTGGGTTTAAGGTTGTTTATGAAAGTAAATATTCTATAGGATTTCAGTTCTTTCTTCCAAAGCAATCTTCTATTTGTATTTTTTTTTTTATACTTCAATGCCATCTAGAGTGTCTTTCCGTGTTTAACCTGTTGAATGGGAGAGATTGTTTGTATTGTCTTTATGCAGTTGAGTGTATAGAATGAGGGCCTTTATCCTATCTTGAAATCTCTCTTATGTATCGTTTGAATGGTCTATGAGGAATAAATTCTCGGAATTTCTTAAAATATTAATGTGCAAATACACTAGCACATATTCAACTTTAACCTGGGATCTCCCATGCACTCTGAGGTATCAAATTCTTCAAGTTGAAAATCTCAATAGATTCACAACTGCTTAAAGACTAATAAAAAAAGTTTCAATGGTTGAGAGAAAAAATTAGTAAATTTATCCACAACAGGGAAGCTATGATATGTCCAAGCTAGAGACTGAAAAAGAAAACCTGCCACACAAAAAAATTGCACCTTGGCATCCTTTCTCTTCTTGTAATGCTTTTGATGATATCCCTTGTATTTCAATCTGTCCATGCTCTCCAAAAGGGGCTTAGATTCTTCTAAACCATCTTTAAAATGTCTCTCTATTATTCGGCCAGTTATTTTTGGTTGAAGTAGCATCAATGCTACAAGGGCTGTAAGGTGCCTTGTCCTTTCTAGAGCTACTTAAAGAATAAAAGTGATTGTATGAACTATTTGATAATTGGGATTGGAAAGGAATTGAAAATCCAGATCCTTGATCAAGATATACTCTACTTGATATTTTTTGAGACCATGGATCATCAATAACATTATAATCTCTATATTCCTATTCATCTTTCATAGAACTCTGACTGGCTTTTATTTGGGTTTTCCTCACCTTGTTTGAGTTTACAAATTCTATGTCTGATACAGGAGAATCCCAAGTAGTTCTCACTATAGATGAAGCTCTTTTTGGTAGATTCAGGGAGTTTGTAGGTTGCATGGATTGGGCCCTCATGAATCCTTGATCGTACTTGTGATAAATTCTAAGCTCTCTCGATAGACTTTTATGTCCTAGAGATGCCCAAGAGAAGACCCTGGTTTGGTGTTCTGGTGTGGACTTACATTTACAAGGATTAGGGTCCAAACAATCCATCTTGCTACTCTTCAATGAAATATAGTCATGAACTGATTCAAAGTTAGAAAAACGAGAATCCTTCACAGTCACTGCATTTGACATGTCTATGGCAGATATAAGACAATTTGCCAAGAGAGTGGGAGCAGAATCCCCATTTAAAGGAGACCTAGAAATTGACGACTTGTTCAAGGTAGATGAAGGGATATCTGGGAATGGATAACAAATATGAAGTCCAAGCTCTGCACTCCTAGAGCTAATCAAAGGACTATAGTAAGGATATTTTTTGGGAGCAAACTCCACACTCTTTGTGGAAAACCTCCTGTTGTTGTTATCAACAAAATCAAAGATTCCCCACTTGTAATTCTTGGAGATGTTCGAATCATAACTTCTTCGAGAATGCAAAACTTGAAATGCTTGAGAAGGATAAGTCTTTTTACAAAGTTCAACCATTTCCTCTTCATCTTCTTCCCAAATTGATTCAAGATCAGAATTTGTTTTGTATCCAGTATGGGTTGAATTAGAGACGAGAAATTTTCATATTTCATTAAAAGATAATCAAGCAAGACATGCTTTTGTGTTGGGGATTATGTTGTTTGCAATCATAAAAATTCTGTATGATTGAAAATTTTCCAACCCAAATTTCAATTTCATTTTACATCAGTGCTATACAACCCATGCCTTCACCTCTTAGTTGGGGTTTAAGGTTGTTTGTGAAAGTAAAGATTCTGTAGGATTTCAATTCTTTCTTCCAAAATAATATTTTGTTTGTATTTAATTTTTATACTTCAATGCCATCTAGAGTGTCTTTCCTTGTTTAGCCTCTTGAGTGGGAGAGATTATTTATATTGTCTTCATGCAATTGAGTGTCCAAACATACTAGTAATAAATTTTTAAATATCCATGTCCAGTGCTCTTTGCTATCTGTATTTTTTTCTTTAGTGTGTGGGCATCTAGAATGTCTTTTCTTGTGTAAAACTCCTGAGCGAAAGAGAATATTGTTAGTACAAATATTTAAATACATTTACCATACTGATTTGTTGGGTTGTTGGATTTTCTTTGCTCCACATCTGCTAGTTGATGTGTCCACATAAATTGAATATATGAGGTTTGTTGGGCTCAAAGACTTCACTAATATGTCTGCGACCTTCGTTTTGCATGGTATGAATGAATTATTTGGATCAGAGATTGTGGTAATGATTATAATATATTTTTGTTGCAACATGTGTGGAATTTATCTTTGACCTTTATTATACGCACAACACCCCTAGGGTACCTATTGCCTGTACGTGGATAAGCAAGTTTATTATCCTTTTTCTTTTCATTTTGTAACGTGAATCTACAACATATAGGAGATTGTTTAGATTATTTCTAGTTGCTAACTATAGTTTTTCCTTGCTTTAAGATTAAAAGATTCAATTACGTCTACAATTCTTGTTAGATATAGGATGAAGGTCATTACTCTACTCCCTAATTTTAAGGGAGACCCGCCAGATCAAGCTTTTTTATATAACTATGAAAGAATTGAATTGGATGCGGGCCCATTTGGGACTGAAATTTGTTCTTTTAGGTCAGGTTGACTATTATAAGATTAAAATATTTAATTACGTCTACATTTCTTGTTAGATATAGGATGAAGGTCATTACTCTAATGCCCAATTTTAAAGGAGATCTGCGAACTCAAGCTTTTCTATATAACTATAGATGAATTGAATTGGATGCGGGCCCAATTGGGGTTGAAATTTATTCTTTTAGGTCAGGTTGACTAAATGTTGATGAAATTTGTTCTTTTAGGTGAGGTTGACTACATGTTGATATTATATAACTAGATTATACAATAGACTAACTTGGTTATCATTTATAATGATTGTGAATGTTCGTTTTAACTCTATTTTCTGGGTCAAAGTTTTTAGGGTTTTTTTGTTTGATTTTATGGGAACTTGCTTTGAGAAACACTCCCCGAGGTAGGGAGTTGTGGTGTATTACATGAGCTATTTTGGCTTAGAGGTAAGGGGTTGTGTTGCATAACATGAGTTGTATTTGGCTTATGTGCTAGATTATAGGGGTATCTATTTTTCCAAAATCGTACATGACTTGCTCCCAGATTCATCCTTTGTTTGAAATATGTTAGTTTGGTTGAATTTATATTATTAATGCTAAAAACTGCGTGGAATTCACAGACTCTTCTATGGTTCTGATTGTGAAAGCTAGGGGTTCATTGCGTCTTAAAAAAACATCAACACCAGAGAACCATCACATTCAATCAAGGATCCATACCTACATTCACCAACCATCCAGTTCACATTCAGTCAAGGATCCATACCTACATTCACCAACCATCTAGTTCCAAATTACCAGGTTATCTCGTTCCCTAGAAGGGTATAAAACAAAACTAAAGTTGCAAGCACAATGTTGAAATTGCTAAGCATTCCCTCAATTGACATATTGCAACTCAAATCAATAGGATAACTAAAGAGGAGTTCACTTTACTTTTAACACCATGTTATTTCTCTCACTCAAATTGTAACATATCAGGTCTGTTTCCATCTATTCTCTTTCTCCATATGTTATTGCCTTCAACCATTCCTTTGCAACAATTGGTGCAATTGCTAGTTTTTAGACTTTTGATAAGAAATTTCTATTTTTCACACATTTCAAAATAAAATTGTAAATGCTTTACTGTGTGTTTAAAAAATCTAGATGACATTTCATTTGTACAAACTAGGATGGACTATTGTAGTCAAGTTTTATGTTAATACTATGTGAAATGGAAAATTTCAAAGGTTATTCATAAAATTGATAAAATATTTAATTTAATTTTATACTTTATTATATTAATTTAATTTTAATTAATTTATTAAAATTGATATTATTATTATTATTTAAAATAATATTTATAGATTTTTTTTTATTTTTATTTTTTTAACAAAGAGTACTTATTTATTCCTACTCAATTTAAAATCTCATAAAAATGTAGTGGTTGAAATTTTTTTATTATTCTTCTCACTTAGAATCATTTCTAACAATTAACATAATGTTTATTGTAATAGTTTCAAGTCTTGTTAAATCTATATCATTCTTAAAAACACATAAACATATAAATTTCCTCAAAAATATATATACATAATTCTTTTATAAATTTTAATAAAATAAAATAAAATTTCCATTAATAATATTTTTCCACAATTTTATATATATAAACTCAAAATATTCTCATGATTATATATCTAAAAACACAATTTTTTTACAAATTTCAATAAATTTTAATAAAACCAAAAAAAATTCCATTAATAATATATCTATCTATATATATATAATTTTACAAATTTCAATAACACATATATAACAAGAATATTAAAATGGCTAGTCGATATTTTTTTCCAATGGTTATATATATATAGATATATAATCCAACTCGCTTGATTAATGCCCAGTTGACCATTTTGATGTTTTTTTTTTTTAAATTTATTAATGGGACAATCAGTGTTTACTAATAGGGAATGCATCTTGATATTAAGATTATTTAAGGTAAACTATACAGCGGGAATTATAAGTTGGTGGTCTATACTTAGAAATAATGCTTATATTAGTAAATAGGTATATTAGTTTGTTGAAAATTTTTCTCAACAAGTAATTCCTTATTTGGAATATGTTGGATCTCATGAACACTATTTATGTGGCTTGTAATTTGGTTTTCAATGTAATAAAACAAATAATTTTGAAAATAATCTGTCTCTATCTTCTATGTTTATTCCTCAAATTTTTATATTAATATCAAAGGCCATATGAACCTTAATCCCTTTGGGGAAAGCCTAACCCATATGGGCATGACTCCCTCTCTCTTTCCGAGAGCCCAGAAAGATGGAAAAAATATGAAGATAAAATTCCTACCATGTACATAGTACATATAGTAGATGTAGATATCTTTGGTGTATTTTCTATGTTGTGTTGTGTTTGATTGTTGATGGAACACTAAGCTCGTTGTTGTATGAGGGATCGTTGGCTCGTGTACAATGTAATCGTTTCAAAGCCTTGGAGAGGATCGAAGGGCTCGTCAAGCTGAAAATGTGGCGCCATCTGTTCTGGCTTGAAAATCATTGTATCATGCACAAGTCTACTTAATCTGTTCCTGGCATCAGCTGCAACCTGCATTTACTTAGCCATAGGATCTCTAGATGTTCCATCCACTCCACACCCCTTCGAACGGGGCAACAATTATAAAAGATTTCACAGCGGTCATCAGTTTCTCGTCTCAGCGGGCCTAAGAAATCACCATATTGCAAAGAGAAGATTCGCATCTTTCTCATGGCCCCAATGTCTAGGGCTTGTAAAATTATTTACTTATTGAGTCCCTATTAAAGGTTACTGATAGATGTTGGAGCAGGTTCAAATCAAAGAAATTCACCCATCCAAAGCCACTGGCTGTTGCTTTCCTGTTGAATACGACTCATTTCAACCTCAACGTTTGTAAAGAGCAGAGCTTCGATAATCCATAAGGTAACGGCTCCAAATTTTTGCAGCCCTTCACATTCAGATGTAGCATAGATTTATTCTGACCTATTCCTGAATGCAGGTTACGTAGATATTCACAGTTGCTAACATCTAGAAATTCAAACTGCTTCCAATTCAAACCAGAGAAGATGGATCAACGTGAAAGGCCGACTGCTTCCAATTCAAAGCAAAGAAGATGGATCAACGTGAAAGGCCGTTGCTGGAGCAGATTATGGCACTGGCATTCTGCCCTTCTTGACCGGGCGTGGGATACGAGTCCATTAAAGATCGACTAAGGATTGATCCAGGCCACATCCGTTGAGAAGCAACGAAGCACTGATTTTTAATTGGGCGTATTCATCTTGGACATTGTCATAACAAGTAATCATAATGAATCTCGATGCAGCCAATGACGTGTTATGGTCTATGCGCTTCTTTCAGGGGCCTCACCTGCAATTCATGCGACAGTGACGTGAGGGTGATTTGATTATGAGTGACAGCATATACCTTTCTTAAACGAGTGTGGAATCGATCTTCCACCCTTGCAAATCTGATTTATTTATGAGGTTTTGTTGGCGTAATTCATGATTCACTTTGCAAGTGGAAGAGTTTCAGGAGTAGTTCTTGGTCTTGCTGTCATGAGTTAGGTTGTTTTTTTTGTTAAATAGTTGGTTGAGGCGTGAACTAATTATTGAAAAGAGAAATATAATAGTTGGTTGAGGCGTGAACTAAATATTGAAAAGAGAAATATAGTTTAAATCAGTGGTTTTCATGATTCACTTTGTAAGTGGAAGAGTTATTGGTCTCACTGTTATGAGTTAGGTTGCTTTCTTGGTTAAATAGTTTATTGCGGTGTAGAACCAATTATTGAATAGAGAAATATAGTGGTTTTTAAGGTTTTTAGGTGTAGCATCACTAATTTGATTATATGAGTCTTTTATACACTAATGGGTCTTGTTGTGCTTCGAACTTCAAGAGCATCAGTTGCAAGGTATGTAATGAGATCCATGTATGTAGAAAGATCAATTGGATTTATGAGATCCATGTATGTAGAAAGGTCAATTGCAGAATTGATTGTCCTTCGGGAGATCGAAAAGTGTCAATTATACCAAGTTCATCAAAGATGGTCAAAGGTGGTTATGTCTTAAATGAGTTGAATGGGAAGGTCGAAGATTGTGGTGGTGAAAAGAACATTGTCTAGGAGACTTCAGAGTGGGGATTTTAGAGTGCCAGGGAGACTCCAGAGTGAGGATAAATGCCAAGGAAGACTAGTCAGACAAACACAACTATATGTAATTTATGTTTCTTGTAATACTCTTTGTAATTATGTAAATGTAAGCATTAAAGGAAGACTTGGAAATAATGCTTACATTAGTAAATAGGTAGATTAGTTTGTTGGTTTTGTTGAGAGATTTTCTGTTAAGTTATGGTATGTTCTATGCTTATAACAATTTACTTCTTTTTCTTATTATATTCCACTGAATAGCAATCACATGTACATAAAGTAAAGTGCAGATAGAACATTAAACGATTGACAGAAAACAAGCCAAGACAAGAGACACAAGATGTGGCGGCTAGCCAGGGACAAACCCCACAATGTGTGGGGAAACCCTTTGATCAAATCTTCTTTTATCTTCAATAATTCAGTAGAGAGAAATAGTACAATAAATCTGATTCATATCAGCAGTAGCAAACCCTAGATCAGTAGCGGCTTCATTATCAAACTAGGGCAAACCATATCTCACAAACCGACAGTCGGATTGACTTCATTCCACCACCAAAAGTTTCCGCTTCCAGAGGAGGTTCAGATGAACCTACAGCGCAGTTCAGATGAGGAGATCTTCTAGGCCACGCAAGTCAATCTTTGCTTCTGCAGTTGCAGCTTCAGTTTCAGCAGTTTCCGGCTTCAAACTAGGGCAGTCGATATCTTGCAAACCGTTTGTCGGATTGACTTCATTCCACCACCAAAAGTTTCGGCTTCCAGAGGAGGTTCAGATGAACCTACAGCGCAGTTCAGATGAGGAGATCTTCTAGGCCACGCAAGTCAATCTTTGCTTCTGCAGTTGCAACTTCAGTTTCAGCAGTTTCCGGCTTCAAACTAGGGCAGTCGATATCTTGCAAACCGTTTGTCGGATTGACTTCATTCCACCACCAAAAGTTGTGGCTTTCAAAGGAGGTTCAGATGAACCTACAGCGCAGTTCCAAAGAGGAGATCTTCTAGGCCACGCAAGTCAATCTGTACTTCTGCAGTTGCAGCTTCAATTTCAACAATTTCCGGCTTCACATGTGTGAGAGAGAGAGACCCATTTCAGCGCAGTAGAGAAGAGACTCATATCTGCGCAGTAGAGAGAGAGAGATGTGATGAGATGAGTGAGTCTAAATGAGGAAAAGTCCTCTTATATTTATACACAACGTTGGAGGGTGAATAGATGCGACTGTTGGGCTTATGAGCCTACATGAGTTGTAGGTCGGTTTGATAATAATTCCATAATCAAAATAAATTCATATCTCCATGAATACTTATCGGAATCGGATGATCTTTATATCAATCCTACACCTCTCGACGAGAGGAATCTAATAAAAATATTATCAGCCATGAATAAGATGACCCACATGAAGTTTTGCCCTGGTTGCCAATTTTAACATTTTCTCAACAAGCAATTCCTTGTTTGGAATCTGTTGGATCTCAAAAACACTATTTATGTGGCTTGTAATTTGGTTTTGGATGCAATAAAACGAATAGCTTTGATAGCAATTTGTCTCCTGTGTTTGCTCCTCAAATTTTTATGTTCTATAAGGGGGCAGACTTTCATTCCTGCCATATGTCTCTGGGTCTGGGATTGTTAACCTATTTTCTTACATCAAGGAAAATGAGCTCTTAACCAAGCAAAAACAGTTTTAGAGCATACTCTAAGCCCAATGAGAGTAGGTTTTTTCTCTTGCCAAATGTCTCTCAATTTTGCATGGTTAACCTATTTTATTGATTATAAGGAAAAATAATTCTTAACCGAGCAAAAACTATTCTAGAACATACTCACTCGAGTTAAAAAGATTGAATCTTTTTTATTTGATAGAAAAATTATAATATTTAAATTAATCAAGTACCTAACATATATTGATTAAAATTAAATTTTCCGTTATTTTAAAGGATCTATCATTAAAAATAAAATATTTGAAGAAAAAACCAATTTTAAAATCACTTTTAATTTATAAGGTTAACTGGGGTATTTAGCATTAATAATATGGGGAATTAAGTGCATTCTTCACAAATATTTAGATGTATGGTTGAAAGAAACATGCAGATATTTGGTAATTTGGAGTTGTTTCACCATCCGATGTTGAAGAGAGATTGGGTTAGTACTTTGAGTATTTGAGTATTTTTCAATTTGGAGTTGTTTGACCATTGGATATTGGCGAGAGTTTCGGTGAGTACTCCGAGTATTTGAGTTTTTTCAAGTTGTATAGCAAGTGAAATCATAGTAATTTAATTGTTCTATGTTTTGGTACTTTGTTTTGGTACTTTGAGTATTTGAGTCTTTTTCAAGTTGTATAGCAAGTGAAATTTATAGTAATTTAATTGTTCTCTGTTTTGGTTTTTTTTTGTTTTGTTTAGAAGAAGATGACGGCATATCGTGGCTTTTACCCATAACGAAGGCACCGAGATTTCCAATTTTCTAGTGATGGATGCACAATCTCCAACCCTTAGAAATCGTGGCCTTTGTTGAGCTCCCTACCAAAATTCTGTACGGATTCCATGGCCTCTTTGTTAGTGATGCTGACCTGGCAAACCAGAACTAATTCCGAGCTCGAGCTCGCATCTAGATTAATTTTCTGTCACATCTACACAGACTCGAAAACAAAAAAAACATTCGTTTTAACTTCACAATACGATACCAAACTGCGTGGTATTATTTTACAACTTAATTACTACAGCTGGCAAATCAATCTGTCATAAAGCATTAAATGCTCAAATATATGCATGCTCTATAACAAAACAAAATAACACACAATCTTTAGAATTGTGTGTTATTTTGTTATAAAGCATGCATATATCTAAAGAATTGTGTGTTATTTTGTTATTGAGCATGCATATATCTAAATATTTACTACCCTATGGCACGCTGGTTAACCCTTGCCCATTTAACATATGGTTCGGAACAATTAATATCGCAGTGCTGTGGAAATGGATAATTGAATTGATATACGGATCTGGTACTCACGTGAATTTTTCGCAGACCTTATTAATTTAATATTACTGAATTTTTCGCAGGCCTTATTAATTTAATATTACTGTTTTATGATGTGGGTGGCCCTCATTAACTATGTAGCACACCTCCAGATGCACTGCGACTATCGATGCCACCCCACAACCGTTCAATGGTGGCCTTTCCCAAAACTCATCCTAAGATTGTGATTAACCGAGGACAGGTTAGGGTAATTACCCCTCCGGGCCGCATCAGACAGTTCATTTGGTACTTCTCCGCCGGTTCCGATGGCTCTGCCATTCTTGTCCTCCAACTGCTTGTTACAGGCGGAAAGGGTGTGGAATGTCGGTGAAATGAAAGTTTCTCAGACTACTCAGGGAACCCTAAGCTCTCTGATGGTTCATTTCGGCTTCACTGCTTCTCGCAGAGGAATCCTCCCTTCACCTCCGAATCAGGTAAGTTCCTACTGTAAGTTTTGTTGTCATTCCTCCTGTTCCATTTCTTGGGTTTTTACTACTAAATTTTTGTTATAAGATAACTCCGAGGCGAGTTGTTTCGACAGGTGGGAAGGCCATCCTCCAGGACTGCTGGCTCCTCCACACTACTTCGAAACGCTGGATATTCATCTCCAGGTTGGTTCTTTTGCGTATTTCTGCTTTCTAGACCTCCTGTCCTTAACAAATCTCGAATGGATGGTTTGGTTGGGGTGAATATGTTATATTGAGCCTCCATATGCAAGAGAGTGTTTGCCTATATTTTAATTCCCGTTGGGGTTTTGTCTGTAGCTCCGGCATTCTCTGGCGAGATGCTAGAGGTGGTTCTGAGCCTTGAGGCTAAGGGTTGATCCTACTGTGTTGTTAATAACATTTAATCTATACCCTTAAGAAGTCTCGGTGTTGTTTTTGTTACATTATTACAGCTTAATATATATGGTTCTGAGCATTGAGGCTAAGGGTTGATCCTACTGTGTTGTTAATAACATTTAATCTATACCCTTAAGAAGTCTCGGTGTTGTTTTTGTTACATTATTACAGCTAAATTATATATATTATCGGTACTCAGATACTGTCTACATATTTGTCATTTTCTTATTGGATGATGGCTCTGTTATTTATTTTGGGAGAAGGTTCTGTCACATTCCTTCTGAGAAGAAACCTGGGTTATTCGATTAGGTGCTCCATACCCAGGGGTATGCACATCTGCGATTGTCATTTTTCTATTTTTATCTACTTAAGCATGATTCACATTTCTTTGTCGATGGTGTTGTGCTCTATTCAGGTTCATGTTAATTTGGCCGCCCACGATGGATTCTATTTATAGACCAAGTCATAATACTATTAGCGTCGTTGTTTTTTTTCCTTCCACAGTTCTGTATGCATTAAATGGATTCTTTTAAAATTTCAGTACAGTTGGTTTATTCATTTGCACAATATTTCCATGGTGGTTCTAATCCCTCGTTTAGCCGTTGATCGAGACCCTTCACAGTCTTTACTAGTGTTTGAACTGCCTCAGACTTGTTCAGTTATCCGATAGTCTAGCAGATAATGGGTGGTGGATGGATATGGAGTTTTGAGGTCCTGCTCACCTCCCAATTGTAGCTTTGTTTAACTGGTACGAACCATTGATCTCAAGCAACCTTCTGTTGCTATTCTAAGACCGGTTTCGTTGTGTAGGAAACAGATTCAGCGGATTATAACACTGTTCTAGCGTTATGACTCCTTCACTGGTTATATATGTGCATAAGCGTCCACTTTGCAGACTAATGACTATTTCACAAGGAAATGAATATGTTATGTTTATTATTCTTTTCAGCGTTCTTTTATATAATATGAATATGTGTTGTTCTTGCACATGAAACTGGTTGTTTTCTTTTATGTTAGGGAATATACCCGTTTTTTTTGTTTTTTGATATTTTTTGGCATAAAAGAACATGCTCCTTCATTTGTGTTTTTTAAGGAAACAAAAGCTTACTGTCTATATTCTATATTTCTCTAAAGAATATATATGTAGATACCAGTGTGACACACCACTGCACAATTTTCTTCTTATAAAACTAATTATGTTCTCAACACAAACATACAACACTGGTTACGACTATTTTCCTTAACAAATAAAATAAATAATTGGCTTTTCTTTCCTTTTTCCCAGTTAATGTCACCAATCTGTAACACAGTAACACAACGTCACAGTAATGTAGATGACTGTAATGTAAATTGCATCAATTATACCAACCGGAACTAGGAAGTCTCTCCTCCCAACCCTCCAACTTTGACACTGACAATGATGTCCAGTCTTTCCCCAAGCTTCCACTTGTCCAGACAATGTAAGTTCAAATCCTAAGTTGTTTGATCTCGGTTCAAATCCTAAGTTGTCTGATCTCCAAACCTCAGGACCTCGATCCAGTTTAGAGTCCCAACTTGCAAGGGTCATAGTAATGTAAATGACTGTAATGTAAATTGCATCAATTATACCAACCGGAACCAGGAAGTCTCTCCTCCCAACCTCCCAACCTTGAGATTGACAATGATGTCCAATCTTCCCCCAAGCTTCCACTTGTCCAGACAGTGTAGGTTCAAATCCTAAGTTGTTTGATCTCGGTTCAAATCCTAAGTTGTCTGATCTCGGTTCAAATCCTAAGTTGTCTGATCTCCAAACCTTAGGACTCCGGTCCAGTTTAGAGTCCCAACTTGCAAGGGTCACAGTAATGTAAATGACTATAATGTAAATTGCATCAATTATACCAACTGGAACCAGGAAGTCTCTCCTCCCAACCTTGAGACTGACAATGATGTCCAGTCTTCCCCCAAGCTTCCACTCGTCCAGACAGTGTAGGTTCAAATCCTAAGTTGTCTGATCTCCGTTCAAATCCTAAGTTGTCTAATCTCTAAACCTCAAGACCTCGGTCCAGTTTAGAGTCCCAACTTGCAAGGATCTACTGAGGATTCCACTGGCCCAAGTCCAGCTTAGGAATTCCTTAGAACAACAGTACTATGCGCACCTGCACATCGTCATGTGTTAGGTCTGTGTATCCTTTCACTCTTCTCCCTCTCTCTTCTTTTCCCCAAAAAAAAAGAATCCATCCTTGGAACTATCCTTTTCTAAGCAAGAAAAGAGACTCAAATGAGCTAACTGTCTGAGTTTTCTTTATTCAATTATACATATAACCACTTTTCTTTTAATACCCAAGAACTTTACTAAATCTGAGTTTCTACATTTATTTACCCTTGGACGAAACACCGCCCCTGGTGTTTATTTCAAACTGTTTAATCAAGTTTGGATATGCCCCGCACTCTCCTTGCCTACGTGGACGGTGTTTATATCCGCAATGGGCCGAATTCGAGATACGTCCCCAGAGGCGGCCACCATCTTTTCGACGACGACGGAATGCTTCACGCTGTCAAGATTAAAGATGGCCGAGACGGCGGGAGGTCGGGTAGTGCCCAACTTCTTTTCCGGTTTCTATAGCCTCGGTGCCGAATTGGTCAGGGGAGTCCTGTTCAACGCTAGAGTGGATCTCGGCCTCTTTAATCCCTTCAATGGCGCGAGATTGGCCAATACCAGTCTCTTATATTTCAATCACAGACTGATGGCGCTCGAGGAATCAGATTTGCCATACTCAATGGACGTCACGGAATTCGGCGACATCGTCACTGTCAGCAGGTATGACTTCGACGGGAAACTCTTCATGGCCATGATAGAACATCCCAAGATGGACCCTGAGACGCGAGAGATTTTTGCTTTCTGTTGCAATTTCATTCCTCTGTTTCTCAATTATTTCAGAGTGTCGCCTGCCGGAGAAAAAGAATTGGACGTCGGAATCCTGTCGATGTTGCAGTCGTCGTTTATTCACGATTTTGCGATAACAAAGCAGTATGCCATATTTCTCGATACCCAGATTGTGGTGGATCCCATGAACATGATTGTCGGCGGCGGCTCTCCCATGGGCTGTGACCCCACTAAGGTCTCGTGGCTCGGCGTGAAGAGGTTTTCCGTTACACCAAAACCCGCAGGTGTTGGTAAATGTTCCAAACCAGTAAGTAGGATCCCTAGTGTAACGACCTGCAGTTGCTGGGCGCGCAGGTGGACAGTGCGTGCACGCGGTTGGCTCGAACGAACGAGCGGTTGAGCTGAACGACTGCGGTTATATTGATGGGCGAGCTCACGACTTGAGTATGCGATGATATTATGCGCATATGAGGAGGGGGCGAGCATATATATATGTGTGGTGGCATGGTGACAAACGTTATGGATGCCGACCAACAATTGTGTGGAGCCGACGGTGCGTTTGGAAGACTTTGCGATGGTGTGTGGAGAGTTGGGAAAGTCGGCTGGGCAGCCAGAGTTCGTTGGTATAAGTTGCAAATGCGTTGAGTCATTCGGAGCATCATCCATCGCTCAACAATCTTCGCTCTAAGGAGTTAAGGCGCAGTTCTAAGGAGGAAGGCGCAGGTTATAGATGCGCCCATTCTTGGGCAGAGCTGCACGATGACAGCGCGGTTGTGGGTGAAGGAGCGGGGAGGAGCGGCCGACGGTTGGGTGAGGGTGTGCACGGGTGTGTGGCGCCCGATTTGTGCGAAGGTGCCCGACAGTGAAACGGAGCGCTCGGTTTGTGCGACGACTTGACACGGGTTCTTGGGTGGCTCGGGTGAGTGCCCGCTCGTCGTGCAAGTGTGCACGGAGGTGAATGAAGGGTTGGTGAGTCGTGTGGCGACCATGCAGAGGCGTTGACGAGCTGGGCAACCGAGTTTGCCGAAAGTTGTAAAATTGGCTAAGTATGAAACTTGGTGTTTCCAAGTATACTTGTAAAGCGTTGTAAGTTGTTATAATATATTGTTCGGGCAAACTCATTGTTCAGGGAGTTGCCCTTCCCTTTATACTGTGCAATTGTGTTATCTTTAATAATTGCTGATGTTAATGAATGTGTATGGGTGTTCATTGGTATAAAGGATAAACATAATTATACTTGGTTGCGAAACACAAACTAAGTAGGGAAAAGTGAATTAGGCGTAGTCCACGAACATAAGTATTGGTGAAAAGAAAGTGTTCGGTGGTGCCGCACCTCGCCAAGCGTGGTTGAAAGACTACCGCCAAGTTGGGGGTGTGACAGGTGGTATCAGAGCTAGTGCCAGGGAGCTGGTGCTGGTGTTAGAGCAGGGTTGCTCGTGACGAAGTGCAGGTGTGTAAACACTTGGAGTTTGTGACAGTGAAGCAGGTACTTGCAGGTGAAAGAGGTTGGTGAACACTTCCTGATAAGTGTTGCATCAAGGACTTGGGTTGCAGGCATCTTGGTGAAGTTGTTGGATGGTCGAAACTAGATTGCAAAGGAGAAGGAAGCTGTTAGCAATGGCAGTTGAATCTCAGGCTGGGTCTAGTCACGGTGCGAAGGATGCTACTATAGCACTTATGGAAAAAGTGTTGGAAAGGATGGAGGACATGGAAGCTTTCTGGACTAAGAAGATGGACTTGTTCGATAAGGAGCAAGAGGCCAATTCGAAGATGAGGGATGAGCTCGATGAACTCCGGACTCAACATGAGTACACTGATCTTATGTGTACACAACTTGAAATAAAGGTCAAGGAGATTGAAGAGGCAAGAGACCGAGGTCTTGCAAAGATCGTGAACTTGCAGAAATCTCTTGGTGAAGCCAAAGATGAGATCGCGGTGTTGAAGAAGGCCGTGAGGCATAACTCAGGTGGAGGAGTGCCTCATGTGAAAGTTAAGGAACCAGAATCTTATGATGGTACAAGGAGTGCAAAGACTCTTGGCAACTTTCTATGGGACATGGAGCAATACTTGGAACGCTTGGGTCTATCTGATGATGAGACAAAGGTGAAGGTGGCTGCTTAGTTCTTGACAAAGGATGCTAAGATGTGGTGGCAAAGGAGGATGGATCAGATTGCCAATGGCAGTGCTGGTGACATTACTTCGTGGGATGACATGAAGAAAGCTTTGCAGGCTCATTTCAGTCCTCAGGATGAAACGTGGGAAGCAAGGATGAAAATTAAGTTCATAAAGCAGACAGGGAACCTACAGACATATCAGCGGGAGTTTGCAAGTGCGGTTCTGGAACTTCTCGACATGGCGGAGAGGGACAAGGTGTTCAATTTCATTATTGGGTTGAAGCCTTGGGCACACAATGAAGTGAAGAGGTAGAGGATTAAGACACTTGAGGAAGCTTTTACTGTTGTGGACAGGTTGGTGGAGCATTATGATGAAACTTCTGATGATAGGAAGCAGAAGTCCGATAAACCGAAAGAGAAGAAGATGGATGATGCGTCAAAATCGAATGATGATTCGAAGATGAAGAAAGCCTTGAAGTGTTGGATATGTGCTGGACCACATACGGTGAAGACTTGTCATTCTAGACCGAAAGTGGCTGCGATTGCATAATCTAATACGATGAAAGAAGCAACTTCTGTGGGGACGATGCAGATTCTTGGAGTTGCTGCTGCTGCGGAGGTGGTCTCTCGAAGAGATCTTGAGAGGAACAGTTTGGAGTATGTTCGGATGAAGGTTGGAGGTGCTGATATACTCATTATGGTGGATAATGGGGCCTCTCACAACTTCATGGGGGAAGATATTGCGAGAAGAATTGGGTTGAAATTTGTATCGGTGAAGGCACAGATGAAGACAATGAATTCTCCTCCCGCTGAAGTTCTTGGTGTAGCTGAAAAAGTGGACACAACAATAGGTGAGTGGACAGGGAAGGTCAACTTCACTATAGTGCGGATTGATGACTATGAGGCTATGCTAGGGATGGAATTCATGAAACAATTTGATGCTATGATTGTTCCACATTTGAAGAAGCTGTACATTTACGATGGAAGGGAAGATGTACCCATTGGTGTTCCAACCATTGGAGTGACAAAGCCTAATTGTAAGTTGGCGGTGATGCAGATGGGGGATGAGAAGCGAATGGAAGACATGAGTAAGCGGTTGTCTACGGTTGAGACAAAGCTTACCGAATAGTCATTGGTCATCAGGACACTTTCAGATAGTATCTTGGATTTATCAAGAAGGCCAGAAGTGGTTGAGGATGATGATGATGATGAGGAGGCATATGTGAGGCCGAATGTCCAGGGGGAGGATCGGGTCACTTATCTACAGAGGATGTAGATAGAAGATCCTGACCGATGGATTGAGTTGATTAGTGAGGGTGAGCCTTCAGGCTCTACTCCCTCCACATCTTCTTAGATGACATAGAGGATGGGGCTCATTGTTAGTTGCTCATGGCAGTGAGTCCTTAAAACATATTGAGCAGATATGACAGATGGTGCAGGGATGGCTTGGCATCAAGCATCATGACATGTTGTAGATGGGATGGAGTTTCCATGGCTCTGAACATGGTGGAAAGATTCTTGGTGGGTTCGAGATGTGGCAGAATCCGAGATAGACTGGTGAAAGGCATAAGGAGGGACATTCTTATGATTTGAGCGTGACAGTTGGATTGATCACCCGACTAGTTCAAGTCATGGGGGCTAGCAGTGTACCAGAGAGATGTTGACATCAGGCAGGCAGGAAGGATGACAGTTCACAGGATGAGGACAACACATGGTGGAGATGGAGTTCTACATATGTTGCAAGGATGTTTGCAGTATGTGGAGGAGTTGACATCATGGACCAAGGACGAGACAGATATTGATGTTGATCTTGGTGGATGGCTACCAGGATGGTACGTTGTCGAGGACGACAACGATTTCAGGTGGAGGAGGATGTAATGACCTGCAGTTCCTGGGTGCGCGGGTGGACAGTGCGTGCGTGCGGGTAGGCTCGAACGGACGAGCGGTTGAGCTGAACGACTGCGGTTATATTGATGGCCGAGCTCACGACTTGAGTATGCGATGATATTATGCGCATATGAGGAGGGGGTGAGCATATATATGCGTGGTGGCATGGTGACAAACGTTATGGAGGCCGACCAACAATTGTGTGGAGTCGACGGTGCATTTGGAAGACTTTGCGATGGCGTGTGGAGAGTTGGGCAAGTCGGCTGGGCAGCCAGACTTCGCCCCACAGTGGGTATAAGTTGCAAATGCATTGAGTCATTTAGAGCATCATCCATCACTCAACAAGCTTTGCTCTAAGGAGTTAAGGCACAGTTCTAGTGCGCAGTTCTAAGGAGGAAGGCGCAGGTTATAGATGCGCCCATTCTTAGGCAGAGCTGCACGGTGACAACGCGGTTGTGGGTGAAGGTGCGGGCAGGAGTGCCCGGTGGTTGGGTGAGGGCGTGCACGGGTGTGTGGCACCCGATTTGTGCGAAGGTGCCCGACGGTGAAACGAAGGAGCGCCTGGTTTGTGCGACGACTTGGCACGGGTTCTTGGGTGGCTCGGGTGAGCGCCCGCCCGTCGTGCAAGTGTGCACGGAGGTGAACGAAGGGTTGGTGAGTCGTGCGGCGACCGTGCAGAGGCGTTGACGAGTTGGGCAACCGAGTTTGCCGAAAGTTGTAAAATTGGCTAAGTATGAAACTTGGCGTTTCCAAGTATATTTGTAAAGCGTTGTAAGCTGTTATAATATATTGTTCGGGCATACTCATTGTTCAGGGAGTTGCCCCTCCCTTTATACTATGCAATTGTGTTCTCTTTTATAATTGCTGATGTTAATGAATGTGTATGGGTGTTCATTGGTATAAAGGATAAACATAATTATACTTGGTTGTGAAACACAAACTAAGTAGGGAAAAATGAATTAGGCATAGTCCACGAACATAAGTATTGGTGAAAAGAAAGTGTTCGGTGGTGTCGCACCTCGCCAAGCGTGGTTGAAAGACTACCGCCAGGTTGGGGGCGTGACACCTAGCGTGGAAATTACAGATTCCATAGAGGTGCGGTGATTCTACCAACACCCCCCTCAAACGCAACTGGGGGGAATCGAACCTGGGTTCGAGCTCTGATACCATGTGGAGGTATGTCGTTACACCAAAAGCCGCAGGTGTTTGTAAACGTTACAAACCAGTAACTAGGATCCCCAGTGTTAGGACATGTGGTCCGTGCGATGGGTAGGGCGACTCCACCGTGCGAAGGACGTGTGAAATATGAAACGAAACGAACCTTGGACGAGTTTATAAGGCGTTGGGCGAGCGATGAGGGGGCGATCCCACGAGTTGGGCGGGCCGACCTACCTCATGGGCGAGAGTTCGCATTATGAACGAGTCGGTTGGGCGTTTGGTGTGGGTCGGCCGGGTGACACAACTCGCCACCCGCCCGTATATATTGGAGGGCGTTTGGAGGCAAACGACCATCATTCGATCAACACGAGTTCGAACAAGGAGTTTTGTGGATGAGCCCGCACGACGGGCGGAACTCGGGTGTAAAACTCGTTCAAGAAAGTCGTTCAGAAAAATCGGGTGAGGTCGTCGGGCAGAACTCGGGCGAGGTCATTCAGGCAGAACTCGGGTGAGGTCGTTCAGGTAGAACTCGAGCGAGGTCATTGGGCAGGAAACTCGGGCGAGGTTGTTCGGGCGAATCGGGTGAGGTCGTTTGGGCGCGCTGGGTGAGGTCGTCGGGCGACCTGGGTGTAGTCGTTCGGGCGAGCCGGGTGAGGTTGTTGGAGGGACCCAGGTGAAGTCGTTCCGGCGAACCGGGTGAGGTCGTTCTGGCGAACCGGGTGAAGTCGTGTGGCGACCCCGGTGAAGTTGTGTGGCGACTCGGGTGAACGAGTTCGGGTGGACGTGTGGACAGGCGGCCGGGGGAGGGCGCGCCGTGCATGCCGAAATGAAGAATCATGCGGACGGGCGACCGGGTGAGGGCATGCCGTGCACGACGAAATGGTGGAAACAATGAAGTGTTGAGATTGTGAACGGAGGTGTGACTCGTGCGGAGGCGCTCGTGTGTGGCGACTTGGTTACGACGAGGTGCGCCCAAGTTGGGCAAACAACACGATCGTGCGACGAGGTGAACGAAAGGTTGGTGAGTCGTGCGGCGACCGTGTGGAGGCGTCGACAAGCTGGGCAACCGAGTTTGCCGAAGTTGGAAAATTGGCTAAGTGTAAATTTGGGGTTTGCCAAGATTTAACTTGTACTTGTAAAAGAAGATTATATATATTGATTTGGGCAGACTCATATCGCAGGGAGTTGCCCCTCCCTTTATACTGTTGTGCATTTGTATTGTATAATGCTATTTATGTGAATGTTATGGGTTTCACTTGTATAAAGGAACACATTAATAATACTTGGTTGTGAAACAGAAACTAAGTAGGATAAGTGGAATGTTAGGCGTAGTCTACAATCGTAAGTATTGGTGAAAAGAAAACGATTGGTAGTGTCGCACCTCGCTATAAGCGGTTGAAAGACTACCACAGGTGTAGGGGCGTGACACCCAGGGTGGAAATTATGGATTCATAGAGGTGCGGTGATTCTTCCAACACCCCCCTCAAACGCAACTCGGAGGAATCGAACCTGGGTCCAAGCTCTGATACTTGCGGGTTTTGGTGTAACGTTAAACCTCCACATGGTATCAGAGCTTGGACCCAGGTTCGATTCCCCCGAGTTGCGTTTGAGGGGGGTGTTGGACAATCACCGCACCTCTATGAATCCGTAATTTCCACCCTAGGGATCCTAGTTAGTGGTTTGTAACGTTTACCAACACTTGCAGGTTTTGGTGTAACGACAAACCTCCACACGACATTCTCTCGCACTACGCAACGGACGAGGCTGCGATGAAATGGTTGGAAGTCCCATGCTTCAATTTCATCCATTCGCTAAACGTGTGGGACGAGGGCGACGAGATCGTGTTGATTGCTGTGAATTTTTACCCGGTGGAGCACCTTCTGGAGAGAACCCATCTGGTCCATTCCACAATAGAGAAGGTCTGCATAAATTTGAGAAACGGGATTGTATCCAGAAAGCCATTGTCTTCAAAATGTTTGGAGTTGGGCGTCATCAATCCCCGGTTCGTTGCGAAGAAGAACAGGTATGCATATATGTCGATAGGAGCACCGTTGCCTAAACTCTGCGGGGTCGTTAAACTCGACTTTGATATGGTGGAGGTGACGGCTGCCATGGAGGGCGTGGTTGTGTCGAGGTCGTATGGTGAAGGTTGCCTCGACAGTGAGCCGTTCTTCGTGGCCCGGAGTTCGGATCCAAATGCCGAGGAGGACGACGGGTACATCGTGACTTTTACCCATAACGAAGGCACCGGGATTTCCAATTTTCTGGTGATGGAAACGCAATCTTCGACCCTTGAAATCGTGGCCTCAATTGAGCTCCCTGCCATGTATGGATTTCATTGGCTCTTCATTAGCGACGCTAACCTGGCAAACCAAAACTAATTGCCAACTTGCATCCCGATTAATATTCACTAAAAATAGAAACATCTCATGATATTGCCATCTAATTTTAAAAAGGGAGAAAACTATTTTTTTTGTCTTTTAATGAGAAACTTCTAAATTTATGGTGTGTTTCATATATACAAATGACATTTTATTGGTAAAAGCTGGCATGGACTATCATCGTCAAGTTTTAGGACTATTCTTGTCAAATTTTAAGAGTTATATGTGGAATGAAAATTTTCAAATGTTATTCATAAAATTGGTAAAATGTTTAATTTAATTCTTATTTTTATTACTTTATAAAATTGATATTATTATTATTTTAAATTAATATATATGGAAAATTTGAATCAATGACTTTTTTATAAATAATGTTTTAACCATGCAATTCAAAATCTCATGACTAAACATATATATAGATTATTTGTAATGGTTAAGAAGAAATTCTTATATGTAAGGAGAGATTATATATAAGGAGAGATTATTTCCAGCCGTGGAGAATAAATTCTTATTCTTCTCACTTAAGGTCCTTTCTAATAAATAATAAAACATTATTGTAATATGTTTAAATGTCACTAAATTTACATCATCCTTCACAGACATAGACGTATATTTTCCTCAAAATAGTTCTTATAGAGTATTTATATTTATATATAAGCAACTCTTTTACGAATTTTAATAATCCATACATTAAATAATTTTTTTTCACAATTATATATATATATATATATATAAATTTGAATAAATCTTAATAACACCAATAAAATAGCTAATAAATTTTAATAATCCATTCATCTAATAATTTTTTTCACAATTATATATATATATATTTAGAAATGCGAATAAATGTTAATAATACATAACAATAACAAGAATATTAAAATGGCTATTTAATATTTTTTACAATTGTTTTATATATAATCTAATCTAAATGGCTACTTGAGTGACCACCAATTGTTATCTCTATGTGGAATTTTGAAAGTTGTAAAAAATATTTCTACAAAATAAGAAAAGATAATCATAATTTAGTTGCCAAATTAATACTCGAACAACCACACCCCTTGAAATCGCTGGTAAAAAAAAAGAAACACTTTTAAAACATACTCTGAACCTAATAAAAAAATTTGAATCAATTTTTATTTGATTTAAATTTTCTATCAAATATTAAAAATTGAATCAATTTTTATTTGATATAAATTTTTTATTATTTAAATTAAATATTAATATATACAAATTATAATTGAATTTTCATTTATTTTAAAGAATATTTTGTTAAATAAAAAAATAAAATTATTTAAAGAAATAAATTTTAGGATCATTTGAAAAACAACACATTTTAAAATAGCCACTTTTCTATAAGGTTAATTTGGGTAGTTTGCATTAATAAAATGGTGGTATTCAATGCATTCTTCACGAGTCATTTTAAAATAACCACTTTTCTATATGGTAGTTTGCATTAATAAAATGGTGGTATTCAATGCATTCTTCACGAGTATTTAGATGTGTGGTTGAAAGAAACATACAACCTCTACAGCTATTTGGTATTTGGTATGTGTGGTTGAAAGAAACATACAACCTCTACAAATATTTGGTAATTCAAAGTTGTTTAGCCATTGGATGTAAGAGGATATAGGTTAGCAATTTTATTATTTTTGTTTCAAGTTGTATAGTAATTGAAATCAGATTACTTTTTTCTATGTTTTGGTTTTTTGGTATATTTTTTTGATATATTTTAAGAGATATGTAATATGAATTGTTGGAATCATAAATTTGAATTATGAATTTTGCATAATTCTAGTGGTACGGAGATTTTCAGAGTGTTGAATTTATTTATGTAAGGAACAAAAGCTCATAATTTCATTTGAAAATTTATTGTCGGATTGTAAATAAAAAGCCAAAACGTGGAGGAGTTAAATTGTGTCATTAAAAGTATTTGGCCAACTATGTCGAAAAAATTCTTTTACATCTACTTTGAAGAATTAAATATGTAGGTTTATGCTATATCTAAGAAACCTTTGATCTTTCCAAAAAACACATACATTCATAAATTCAAGGATGATCAAATCATTTCTTATAGTAAGAACATATTTCCTAAAAAGAAAATATGTAAAGTTTTTTGCTATAGCTTTTAAGTTTGAGATGCCATGATTATGCTCAAATAACTATGTAGAAGAACAACTCTATCATATAGAATCATTTTGTAGATATTGTGTGATTTAGATTTGTATGATTATGATCATATAGTGCCTTTGGTTATATTTTTGGTTTTATCTCGAAATAATAAGTATCTTTTTATCGTGGAAAACAAAAACCTTATAAAAAAAAAAATCCCTTTTAACAACTTATAAATATGTTTAAATAAACTTTGTTTGGGGTAGTTTA
The DNA here is from genome assembly GCA_031772625.1 of Pinus tabuliformis. NCBI lineage: Eukaryota > Viridiplantae > Streptophyta > Pinopsida > Pinales > Pinaceae > Pinus > Pinus tabuliformis. The sequence goes on along the minus strand of CM062817.1, from coordinate 1,857,990,028 downwards.
AGTGACAATGGTAGTGGAAATGAAATCTCACTGAAGAGGAAGTTTTAGGCTTAAAACTTTTGGCATTATATAATAAAGATGAAAAGTATAAATAAGATTGAATAATTATTTTAATATATAAAGACAAATTATCTATATTTTTTTTTTGTTCCTATTCATGATATGATATAATATATATTTTATAATATTAAATTTATTTTCTTTATATTAAAATTTTGTTCCTATTCATGATAGGATACAATACATATTTTATAATATTAAATTTATTTTCTTTATTTTTTTAATATATAAAGACTAAAATTATCTATATTTTTGTTGGTTCCTATTCATGGTATGATACCATGTATCTTTTATAATATTATATTTATCATGCCACTCAAACCCAAATAATTTTGTCATAAATATTTTATATATATATATATATATAGTCATTTATGTCAACTACATTGTCTTTGTTAAAAGTAGTGTTGTCCAAGTTTGTAGTAAAATATAAAATATGTTCATTAGAGGAAGTGTTGTAGTACACAAGGAAGTTGAGGCTCAGGTGGATCCAAACTGAAATCAAGCAACAATGGGCATTGTAGATAAGATGGAAAAAAACTTTATGTTTTCATAATGAACAAAATTTGGTGTTACATGGAATGGAACGACCACAAGGAACAGAATTTGACATTTCTTTGACGTGCCACACTAAACAAATTTGGTGTTTCTTTAGGGCAAAGGAAAATGAAAAGAAAATCACGATGTCAATACAAATGATGTAATTTTGTATGAAATAATGGTTGAAAATATTGAAACTAAATCTTGGCCCCTAATCCATGATTAGGGATGATTAAACCAAAAATAGTGTGCACTAAACAGGGTTAGCAATGCTTAAGCATACAAAGGTACTAGAGCACTAGGTACCAAATTGAGCATAAAGCATTATGCTGATATGATGTGGCAACTGGGATGACATGAAATCTAGCATGGTGCGGCACCTTCACGTGGATGTCAAGTGGTAGATTTGATGGCATGGTGATGGGAGGTAATGACATGTGGTAGGTAGATTTGGCAAATTTAACAAGATAATTACATAATTGGAAAGTGGCGTGGTACAAATATTAGCGCTCAAACACATCATAGGTTTTGAATGGTTGAAGCAAAGGGCATAGCAAGTGACTTGGTAGGTGATGTATAGTGTTACATTAGGATAGACATAGCAAGTCATTTGGTATATGACGTAAAGTATTACATTAGTTTAACAATATTTTTTGTGTTTTTTTTTTATTCTTTCTTTATATATCTTGAAAGTCATGGAAATTTTGGTTATATTTTGAGAAAATCTGGCAAAGATTTTTGTAAATCCAAGTTATGGTTGTTAAACTTCAAAAGTTTAGGAGTCCCAGACATTTTTGATGATGCGGAATCCATTTCCACCATAAAAAATACAATTCAAAAACTGCCTCTACAAGAATTTTTGAAAATTTTGTGCCTAAATTTTGGTCACTGTTGGCCATCTAGACAATTCCTCTGCCTCCGTTAACGACTCCCTGAGATACCAAAATTTCGAACAACAACATAGTGTAGTTTTTATGTAAGAAGCCAAAGCGGATATCTTATATGACTTGGCAGGTGTAATGTAACAGTGATAAGGTTGCAAAAAAAATACCACATGGCATTCCAAGATTGGTCCACCATGGAATGACGTTGCATACTACGAGTCTCAGGACTTGGCCCAGGGTCGTGTTTTGCAAAGATTTTCTATGTATTTGGTTTTGGCCAAAATGGCCCCAAAAACCAAGGCTTTACACTCAAATAATTAATATCCAAGGTTCACTCGCAAAATCCAATGCCGATGGAGCCTTTCCGTGGTCTCAAGGATGGCGTTAAAGTGCCTTTTGTTGGGGAAATCAGGTGGGTGGTTTTGAAGGATGTAAGGAAAGAATCACTGTGAAATCCGAAGAATTTGACTTGAAAATCAAAATCCAATTGCAAAGTCTAACCAGGACGAAGATGATCTGATTCAATGTTTGGTGATCATTTTATTATACATTGTTTTTTATGTGGTTCATATTGTTGCGATTTGGAAGCCCCATAAAAAAAACGATCATCCCATAAAAGAAGAACTGAACATAATTTAACTACATAATTGTTGTGTTGAAATTGATGCATGTTCACATAGTTACTCTAATAACATGCATTATGGTAACATCTGTGGTGATATTAGTGGTATTGTTTTTCTTTGGTATTGGAATTATGATTTCAATTCATTTGTGTATTATGGTTAGAGCAATCAGAAGTTTGAGCGACAAGAGCCCTGCAGAGAGTGGAAGTTCTTCTGCTGTCGATGGGAATGGTGTGGGGATGTCCCAGGAGGAGGTTCAAAAGCTACCTGCCTTTGAATATAAACATGGAGGTATGCATATTATGTTACATAGAATGCTTTTCAATGATGCTAACAATAATGATGATAGGATTGAGAATGGATTATGGATACATCAATTTGATTGTTCATAGTGTGTTGTTCGCTTGGATGGATTTTAGAGGGGTGAGACATGCAGGCTATTGCCTCTTTGTAGGTACACTTTTCATGCACAATGTGTGGATTTAGGGTTGTCTAAGAACCCCTTGTGTCCCATTTGTAGGACCAACGGTTAGCAAAATGGTGGGGAAAGAGGGACAGTGGTGATGGAGAATGTGTTAGAGTTAGCCCAAGTTGGGAGATGTCAGTGGGAAGTGGGACTAGAGACGTTGCTATTGGGGTTGGTTTGCAAGGAGGGTTAAAAGGAGAGAGTAGGTTTGATTTTCATCAGTATGAGATGTATAATTTGTTTATGAGAGCAAAGCTATTGATACCATACAAACTGATTTGGTTCCAAATATAAAGTTGCAATACATACCTTTTGTGTATTTTACACATTATGGAGATCGAAAAATTGCTCCATCTTTAGTATCCATGTTCTAGGATCTTTGCCATCAAATTTCCTCGTATCGATTTTCGGAAGATGGTGGCTTTTCAATCCAACATTAGAGTCTATGAAATCATGATTAACATTTCTTTTGTTCTCATCATGAGTTTCTTTTACTACCCTTTCACCATTAGTGCCCATTTTTTGTAGCAACTTATTCAAATTTATCTTCAATTCTTCCATCTTATCGTTTATGCCATTCATCTTAGCTTCCACGCCATCCATATTAGCTTGCATGCCATTCATAATATCTTCCACGCCATTCATCTTGGCTTCCATGCCATTCATCTTGGCTTCATTTACCTTTAGTAAGTGAAATTTGTTGTACTTGGTCTTGTAATTTTGATATATCATGTTGCATTTCTTCCTCTTCTTTATGAGTCATGCTAGAGCTTTTATGTTGCTTGCTAGGTGTTTCCATTTTATTTATTCGGGGATTAATTAATAATAATAATTCTTCACTATTCCCTTTGAATTCTTTCAAAATAATTTTCCAAACCAATTTTATGCGAAATTTTAAAAAAACTATACACACTTTTTTCACTTTGTAAGAGCTCGATGTTGAATCTATTGTATCTCTGTAACTGCGGACCTAGAATATATGAAATCTTGTCCTGCGGTAGCCCTTTGAGTCCTCTTTCTAACCCCACAAGTCTCATCAAAATTTCATTCTCCAAGAAATAGTTATGCCAAATCTCCCATGGTGACCCGATTATAGACTAGTTCAGTATTGCAAACTTGTACGACGTGCCACGTTACACTGTTTCAACCTTAGTAGCTAAAATTGATACACAACAAGCTATAGGCCATCCTCTTTCTGAAACTTCTAACAAAATTTCAATCTAATTCTCCAAACAAAAGTTATGATGGTTTTCCCCAGGTCACTTGTTTTGAATGTAATTCGGGAGTGTGAAAACCCTAACTTTCTCGGATCATATCTCTACACATATAGCAAGAAAAAATTTGAAATTCAGAACTGAATTTTAGAACGATTTCGTCTCAAATGGGCTTTTTTTTTTAATCTTTTGAAACAACATAGAAAAAAAGTTATAGCGAAAATGCCACAATGACCTATTTGGAGCAGCGAAACTCTAGAATACAAGTTTTGATACCAAATATTAGGACCCAGCTCACAAAAAGATGGAAAAGATAGATCAATACCTTAGAATCCTCTTCGAGGGGGAAAACTCTTCTACATTACACAAATGAACAATTCTTGGATGATACAAATGACTAAACGTCCCTTCTATATATAGGAGTCTAAGGGGTCACAATATAATCAAGTCGACATAATAGTAATAACATAAGGGCACAAAAATAACAATAATGGGTTTCTATGGGGCATACTAATAACAATATGGGGACAATAGGGGCACAATAATAACAATAAGGGATACAATGACAATAGTAATGGGGGAATCACTAGTATTATAGGGTCCTAACATGGAATGTTGAGCTCGAAGGAATTTCCCCTACAGCCTTGGTGATGGTGTATGGCCCATATTAGAATGGGTGAAGTTTGCAGTGGGGTCCAGTGAATCGCTCCTTCTACAAATGTAGCCAAGCGTTTCCTCCCACCTGGAACTTGTGGAACACCTAATGATGATCATAGTGTTGTTTATACTTAGCATGGTCCTTGTCCAATATATCATGGAACTGTTGGCGGATGTGTTGAATGAGCTCAATGAAGTTGTTGGCCCTGTCGGTTTCATATTGGACGTGAGCCAAATCTGCCTAAGTAGATACAAATGGTATGGCCACATTAATGGGACATAAAGGTTGAAATACAAACCCTCCCTGAAAGGGGTTGTGGCTCGTTGAGCTATGGAGAGGTCTGTTGTAGCTGTGTTGGACATAAGGGAGGCTTTCATCCCATGTGTTTGGATGCTTCAAGTTTTACATGTGCAGAATGTGTACCTCTGTTTCTCCATCACTTTGGGGGTGGAAAGTCGTGGATTTAGTAAGTTTGGTATCCAACATTGACTAGAGACTTGATCAAAATTCACTTTAGGAATCTGTTGTCCTGATCCGAGACAATGAATTATGGATCCCAAAGTGTACCCACACTCGCTCAAAGAAGAGCTTAGTAGTGGCCTCTCCTGTGATACTCTTCTTGCAGGCTACCATAATGTCCATTTTATAGAATTTGTCAACGACCACGAAAACATAGTCGTTGTCGTGCTTAGTCGAATGAAGACTCGACATGTAGTCCATGGAGATAGATTTCCAAGGTTGTTATATACTTAGGGGGGATAATATGGGGTATAAAGGGAGGTAGGCAAGGTAATAATGTAATAATGTGATGGGCCATAGTAATAAATAAGATGGTTAACTCATATCATGTAAGGGACCACAAGTAGTTAGTAATAATGTAATGGGCCCATGGTATTAGTTCGATGGTATGAGGGAACCATGGTAATGATCCATGGTATTGTATGTATGAGACCTATATAGACGCTAGAGACTCCACATGGAGAAATGTCAAGGATTATTGTATGAACAAGGATATGGCTTGTGGAGTGTTCTTCTACTTTAAGGAGTGAATGTATGGTGTTGCCCTACCTTAAGGGTTTTGATCAATAAGAGAAACATTTATCTATATTCAATTTTTGTTATTTCTTGGGTTTAGTCTATTATCATATATTTATGGGTTAGATTTATAACAAGTGGTATCGGAGCCATACCAAGTGGTATCATAGCACTTTTTTGGGCAAACAGTGGAGAATTTTTTTTTTGGCAGGATTTCGGGGGTGACGAGTTTGCAGATCAAATCTGTATGTTTTGGTGCAAGATATGAAAAATGTAATTGCAGATCTGGATTCTATGTGAAAAAATACCCGATTTCAAAAAAAAAAATCGGTCGAATCGGAGTCCGGATGAAGGAGATATCGCTGATTTAAAAATTAGTGGGGTTGCAGACAATTTTTCGAGGCAGCGAATTTGTGGCGCAGATCTGGACATCTTGGTGCAAGATCTGCAAAATCTAATTGCAGATCTGGATTCTTTGTGAAAACATACCCAATTTAAAAAAAAAAATCAGTCGAATCGGAGTCCGGATGAGGGAAATATCGCTAATTTAAAATCAGTTCTTTTTTGCATAAATTTTGGGGACGGCTGCAACGCAGATCTGAAATTTCAGTGCCTGGATCAAGATTTCTATCACATGGGCAGAGGCAGAATGATTGTTCCATTTCTAAAAACTGGTCATAATAGGGATTTTGAGCAATATTGACTAAACTGTGACTATTTCAAATTTTCGCCAATTTTTTTTGTGATGGCGGGCCTACCTCAGAGTTTGAGGGACTTGTATAAATTTGATGGCTCTCATCCAGCCAAATGGCTAGCACAAATGGAGAAATGTTTTAGTTTGAATTATATCATGGATGATGAGACTCAGCTGAGAATAAGAAAAATGTACTTGGACAATGAAAGATGGCAATGGTGGCAAAGGCATCAACATTGCTATCGAAGGCCTTTGACTTGGGACATATTCACAAAAGCTATTATGGACCATTTTGACCGTAAAACTAATCTTGTGGATAAGCTCACATAGACAGACACACAACTTAGCAAAGATTTTATTTTTACAGAAAAGAAGAAAACTAAGGAACTTAAAGGGTTATTTTCTGCTGGTATCTCTTTATTGCAGGTTCATGGATTGATTCAGAAAGAAAAGCTCATTGTTTCTATAAATCCTAGTTGCAAGCATAATTTCATCAATGCTAATTTGACAAAAAAATTGCAAGTCATGCAAAACACATTGAAAACACATAGGTGGATGATGAGGATGTTCAAGTGTATAAGGATTTGAAGATTTCTGTGGATAAGTATGTGTTGCATGGGGATTTTTATACTTCAGAGACAGATAATATGGATGTTGTTTTGGGATATCCGTGGATGGAATCAGTGGGTACTATATATATTAACGTGCAGAAGAAATTCCTAAAGCTCTGGTATAAAAAGAAGAAAATTACATTACATGATATTTCCATCAATAAATAAGTAGAGTCCACGGAAGTTGACGCAGAAGATGTTCCAGGGACTGACATATCAGATGATGAGCAGTTGATGGTCGACAATCAAACACAAATAGAGGCTGAAGTAGAAAAGGTTACAGGTGTTGATACATCAGATGAGGTCTCAGTGGTGGAAGTAATATTGGAAGATAAGACACCACAGCAGGCACCACAACATAATAGTCAGGCTCTCGTAAGTGGTGAATTAAAAAAAAAGACACCGTGGGTCAAAACTTCAACATATCATCACTCACATCACCCCGCAAGACAACAACCAACAAGATGGCAACCAATTATCCACAAGGACAACAACCCCTGCCGGACAGATAGAGAGGAGCAAAGATCCACCTACTACACATCAACACAGAAGAGCTACCATGGTCAGTGTCCATCTCAAGCGAGCGCGGCACCAACGAGATCGAGGGTTCATCTTTCTCTTGGATGGCTAGATGCACGTGCATGGTATCAGTGGACTACTCTTTTGAGTAGATCTTATTATTTATGTTATTCCCATGTTTCGGGGACAAAACATGCTAAGGGGGTGGAATGTTATTACCTAGGGGGGATAATATGAGGTACAAAGGGAGGTACCCAAGGTAATAACGTAATAATGGGATGGACCATAGTAATAAATAAGGTGGTTAACTCATATCATGTAAGAGACCACAAGTAGTTAGTAATAATGTAATGGGCCCATGGTATTAGTTCGATGGTATGAGGGAACCATGGTAATGATCCATGGTATTGTATGTATGAGGCCTATATAGAGGCTAGAGACTCCACATGGAGAGATGTCAAGGAATAATGTCAAGTATTATTGTATGAATAGGCATGTGGCTTGTGGAGTGCTCTCCTTCCTTAAGGAGTGAATGTATGGTGTTGCCCTACCTTAAGGGTTTTGCTTAATAAAAGAAGCATTTATCTATATTCAATTCTTGTTATTTCTTGGGTTTAGTCTATTATCATATATTTCTGGGTTAGATCTATAACAAAGGTCGACTAGGAGGAGGCAGAGGAGTATATAGGCCTTGTTTCTTGATGGTTGTTTTGGCAATGGCGCAAGTAGTGCAGGATCCAATATACTTCTCAACATCTTGACAAAGTTTCGACTAATAAAAATACTTTTGCAGTACTACCATTATTTTATCTACTCTGAAATGTCCAGCGACCCGATTGTGATGTGCCTCCCAAATAATCTTGGCACGCTCGCTTAAAGGAACACAAATGTGTCCCGGTGGTATAACAGCGCATCTTGGAGGTAAAAATTTGGAACTTTCTTACCTTCTAAGATTGTCTAGTATGTGTTGTCGAATTCTTGATCACTCTAGTAAAGATGCGGCCACCCCAAAGTCTCGTTCGCACAGGAGTTGAGCACAGTGATTAGTACCATGACTGGTGGTCGGTTGAGGCAATCTGCAACATTATTGGTGTTTCTCTTCTTGTACTTAATGTTTAAATGGAACTATTGAAGGTATGTGGACCATTTCTTATGGAAATCATTCTGCAAACTACCTGGTGTTTGTATGAACTGCAGAGGTCGGTGGTATGCGTGGATGATTATTTCCTTCCCTATAATGTAATGCTTCCATTGAGAATAGGCTTGCACAATGGAATACATTTCTTTTTCATAGGTGGGATACTTTTATACTGTGTCTGAAATTGTGTCACTATGGTAAGCCATTGGATGCCCCTGTTGAGTAAGAACTGCACCAATAGCATAGTCAGAGGCATTTGTCTCAATCTCAAATGGGTTTTGTAGGTATGGTAATGTGAGCACTGGTTCAAAGAAGAGGCGATGCTTTAACTTGACAAACACCTTCTGTTGGGTTTTGGACCAAAAGAACGTTTATTTTTCTCCACCCTTGGTGAGTTGACTTAAAGGCCAAGTATATTAGAGAACCCCAACATGAACATGCAGTAGAAATTGGCAAGACCCAGAAATCTGCGGAGCTCTATTAGAGTGGTTTGGGTTGGCCAATCCCGAATGACTTGTATCTTAGCTGGGTCCACATGGACATCCTATTCATCAATGATGTACTCCATATATTGAACCTGGGTCATGCCAAAAGTGCATTTCTTCAAATTGGCACACAATTTGTGTCATTGCAGGTTTGGAGGACATGTCGAATATGGTGGAGGTGATCTTCCTAACTCTGGCTGAAGATCAAGATGTCATCTAAATACACCACCATGAATGCATTGGTGAAGGGTCACAAGATGTCGTCCATCAATATCATGAAGGTTGCAGAGGCATTCGTCAACCCGAAAGTCGTGACCAACCATTCAAAAAGACCCTCATTGGATTTGAAGGAAATCTTCTGCACATCGGTGGGTTTGATAGGCACCTGGTCATAACTGGACTTCAAGTCAATCTTGTTGAAATATTTGGTCCCCTCGAGTTGGTCCAGAAGGTCATCAATCTGTGTGATTGGGTACCGATTCCGGATAGTGATCGTGTTCAATGCTTGATAGTCAATACAGAGTCTTTAGGTCTCGTCCTTTTTCTGTACCAATACAATCGGGCTCCCACAAGGTGATGAGATTGGCCTAATGTGCCCTTTTTGCAACAGCTCTTGAATCTGCCTCTTGATCTCATCATTCTCGAGAATAGAGTGTCGACAAATCGGTCCATTAGGTAGTGGCACGCTTGGGCTAATATCGATGGAGTGCTTGACCTGACAGTGCAGGGGTACCCCTGTAGGTGAGGCAAAAATGTCCCTGTACTCCTCCACGACCTTGTCCATATGTTTTTATTGTGCAGAGGAGCCCTGTCTAGAATCCATGGCCACAATATTCTTCTTGCCCTAAGGGAGAATCATAAGGAAAACAAATTTCCTGGTCTGTGAAATGGTCTTACTGTATTACTTTGCAGAGATCAAAGAGATGGCGGTAGGTGGGGCTACCTCCAGTATCATGTACAACTTATTTCCCATAGTAATAATCACAAAACAAGGTCTAGACTCATATACAACATGTCACTTCCACAAGTATTGTTGTCCTAATAATACATCACAAACTTCAAAAGGCGAAACATCACATAGTACCTCATCCATGAAGGGTTTGATGTTGTAGGGAAGGCAACATTGTTGGCTGATGCGGAGATCTCATCCTTGGTGAAGCGACTCGATGGTGTACAGATAAAGATGTGTTGTAGTTTGTAGGCCCAGCCACTTGACAACCTTCGCTGATATGAGGTTCATTTGGCTCCTGTTGTTGACAATGAACTGCAGCGGAGAACCCTTCACCCACATCTGTGAGTGGAAGAGGCGTTCCCCATGCTCTGGATCTTCAGGCTCATTCTTCTAGATCTTGGTGGTGACCATGGTGGCACTAGGTTCTACATTAATAATCTCATTCCCTTTGTCATTCTCCTTGTTAGGTTTTGAATCAAAGTTGGAACATGTGTTTGATTTAGAAGTCTTCGACTCAGCGACTAGTGACTGCTTGGCCTGAAATGTTGGGTTGTGTTATAGTCCTTCCACGACTAGCCCACGTAGTTAACCGGGGGGTTAGAGGGAGGCAGAGCCCCCCCTTCGTTGTGCCGATTGTGTAGCGAGGTGGGGTCACATGGGGTTTGAGGCTTTCCCGTAACCCCACTTTATGGGGTGCAGGGCAGCGCCTTGGAAAATTTTGGTTTTGGACTTTATGTTAGGTTAGGCGGACCCACCTATGGTTTTGTGCATGATTTTCGCACATGTTTTTTGGACTCTATGGTTTTTTGTCCATGGTTTTGGACACAATGGTTTTCTATCCATGGTATTGGATGCTTCGGCATGTATAAATATGTATTGTAATATTGAAAGGAACATAATGAAAAATCAAGCTGGTAGTCTCGGTTTTGGGATCCAGGGGAAAATCTTTGTGTATGTGTTTTATGTGTTATGCTCTCGCATTGTTTATTTTATGTGTTTTAGAATTCGTATGCAGGTAATTTTTGTATAGGGTTAAAACCTACATTTAGTATCGGAGTTGTTTTCGCTTCAAAGGGACGCCTTTGTTGCTCAGGGGTTTCACTCGGCCTGTGGTAGACCCTGTTCAGTGGGAAATCTGCGAGATTGATTCTGGTGGTGAAATAAGATGGCGAGCAGTGGAAAGATAGAGATTGAGAAATTTAATGGTCAGAGTTTTGAGTTGTGAAAACTCAAATGGAGGAGCTGTTGGTGGATAAAGATCAGTGGATCGCGGTAGATCCGGGTACTAAACCAACGAGAGTGTCCAATGAAGAATGGAAGAAGTTGGATCGGAAGGCAAAAAGCACAATATGATTGTGTGTCTTAGATTCAATATTGTTGAATGTATCAGGGGAAGCTATGATGAAGGCTTTGTGGGACACGTTAGGGACTTTGTACCAATCTAAGTCTCTAGTGAATAAATTGTTCCTGCGGAAAACGCTGTATAACCTAAGGATGAAAGATGGAGACTCGGTGACAGAGCATTTGAATGCATTTACTCTTGTGGTAAGTCAGTTAACATCCGTTGATATTAAAATTTCAGATGAAAATAAGTGCATTAGTTTTTTGTGTTCTCTACCAGATTCGTGGGATAGTCTAGTTATTGCAATAGGTAGCAATGCAACTGCCTTGCAGTTTGATGAAATAGTCTCATCCTTGCTAACGGAAGAGATGAGACGAAAAAATATGGAGAGCCAGAATGGTGATGTCTTGTCTGTATGAGGACGGTCCCAGAATAGAAACAAAAATAAGTCATCGAGTGGGAGATCTAAATCTAGAGGGAGATATAAATTTCCAGGAAAACCTGTAAAAGTGGTGTGCTGGAAATGCGGAAAGAAAGGGAACTACAAAAGGGACTATAAATCTAAAGCTCCTGATAAAGGAAAGGGATCTGATGGTGCTCCTTCTGTAGAGGCGAAAACCACCTCAGATAAAGGTGGAGATGTGTACTTGACTTCTTCAGGTACACATGTAGATCATGATGCATGGTTGATTGACTCAGGTGCATCCTTTCACTTCACTAACCATAGAGAGTGGTTCTATGAGTATGAGAAACACGATGGTGGTGATGTCTTATTAGGGGATGATAGGAAGGCTAGAATCGTGTGGTCGCGGAAAAGTAAAGTTGAAGTTACAAGGTGGAAGGGTTAGAACACTTCCGGGTGTTCTGCATATTCCTGCATTGGCTAGAAATCTTATTTCTGTAAGCAAGTTGGATGATGCAAGTGTAAAAACAGTGTTCGAGAAGGATACCTGCAAGATGGTTCGAGGAGCACTGGTATTGATGCGGGGAGTTCGGATTGGAACTCTGTACAAGCTGCAAGATAACACTGTTGTTGATGGGTGCAACAGTTCTGTGGTTCCTGAAAGTGGAGTAGAAAATCTAGTGGTCTCTGGAGAAAAGACCATGTTGTGGCATCAAAGGCTTGGATATATTGGAGAGAAAGGCTTTCGAATACTTCATGGTAAAGGTATGGTATAAGGTATGAGTAATAGCTCTCTGGATTTTGATTTCTGTGAAAATTATGTATATGGAAAGTAGAATCGGGTGAGTTTCCCTCTTGTGGTAAGAGGGCGAAACAGATATTATAGCTTGTGCACAGTGATGTGTTTGGACTTGTGAAGTTTCCATCACTAGGTAAGTCTGTGTACTATGTATCATTTATAGACGATTTCTCAAGGAATACATGGATACATTTCCTTAAGAAGAAATCTGAAGTCTTTGACAGATTTAAAGAATTTAAGGCTCTGGTGGAAACTAGACAAAGAAGAAGATAAAGGTGCTGAGGACAGATAACGATGGAGAGTTTTGCAGTAAGGAATTTGAAGAATTCTGCAAGAAGTGTGGTATATCACGGCAGAAGACTATTCCATATACACCTCAGCAAAATGGAGATGCAGAAAGAATGAACAAGACGTTGATGGAAATGGCAAGAATCATGCTCAGTGGTGCCAGGTTAGGACATGAATTTTGGGCAGAGGCAGTGGAGACATGTTATCTGGTCAACAGATCACCTTCATCAGCGTTGGAGGATAAGACTCCACAAGAGGTATGGACTGGTAAGAAACCCTTTCTTTCACATCTGAGGGTATTTGGATGTGATGCATATGTACATGTTCCAAAGGAGAAATGAACCAAGTTGGAGAGTAAATCTGAAAAGTGCATCTTTATTGGATATAAGGATGGTTTAAAGGGTTATAAGCTTTGGAACCCAGTGACAAGGAAGGTTGTGTACAACCGAGATGTGGTGTTCAGAGAGGTGAAAAATGTTATTAAACATGAAGTCTAACCAAAGGAACCTGAGAAGATAGAGCTTGATCTAAAGGGAGAAGAATCAAATTATACAGCAGAGGAGGAATCAGAAGATGAAGAGCCACAAACTCCGAGTGTGAGAAGATCAATTCGAGAAAGAAGACAGCCAGAAAGGTATAGTCCATCTTCTTTCTGTTCAAATTTTGCTTTATCTATTACTGATGATGATCCCAGAACTGTGAAGGAAGTAGTAGATTCAGAGGATGGAAAACTTTTGAAAGAGGCCATGGTTGATGAAATGACATCTTTGCACAAAAATGAGGATTGGGATCTGGTGGAGTTGTCGGCTGGAAGGAAACCCATTGGCAGCAAATGGGCGTTCAAGAAGAAGACAAATGCAGAAGGAAAGGTGGAGAAGTACAAAGCTTAGTTGGTAGCAAAAGGTTATTCCCAGGTGCTGGGAATTGATTTTGGTGATATTTTTTCACCTGTTGCCAAGGTAATTTCTGTTAGATTACTTTTATCTGTTGTTGCTGCTTTTGATTTTGAAGTAGAACAGATGGATATGAAGACAACATTTCTTCATGGGGATCTGGAAAATGAAATCTACATTAAGCAACCTGAAGGCTTTGCAGTGAAGGGTAAGAAAGAACTGGTATGCAAGTTAAAGAAGTCTTTGTATGGGTTAAAACAATCACCAAGGATGTGGTATCAGAAATTTGATACATTTATACGGAGACTTGGCTTCACCAGAAGTAAAGCATATCACTGTGTGTATTTTAAATTAATTGGTAACCGTGTTATTTATCTGGTCTTGTATGTGGATGATATGTTGCTGGTTGGAAATGACAAATAAATTATACATGATTTGAAGACCCAACTATCCTCCAAATTCGACATGAAAGATCTTGGTGCTGCAAACTATATTTTGGGCATGGAAATTAAAAGAGATCAGGCAAAGAGAAAGCTCTGGTTAAACCAAAGGAAGTATGTTGATAGAATACTACAGAGGTTTAATATGCAGGATAGTAAACCGGTGAAGGTTCCTATTCCTGTAGGTGTGAGGTTATCTGCTGAACAGTGTCACAAGACACAAGAAGAGGAAGAGGACATGTCCCATGTTCGATATGCAAGTGTAGTCGGTAGCTTGATGTATGCAATGGTTTGTACTAGACCATACATTGCACATACAGTGGGAGTATTGAGCAGGGTTATGTCAAAACCAGGGAATGAGCACTGGACAGCAGTGTAGCGGGTTTTCAGGTATTTGCGTGGCACTAGTGATTATGGTTTGTGATACCAAGGAAGACTAGGATTGGACAGAATGTTGGATATTCGTGGCTTTGTTGATGCAGATTGGGCAGGGGATCTAGATTAAAGAAGATTTACAAGTGGGTATGTGTTTAAACTATTTGGAGGTGAAGTCAGTTGGATGAGTAAGAAACAGTCTGTAGTGGCACTATCAACTACAGAGGCAGAATACATGGCAGCCACTCATGAAAGCAAGGAAGCAGTTTGGTTGCAGAGATTGTGTTCAAGTATGGGGTTAATACATGGAGCTATAAGGATAAACTGTGACAGCCAAAGTGCAATTTTCTTGGCAAAGAACCTCGCATATCATTCAAAGACAAAGCACATTGATGTTCAGTATCACTTTGTGAGGGATATGATAAAAGACAAAAAGGTGGTGTTGCTGGTAAAGGTGGAAACTTTGAAGAATATTTTAGATACATTGACAAAATCCGTGAACTCTGAGAAGTTCTCTTGGTGTAGAGAGACAATGGGTGTTTCACGGCTGGAAAAATGACTAAGCTCTCTTATGGCCCCCTGTGGACAGAAAACAAGTGGGAGAATGTTGAGTTGTGTTATATTTTTTTCACGACTAGCCCACGTAGTTAACCAGGGGGTTAGAGGGGGGCGGAGTCCCCCCTTCATTGTGCCGATTGTGTAACCGGGGGGTCCGCCCCCCCTTCATTGCTCCGATTGTGTAACCAGGGGGGGTCACATGGGGTTTGAGGCATACTTGTAACCCCATTTTATGGGGTCTGGGGCAGCACCCCAGAAAATTTTGCTTTTGGACTCTATGTTAAGTTGGGCAGACCCGCCTATGGTTTTGTGCATGATTTTCGCACATGATTTTTTGACGTGATGGTTTTCGGTCCATGGTATTGGCTGTTTCGGCATGTATAAATATGTATTCTAACATTGAAAGGAACATAATGAAAAATCAAGCTGGTAGTCCTGGTTTTGGGATTCAGGGGAAAATCTCTGTGTATATGTTTTTTATGTGTTATGCTCTTGCATTGTTTATTTTGTATTTTAGAATTCATATGTAGGTAATTTATGTACACGGTTAAAAACTACATGAAACTCACTTGTGTTGTGAGTGGAGCTCTTATGGAACTCACACCATTTTCTCGTGTCCTTTTTTGTCTTCATGGTGTTTTTCTTTACTTGCGACTTTGGCGGGTTGTCCTGGGTTGCCCTGCCTTGGATTTGTCATTCTCTTCGGTTTGGGGGCACCTTTCCCTTGCTTCGAATTCACAGTTCCAAAGTATCGATTCTTCTATTTAAACTTCTGCTCAATCTTGACAGCGTATTGGTATGTCGTTTTGAGCGAGAAGATGTCCAAGAACTCCATCTCATCCTAGATGTACCTGTGTAGAAAATCACAGTACTTGCGTACCAAATCTCACCAAAATCCTTGATACCCAACTTTGTGCAAAGGGTGTGTAAAACATTGGTAAACTCTAGCACCTCTTAGCCCCTTCCTTTCCGCAGTGTGGTCCACTTTATGTATTTATCCTCATAGCTCCCGACAGGGTAGTACTGCTCCTTAATGGCATCCCAGAATAAATTCCAAGTGGGTGTGATTGAAAAGAGTGAGGGTGTAATTTCTTCCTTCTTCTCACAATAGGTTTACCAACCAGTGCTTGATGTGGGGGGCGACTTTGAGAAGTGAAAAGTAATCGTTTCCCAGCTAGAAAAATCATGAAAAGAAAAATATCCTTATAGCATATTTAACCATTTATCTATGGTGTTTTCATCTATCTGATCTTAAAATATGGGGATGTCAAAGCTAACTTGTATCTTAAAGGGTGTGGCACTTCCAGAGTGGTTTCTAGAAGGATATGCGTCGCGTTTGGGTAGACGCTGAAGGATCTAGGAAATTTTTTCCATCATCACGTTCCTCTGTTGCTCGAGGGATTATTTGAGCAATATTTTGAAAGGAGCTCCTGCCTCCTCATCTTTCTTCTCTTCTGCCATGGAAGAATGTCAGGATTTGTGAGGTTGGTCTTGCAAAAGTTTGACTAGTTCGATCCCTAACTCCTTGTATCCCAACCTCATTGGGGACATGCAAAGAAAAATAGAGAAAGAGAATACTGCTCTGATACCACTGATCTGAACTTAAACATGAACGCAAAAGTTTACAGATATAACTATAAACACGGAGATGCAACATAAATAACACTTCATTTCATTAATATCAAATACTGAAATATTCTTACAAATAAAATGGAAATAAACTAGCTCGGGTGATGGCAGCTTATCTCTAAGAAGAGATGTGGTGGCTACATGCCTCTGAATTGTGTTACAATGAGGCTCAAGGGCCTATTTATTATTGAACAATAAGGGAAAACCCTAAACAACAAAAACACTAACTCCAAGAAATGGAACACCAAGAGTTTATGGGTCCCGTTGGGGTTAGTTGGGCAGCCAACTTCCCGGGGTCGTAACTTAGTCATATTATCTCTGTTTGGTGCATACGATACCTTGTTGGAACTCTCTCTGACTACTAGAGTATTTATAGTAGGCCATAGCTTAAGGCTCCAAGCTTACTGCATGCCTAAAAAAATGTCGTTTAGGGGTCAAAACTCCTCTGAATGTTCAGTACCCGAAAAACTACTAAAAATAGTAAATGTTGCAATAAACAAGGAAAAAAATGAAACAGAATGGAGATCTAGGTGGAATAGGCGGGTGGCCACCAATATTCACTTGGAAATATGCACACTTTTTTGCATTATTTCATCCTTTTAAAGCCAACATAATTGCTACTTCATTTGTAGAAACAATTTAAAAGCTACATTGCAGCGCAAATATTATTGTAAGTGAAAGAGATCCCATTTTCACAGGAAATTTTTGGACAGAATTATTTTCTTGTCTTGCTACTCAATTACCTCATAGCTCATCTTATCATCCTCAATCTGACGGGAAAACTGAGATAGTGAACAAATGTTTGTAAGGATATCTTTGTTGCTTTGTATTCAATAAACAAACACAATGGTTCAAGTGGTTGCATTTAGTTGAATGGTTGTATAACACTTCCTTCGATATTGCAACAAAAATGACCTCATTTATGGCACTTTATGGATATCATCCATCACATCTATAAGGTTCAAGTAGTGGAATATCACATCGAGCATCAACAAGAAGTTCTCCAACTCATAAAGGATAACTTCACTCTGGCACAGAATTGAATGAAACAATAGGAAGATCAACATCGCAATGAAATAAGTTTTGATGTAGGTGACTCAGTGTTTTTACTACTACAACCATACAAATAAATGTCCCTCAAGCAAGATAATAAGGATAATAAATTATCACCCAAGTACTATGGTCCTTATAAGGTGTTGCAAAATATTGGTACGATGGCATACAAATGGGAGTTGCCTGCATCTTCCCTAGTACACCCAGTTTTCCATGTTTCATGCTTAAAGAAGTTTATCGGTGACAAGATCCCAGTTCAAACAATGTTTCTAGTACTTGATGAAGAAGGAAAAATTATATTTGAGCCTAAAGTAATCAAGGAAACAAGAACCCGACATATGTGGAATCGATTAATTTCAGAGTATCTCATTAATTGGAAGAACTTACCCGTTGAAGATTCCACATGGGAGGATGATGATTTTATATAGAAACATCTGGAATTACTCAAGCGTTGAGAAAAAAACATTTTTGAAGGAGAGGGGCATGGTAGGTCCCTATAATACTAGTGTATTCCCCTTATTGTTATTGCTAGTGTAACCCCCTATTGTTATTGTTGTGTCCATGTATCCCCCATGTTGTTATTGTTGTGCCCCATAAAAGCCGACTATTGTTATTATTGTGCTCTTACATTATTATTGTTTTGTAGTCTCTGATTATATTATGATCCTTTAGACTCATATATATACCAAGGAGGTCTTTTCATTTGAATCATTCAAGAATTGTTCATTGGTATAATATAGAGAAGGTTCCCCCCTCTAAGAGGCTAATTTTTAAGTCGTCGATCTATCTTTTCTTCTATTCTGTGAGCCGGTTGCATAACATCCATCCCTAAGGACAAGAAAGGCTCGAGATATTTCTTTGGAAAGATAAACTTCATAAGAAAATTTCTCCCAAATGTCACTAAAATTGTCAAACCAATGAATAATCTCTTGAAGAAGGATGCCACATCTACATGGGATAAAAGAAAAAAGAAATATTTTGAAGAAATAAACGAGAGAATCACAACAACCCATATTTTGGTTATCCTATATTATTCAAAATATATCATTATTTAATCCTTTTCCTCTAAAGATACAATTGTATTGATCCTTTATGTAGAAATATTAAGAGGGAATGTGAGGCCAATTGTATTCAAGAGCAAGGCCCTTAGAGATTTTGAGGCTAGATATACCATGATTGAAAATAAATCTTATGTCTTAATTCCCTCAAGAACTTCAAGACCTATGGGGGATATAATAAGATTAGACATACATCCAATACCCAACATTAAAGGATGTTTTGACGCAACTGATTATATGGGGTCTAAAGGAAAGTGGGTATCTAAGATTTAGGAATATGATCTAGATATCAAACCCAATAAAATATTCAAGGGCCTACTACAAAGGAATTAGAACTTGATGATCAGGTACTCTGATATGATCTACTATCTGAGAAATTTATGCACCCCACCATATATGGTTGACCGTAAGAGAAGTTCCTTGAGATTAAAAGATATGGAGTATTTCTTGACCCAATATTGTGTTTGTTGGAAGAGCTCAGATGGGGTGATTCTCAAGTGTGTAAACAAGCAAGAGGAAGAAAGTTAATCTTAGCTACAAGATATTATTGGCATACGATTTTTACCCACACACAAACACGTGATGGCATACTAACCATGTTAATTTATCACCCAAAAAAAAACTTCCTACCTTCCTTTGAAATCTATGATAATTGACATGCCCATATCAACCAAGCTCATATCCATTGGGATAAGATCATCATCCAAGCCCATATTCATTGAGATGGGTAAATAAGGATGCAGGAAATTAGATTTGCTATTAGTGTTGATTTTATTGATGAAGTAGAACTAGATGTAGTTCCCTTGATGTATGTGGAGTGGTGTTCGAAATTCCATATATATACATGTAGGATGTTGGTAAATATTCCATGTAATAAAAGTTTAAAAAAATAACCACTGATGAATGGGACACTTATTCCAAGCTAAATGTTGGGCAAGACATCCTAGGGGTTGTTCATTTGGTTGATTATGGCTAAGGAAATGGGAAAATTCAATGGCTAAGGTTTTGAAAAGAAAAAATGATATTTTTCACACAATTATTTATGAAAATAATGGAAATTAGGAGAAAAAGGAGGTGAAAGGTCACATGTTGCATGTGAGGAAGAAAATGAAAGAAAATAGAGGCCTCATTCATAAAAGGTCTTATGAGGATCAGTTGGTAAATTTTTGTCAGTTCAGTTTTGGAGCACTCTCATTATTCTCTCTCTCATACTCTTGGATACTTGAGTTTTTTCTTGGAGCACTTTGGCATTGGAGCAAGAAAGGCAAAGAAAGCAAGAGGAAGCAAGGATCAAGTAGGGAAAGGTAGGATCAAGAAGCTACAATGAGCTTGAATGTAGGTATTGACTTGCATGTGTATTTTCCTTGCTAGATTTGGCAGGCATGGTATTGCATGTGGTTCTTTTCTAGCATGGCATGGGTTTTTCTAGGTGTAACAATGTTCTTCATCCTAGCCTTGCCATTTTCGAATAGCCATGGTGTGATGGGGTTCTCAAGTTTGGTTGAGCTAGATTGTCGGATGGCTTTGAAGTTAAGTGAGGTGGATCTCTGAAATGATAGAACACATGACCTAGTAACCCGTGAACCAGACTGTTGGTTGCAGTAAAGCCGAATTTTGTGTTGCCTCGGATGGCCTATGAACCATTGTCAGTGAATGGAAAGACATACGGTAAAGCCTAGAGATGGTTTTCTCTTCGTTGGACCCAGTAATATCGATTTTGGGATATGCAGTAAAGCCTAGAGAGTGGGTCTTGGTTTAGGGCCTAGTGATCCAGGTTTGGATTGTTGTAAAACCTGAGAGACTAGCGGACAACAAAATTCCTCACGGTGTAGGTGGAGAAATCCAGTGGCATCCATGCTTTTGTTTGGCCTAGTGATTGGGTGGAGATCATGAAAATGCTTGTTACGATGTGTTCATTGTGTTGGCCTAGTGATCCAGGATGGATTATGGTAAAGCTTGGTTTCTATTGATGCAGGTGTGTTGGTTTAGCCTCGATATGTCCTGGTTGAGTTCTTTTGGTTTGAGTCCCACAATCATGCTTGGAATATGGCATGGGGGTGAATGCCTGAAGAGAGATTTGGCTCGGCCATTCTATGGTTGGGTGGAACGTGGTAGTCCCATCTCCGGTTGGTTTATTGCATTCATTAATGGGGAATTCATTCCCTTGATTTCTATGTGCAAATGTACTGATGTATATATGGATTTTGATGGCTGATGTGTTTATAGTAATTTTGTTCCTATTATGCTAGTTATATGTAGATTTTGTGACAACTATGTATGGATCTCAACATGTTTTTGCTTGTACATGAATGGATAGTATGTTTATGACCTAATAAATGAATATGCAGCAAATGGCATGAGGGAACAATGGTTCATAGCGATTTACAGATAAGTATGCAATCCCTACACTTAATTATGTTGTTTACACCTATAGGTTACATGCCGATGATATGTTTGACGAAATTCTTTTCATGGCTAGTAGGGGTCTGGTTAAGGTCTTTTTGATCTTATTTCTTTTGCATCATTGTTTCCCTGTACTTTTATTGATTTCAAGCTTTCATTCCATTCTGGGCAGTGGCCTAGGCTCTGGGCTTGAAAAAGTGGCTTAAACACTGGGGCCGCTGGCACAGAACTGGCAAGTTTGGTCCATAGTCACTGGATTGCAAGCCTATGAGAGCGACTTTAGGTCTCTGGTCACTGTCTTGCCCATAGTATGAGAGCGGCTATGGCCTCTGAGGGTTTTGTTGATGACGTTGGATGACTATGTGTGATGTCTCGTTGATTCCACTTCCTTAAGGTTACCTAGGAGGTTGAATCTGATCATAGTAGCCTCTTGTCTCATGTTTACCCCGATTGGCATAATTACTTAGGTGGATGTGGGAGGAGGGGGTTACAGATGCAATCTTCATGTGGATATCCAATCAATACTGCCTCATTAAGGATGGGAAATCCTTCATCATCAACAAAAACAAGGGAAAATCTAAAATTTCACTAGTAAGTGCTAACCAAACCAAGAAACTAATTAGTTCTAGCAAGAACTGTGTTTTACTGTTTTTATGAGAAAATTAATCTATAGAAGAGTTGGTGAGAGCAAATTCATCCTTGGAGGGGTGTACTAAGAAATAGAAAAACAACTAGAATAGTTGCCATAGGCATAGAAGAATGTTTTCTAGAATCCTGGAGGGCTATCGCCCAAAGGGAAGTGGAGCACGAGATCTAGCTATTGCCAGACTTTTGATTACCAAACAGTGGTCATAAATTCAGCCCGTTATAGAAGCAAGTGACGTAAAGAAGCAGTTGCAAAAACTATTGAACCATGGTGTCATTCAACCAAGTACATCACCATGTGGGTCATCCATAATCATTGTGCCAAAGAAGTATGAGACTTAGCCGATGTGCATAGATTACAGGGCATTAAACAAAATTATGTAAGAATAGGTACCCCCTGTTGAGGTTATATGATCTATTGGATCAATTGCAACACCAAAATACTTCACCAAGCTAGACTTAAAGTCTAGATATAACTTTGTTCAAATAAAAGAAGAAGATACTTGAATGACTACCTTCAAAACCAAGAACAGTTTTTCATGAGTGGTTAGTGATGTTGTTTGGCCTATGCAATGCACCAACTACACTTATGAGGTGAATGAATGATATACTACGCCCTCTTATAGATTCATTTGTTATTGTTTATTGAACTGATATATTAGTATATAATACTACCTAGGAGGATCACATATCACATTTGACACATATGCTAGAGACTTTCAAGAAGCACTATTTGATGGAAGATCTCAAGAAGTGTGAGTTTACATGATAGCCTTTGGTGTATCTAGGGGATGTGATAGGTGGATGAGAGTTGAAGATAGATATTGCCAAGAAGGGGGCCATCATGAAATGTCTGATGCCTACTAATGTTTTTGAGGTCATGAGTTGCATTGGGCAACACAACACCTGAGGAAATTCATATTAACCTCATTTTCAATGGTAGCATCACCGCTCCACGCCATAATAGTTGCCTGGTAATAGTTTCTAGTGGGGAAAGGGTTAACATAGTGCCTTTGAGGACTTAAATAAGAATATCAGTCAAGCACTAGTTCTAGCATTATCAAATTTGGCTTTGAGGACTTAAAGAAGAATGTCAGTCAAGCACTAGTTCTAGCATTAACGAATTTGCAACATATCTTCAAAGTGGAGATAGATGCGAGGGGGCATACTATGGGAGTGATTTTGATGTAGGGAGAAATTTCTATATGCTACCATTATGAAGTATTTCATTGGGAAATTTTTAACTACCCTACCTATGACAAGGAGCCCCATGCCCTAGTGCAAGATGCAAGGAAGCGAAAACATTATCTGATGGGAAATGAGACAATAATCCACATAGATCACTAGCCACCACATTTTCCGCATGCCCTAAGTAAGCTAAGAAAATGTAGAAATTTTGAATAATTTAACACATATTCAATGGAGATTATCCTGATCATGTACTATTGCGGAAAACATACACAATACATAAGCTCCTCTACGTTGATCATCAATATAGCAGCATCAATAACAATAAAACATCAAGAGCATTCACACATTAACACAGTATGTATCTCGGGGAAAGCATCTCGCTAAAAACCTCAACTATCTGTATATTAATGATTGAGTCATGTAACATTACACAACATAATACTTCTCACAAGTATCTCCACCTCTGTTACACACAATACAGCTCAGATCTGATCTCCAAATCTCTTCCACTGCTTGCCTGCCTCCACTGTTCAATACCTGCTCAAGAACTGATGAGAATGGCTTACCAAACTCGTTTTTCACCTGCAAAATAGTCACTCACTCTTTGTTGGACGTGAGCACAAGCTATAATGTGGGCAAATACGTGGGCAAACTCATTGGCATACTCAATCCCTTGATTGAGCAAGATCTGATGCACAACTATAGTCACAACTAATAGCAATCTGATTCTCCACCACCTGTCCCTGTTGAACTGAACATGCACTGATATGCAACTGAGTTAACTGATGTATTCATTAGTTGTATTATGAGTTAATAACTTGAGAATTAATTAATAACTAATTCACCCAACTCATCTCTAGTCTATTTGTCAGTTAGACTAAATACAACCAGTTTAACAAAACTAAACTGAACACAACTCCATCAACTCCACAATCAACTCCACCAAACTCAACTGATTGAGTTCTAACTGAAGTCATGCATGCAACAACTCAACTGACTCATAAGAAAAACGTATTTCCTTCTGACAGCTGCATGTGCCACCTTTGTAGCTCAAACTGAAGTGCTCCAAGATAATAAGATTAAGTTTATAGTCCAAATATTATTGTGAGATAATAATATTTGACTTTTCTATTTTTGACTTTGATCACTCACAATGTGATCACTCACACTTTCATCAAAAATAGAAGTCCATCTATTTTTTCCCAACTTGATCAATCATCCATAAACAACAACCTGCAATCCATAGACATGATCCATATGTCTAAAAATAGACATAGTCTAAAAATAGACTTGCGCCAAAAATAGCCTGCGGGCCCACTTAGTGAAGGCGACTCTTTTCACTAAGCTCCATCATCTTGTTGCAATCTCAACACTCCCTCTCGACAAGATATGGATTATCAACAACCCCTATCCTGCCTCGGTGGTACTCGAATTTGCTCCTGGTGAGAGCCTTCGTTAGAATATCAGCATCCTGATCCTCCATTGGAATGTATGAAAGTAACATGATCCTCCGCTGCACACAATCTCTGATATGATGGTACCTGATGTCAATATGTTTAGATCTATCATGAAATACAGGATTAGCCGAGAGTTTAATGCAACTCTGGTTATCACAGTAAATCACAGTAGGATCCAAATGAGAATCGAACAAACCAACTAGGATCTTCCTCATCCATATAGCCTCGCATGCAGCGAAACTTGCTGCCATATACTAGGCCTCCGCTGAACTGAGTGCCACGGATCTCTGTTTCCTGCTGTACCAAGAAACTGTTGTCGATCCAATAATGAAGACCCCTCCTGATGTGCTCTTTCTGTCTGTTGGGCTCCCTGCCCAATCTGCATCCGTGAAGCCACATAGCTTCACCTCATCCTCCTGTCTGTACCACAAACCATATCCTGATGTGCCTCTCAAGTAGCGCAATACATGCTTGCCCGCCTTCCAGAAGAGCTTGGTAGGCTTAACCATAGCTTGTGAAAGCTGGTTAACTGCATAGCATATATCAGGTCGTGTATTGACCAAATACATCAGCGACCCCACCAACTGTCGATAAACAGTGGCATCCACTTCTTCTCCCGAAGTGGCATCCTCCTTCCTCCAACCTCCAGGAAGAGGAGTATCAACAGGCTTGCAGCCATGCATGTTGAACTTCTCCAGTATCTCCCAAGCATACTTGCCCTGAGAAACAAACAGTACACCACTGCGCTGCCATATTTCTAATCCCAGGAAATAGTGAAGGAGGCCCAAATCCTTCATCTCAAACTCTGTAGCGAGATCCTTCTTGCATGACAGTATCAACAGCTCGTCACCCGTTAGAATCAAATCATCAACATACAGTACAATGATAAGCAACTTACCCTCCACCACAATCTGGTATAGGTTAGGATCCGCCTCGCTCTTGGAGAATCCAAGTCCTGTGAAATAGCTGTCTATCCGTGTGTACCAAGCACGTGGTGCTTGCTTCAACCCATACAGCGCTCTCTTGAGCCTGCACACATGCGACTCGCTGCTGAAGACTTCAAAGCCTTCGGGTTGCTCAATGTACACCTCCTCCTCAATGACTCCGTTGAGGAACGCAGTCTTCACATCCATCTGATGAATGTGCCATCCCATCTGCGCTGAGAGAGCAAGAATCGTCCGTATGGAAGAATACCTTGCGACAGGTGCAAAGGTCTCCTCATAATCGATCCCCTCAATCTGTGAAAAGCCTCGGGTAACAAATCTTGCCTTGTACTTCTCCACACTCCCGTCAGCTGCCTGCTTAACTTTGTAGATCCATCTCGAACCCACCACTGATTTCCCTTCCGGTCTAGGAACAATCTTCCATGCACTGTTTCTGACAATAGAATCATACTCTTCCACCATGGCGTCTACCCATGCGGGATCCTCCACAGCTTCCTCAAAAGAGGATGGCTCAGTCACAACACACTTGCTCATAAGAGCCATGTATCCAGTGTACCGATCAGGTGACTGTCTCTGCCTGCGTTGGGCTGTAGGTGGTCCTACAACTTTCTCTGCATCTTGAGCCAGTCGCTCAGCTTCTGTCAAGCGCTTTCGCCCTCTGATGGTTGGCGCTGCATGAGTGGTCTCTTCCACTCCATGAACCTCGTCCTGTGGCTGATCCACGTCCTGAAGCTCATCCTTAGGAACTAATAGCTCCTCATCTACATGCAAGTGTAGCTCCCTCTCAAGCGAACACTTCATGGCTTTCTCCTCCTGAAATTTTATATCCCGTCGCACAACAGTTTTACCACTGTCTGGCAAATACACACGATAGTTGTGGGGCGTATCGGTGTACCCCACAAATATCCCAACCTCTGCGGTCGGCTCCAACTTCTTCCTGGCATCCTTCGTCACATGCATGTAAACGTTAGCACCAAAAATCCTCAAATGAGAAAGATCAGGCTTCTTACCAGAATAAGTCTCCTCAGGTGTACTCATGCCAAGTATCCTATGAGGACAACGGTTCTGCACATAAACTGCTGTATTGCATGCTTCCGCCCACAAGTGAAGGGGTAGGCCCTGATCATGCAACATTTCCCGTGCAGCACCCACAATTGTTCTGTTCTTCCGCTCAGCTACCCTGTTCTGCTGTGGGTTATGGGGAGCTATGAGCTCTCTACGAATCCCTTCTGCCTTGCAGAAATCCTTGAACTCATCCGAGATGTATTCACCACCATTATCGCTCCTAAGAGCCTTCACCTTCTTCCCCGACTCCTCCTCGACCAGTGCTTTGAATTCACAGAACTTTGAATATGTCTCGCTCTTCTTTTGCATGAAGAAGATCCAGCACTTACGAGAGAAATCATCAACAAAAATCACATAATACCTGTGTTTTGCTGTCGAAGCAACTGAGAAAGGTCCACACACGTCTGTGTGAATTCTCTCAAGGATCGTCGTGGTGCGACTATCCTTCTCGTGAAAGGTGGCTTTCACAAACTTCCCCAAAGTACACCCCTTGCACTGATCTGACTGCGCAAGTGTGCCTTTAGGAAGCCCTGTAGTGATCTGCTGCAGTATCTTCAAGGCTCCATGGTGAAGGCGACCCAATCTCCTGTGCCACAACTCGCCATCTTCCCGGCTCACCAATCCTTCTGCCTTGCCCGCCATTGCTGCGCATCCATCTACATGCAACTGATAAAGGTTCCTCACTCGAACCCCTATCTTCCGGGTCTCACCAGTTGTCTTGTTGCGCAGGAAGGCCTTTCCCTCGCTGAAAACAACATCATACCCCTTGTCTTCTAACATCGCCACTGAGATGAGATTCTTCTTCAATCCTGGAACATGCATGACTTCCTTCAATACAAAGGGTTTACCAGACTCCCTCTCAAAGGAAATGGTACCGATACCGGTCGCACTGTATCTACCATCATCGCCCATCTCAATGTGCACTCCAAGATCTTTGTCCTCCAGATCAGAGAACAAATCTCTATCTCCCGTCATGTGAAACGACGCACCACTGTCCAAGAACCACACTGATCCCATCACACTTGAAACCAAGCATGCGATCAATGAAAAATCAAGCTCAAACTGAGAAGCTAAGGCCTCTCCCCCTGCAGATCCAACAACTTGCTTGTTCTTCTTCTTCTGCGGACAATTTGTGGCATAGTGTCCGTGCTGGTGACAGTGAAAACACTTCACCTTGGACATATCCTGCTTCTTGCCTTTCGCACCAGACTGAGAAGCTTTCTTGCTCTTCCCTGTCTTTGCTTTGGCAGCCAAAGCACAATTCTCTTCATCAGCTCCCTTTGACGAAGATCCGTCCCTGGTACTCCGCCTGATCTCCTCCTGCACAAGATCTGACCATAGTCTTTCCCATCCTGGCAACTTCTCCCGACCATTGACAGAGTCCTGATAGGAATGCCAACTCTTCGGAAGACCAAGGAGAGCCAAGCTCACCAAGTCCTCATCATCGACAGTAACCCCCACACTTCCCAGCTCATCTTGACACTGAGTGAACTTCGTGAGATACTTGGGAATACTGTCACCCTTCTCCCATTTGATGTTTCTGAGTTTATCTTTGAGCGCCAACTTCCTCTGATCGCTCTTGCTTTGGAATAATTCTGTTAATGATTTCCACATCAAATATGGAGTAGCCTTTCCATGGAGGCTGGACACAATGTGATCCTTCACGCCCTCCAACAGAATCCTTCGACATTTTGCGGTCTTCTTTTGCCAAACTTCCGCCTCAGCAGCATCAGTAGGCTTTGGGATATCCGTATCTATGAACTCCTTCAGCCCGTTATCATCCAATACTGCCTCTATCCTGTCCTTCCATGCAATATAGTTTGAGCTGCCCTCAAGAGCATACTCCAATCGCAATCCGTTGAAAGACATTGCTGCGTTGTCACCAAGAAAACACTGCTGCAAATTCGAATTCCACCAGCAACCAACTCAACCGCCTCGGATCTAAGATTCGTGAGAACAAAATATTTCTCGTACAGAGATTGACTGTATGGGCATTCACCGGATATCTCACCTTCCAAAGGAAGGATGAATTCAGAGGCTACCTGGCCCGATTACAGACTCTGCCTGAAGAAATAGAATGTAAACACTTCCTGAATAGCAGATTTGATGATCAACTGCTCCGATACCATGTAGAAACTTTTTCTACAAATCATTTAGCTCTGATACCATGTAGAAATTTTGAATAATTTAACACATATTCAATGGAGATTATCCTGATCATGTAATATTGCGGAAAACATACACAATACATAAGCTCCTCTACGTTGATCATCAATATAGCAGCATCAATAACAATAAAACATCAAGAGCATTCACACATTAACACAGTATGTATCCTGGGGAAAGCATCTCGCTAAAAACCCCAACTATCTGTATATTAATGATTGAGTCATGTAATATTACACAGCATAATACTTCTCACAAGTATCTCCACCTCTGTTACACACAATACAGCTCAGATCTGATCTCCAAATCTCTTCCACTGCTTGCCTGCCTCCACTGCTCAATACCTGATCAAGAACTGATGAGAATGGCTTACCAAACTCGTTTTTCACCTGCAAAATAGTCACTCACTCTTTGTTGGACGTGAGCACAAGCTATAATGTGGGCAAATACGTGGGCAAACTCATTGGCATACTCAATCCCTTGATTGTGCAAGATCTGATGCACAACTATAGTCACAACTGATAGCAATCTGATTCTCCACCACCTGTCCCTGTTGAACTGAACATGCACTGACATGCAACTGAGTTAACTGATGTATTCATTAGTTGTATTATGAGTTAATAACTTGTGAATTAATTAATAACTAATTCACCCAACTCATCTCTAGTCTATTTGTCAGTTAGACTAAATACAACCAGTTTAACAAAGCTAAACTGAACACAACTCCATCAACTCCACCAAACTCAACTGATTGAGTTCTAACTGAAGTCATGCATGCAACAACTCAACTGACTCATAAGAAAAGCGTATTTCCTTCTGACAGCTGCATGTGCCACCTCTGTAGCTCAAACTGAAGTGCTCCAAGAGAATAAGATTAAGTTTATAGTCCAAATATTATTGTGAGATAATAATATTTGACTTTTCTATTTTTGACTTTGATCACTCACACTTTCATCAAAAATAGAAGTCCATCTATTTTTTCCCAACTTGATCAATCATCCATAAACAGCAACTTGCAATCCATAGACATGATCCATATGTCTAAAAATAGACATAGTCTAAAAATAGACTTGCGCCAAAAATAGCCTGCGGACCCACTTAGTGAAGGCGACTCTTTTCACTAAGCTCCATCATCTTGTTGCAATCTCAACAAAAAACCAAGTGTTACAAGTGGATGAGGTTTTAAAAAAAAATCATTTAGCAATTGTATAAGAGGGGCAACACAATCAAGTTGGTCGGCATGATTTCAAGGCCACCCACATCAAATATCACAACTTTGAGAAATTTTATGCACATGAATCCAATCACCCATGATTATTATAGAGAGGCATATTCATAGGATGGGGACTTTAAGGAGGTGTTTCAATAGTTGTAAAGACAAATACATGTGCATGATGGTACCAAAACAATTGACTACGATCTATAGAATGAGTTACTCTACAAGTTGAATAAGTTATGTGTTTTTAAAGTTGAGTGATTGCAACTGCTTAGAGAGGCTCACACCTCAAATGTTGTAGGACACTTTGGTATAGGGAAGACAATGGCCAACTTGTAGATCTATGTGTATTGGCCTAAGATGCAAGAACATGTAGCTAGGTTCATAAGAAGATGTGTACTTTGTTTTACCAATAATCCTAGTAACAAGAATTAGAGTCTATATCATCCCTTGGTTATACCCACTCATGCTTGGGTAAGGATTTCCATGGACTTTTTGGGAGGTTTACCAATAATGAGGAAGGAAAAGAAACAATGAATGTATTCATTGAATAGGTTTGGGTGCACTTTGGGATACTGGGAAGCAATTTTCAGATAAGGACACAAGATTTCTCAATGTATTTTGGACTACATTGTGGGAGAAGATGAATAGAAAGTTAAAGAGCATTCCATCTACAGACAAATGGGGATACAGAAATAGTCAACAAGACATTGGTATAACTTTTTAGGGGTTAGAATCAGATGTATCTGAAGACTTGGGATGAAAGTATGGTATATACACAACACTCTTATAATAGAACAATCCACACTTCTACTAGTAAGTCCCCATTTGAAACTTGTTTAGGTTGTTTGCCACCTTCACCTTTGGATATGACATATGGATAGAAAGGAGGAGTGAGGGGGGATCTTATAGGGAATGCCTTGAGGGCTTGAAATTTGCTGAGAAGATCAAAAAGATCCATATACGGATATAAGAAACACTACAAAAGTCATGGGAAAAATATAATTCCAGGCATGAAGTCATGGGAGATACAGTATGGTTATAATTGAACAAGGAGAGAATACAAGGTCTTGGTAAGAAAATTAAAGCTCGGGTATATGGTCCCTTTGAGATATTGGAAAAGGTGGGAGATAATGCCTATAGAATCAGTAAACCCCCATCAATGCGCATTCACTCAGTGGTGAACATAGAGAATTTGAAACTCTATGAGCTTTTCATGTTAAATCAAGAAGATGAACATGTCCTATCTTCTATAGAGGATTTAGCCCCAGATGCTCATGTAGAGTTGACAGAGAATAGACTTTCCTAGAATAGGTCCAAAATTACAAGATAGGGGAAATCTTTGGCATATTGGGTTGAAAGGACAACTTCTAGGCAAAGCTAAATTAGACACTTGAGAGAAGGTGGAGGAATTTTTTTCTAACCTCTTTTAGTAGAAGTTTTTGGGGACCAAAATTCCCCAAAAATGGGGAGGTATGATCTAGATTAGATCATTACATATTTTTCATCCATCTTGGTGATTTTAGAGTGGAGAAAGTGGAGGGCTTGACCCATAGGTCCATTTTTAAAGGTGGCATGACCCAGTTTGGCAAATTGAAGTTTGAAACCTCTTAGGAATACTTTGAGACATCAACCAATATTTTATGTGGGTATAAATTTGTTCCTTCAACATACACCCTTTTGTGTTGTTCCGCAAATACAAACCTTTCCAACGACACAAGGATTGCCTCGAGAGGAGTCCATATACAAAAATTATGCAACTCGTAAGTTAACTTCTTCTTTTTTTTTACCACCATAATTTGAGAGGATGCCACATTAAGCCCTATTATTCATGAAAAATGAGCTAGCTATGTGATCATGATGAAAAACACATCAATAATTTTTTTTTTTTTAGAGATAATCAATTAACCATTTAATATTTATTTTCAAGTGAATATTACCTTTTAACTTTTCTTGTGATTAGAAGAAAAAAGTGATAGGTGTTATGGGATTTGGTATTTGAAGTCGTTAGATCTTTAAATATTATGTATATGGAAATTTGGCATTTGAAGGGGTTAGATCTTTAAATATTATGTAGGATGACATGGCTCTTTCAGTGAATGTAAATGTAGTTGTAATTTGACAATAACATTTGCGGCAACATTTTTATCTTTTTCTTGTGCTTAAAAATAAGTGATCGGTGTTAAAGAAACGTGGTCAAACAGAAAACGCAACGAGTTAGATTTGCCTCCTATACGGATTTGAAGTACACATATAATAGATTTAGAGGATATATGTAATCATGACTATACACTTTTCATATTTTTATTTTTTATAATTTATATTTTATATTTGATTTCTTTATGTTTCACAATTAAAATGTAAAACTCTTGAGTAGTCACATAAAAGTGGTCACATAGAAAAGCTCCCGGCTCGTAAGAACAAACCCGCTGTCAGTGGCACCGGATCTCAAAGTAATGATCTGAAATCCACGCCCACTGCTACACTTCCCTCAGAAGATCCTCTTAATGGCATTTCTTCTGCTTTGGCGGCGGTTTTATGCAATGCTGTGGATGATCTTATAATTAACTTTATTGATAATCCGCTGAGGCCTTCCATGGATCCAAGATTTGTGTTTGCTGGAAACTTCGCTCCAGTACAAGAGACTGCACCAGTGGCGTGCGACAAGATACAGGGCACTCTCCCTGCCTGCCTCGACGGTGTTTATTTCCGCAATCGACCGAATTCGAGATACGTTCCCAAAGGCGGCCAACATCTTTTCGAGGCCGACGGAATGCTTCACGCCATCAGGATCAAAGACGGCCGACTAACGTTCTGCAGCCGTTTCGTCCGCATGCACAAATTCGTGCAAGAAAAGACGGCGGGACGCCGGGTGGTGCCCAACTTCTTTTCCGGTTTCTACAGCCTTGGCGCCGGGTTGGGCAGGGTAGTCCTATTCATCGCCAGGGTGGCTCTCGGCCTCTTTAATCCGAAATAACTTAATCTTTTTATCGTGGAAAACAAAAACCTTATTAAAAAAAAAAAGTTTTCTCTTTAACAACTTATAAATATATTTAAATAAAGTTTGCTTGGTGTAGTTTAATTGGCAATGGCCATGGAAATGAAGTCTCACCGACCAGAAAGTCTTGGGCTCAAAAATTTTAGTATTATATAATAAAAATGAAAAATATAAATAAGATTAAATAATTATTTTAATATATAAAGACTAAAATTATCTATATTTTTTTGGTTCCTACTCAGATATGGTACAATATATATTTTATAATATTAAATTTATTTTGTTTATTTTTTTTAATATATAAAAACTAAAATTATCTATATTTTTATTGGTTCCTATTCATGGTATGATACCATGTATCTTTTATAATATTAAATTTATCATGCCACTCAAACTCAAATAATTTTGTCATAAATATTATATATATTGTCATTTATGTCAACTACAATATCTTTGATGTCAAAAGTAATGTTATCCAAATCTGTAGTAAAAATGGTGTCAAAAGTAGTGTTATTTATCATGCCACTCAAAACCAAATAATTTTGTCATAAATATTATATATATTGTCATTTATGTCCACTACAATGTTTTTGATGTCAAAAGTATTGTTGTCCAAATCTGTAGTAAAAATGATGTCAAAAATAGTGTTATTTATCATGCCACTCAAACCCAAATAATTTTGTCATAAATATTATATATATTCTCATTTATGCCAATTACAATGTCTTTGACGTCAAAAGTAGTGTTGTCCAAATCTGTGATAAAAATGATATCAAAAGTAGTGTTATTTATCATGCCACTCAAACTCATATAATTTTGTCATAAATACTATTTATATTGACATTTATGTCAACTACAATATCTTTGATGTCAAAAGTAGTGTTGTCCAAATCTGTAATAAAAATGATGTTAAAAGTAGTGTTGTCCAAGTCTGTAGTAAAATATAAAATATGTTTATTAAAGTAAGTGTTATCCAAGTCTGTAGTAAAATATAAAATATGTTTATTAAAGTAAGTGTTGTCCAAGTCCATAGTAAAATATAAAATATGTTTATTAAATATAAAATATGTTTATTAAAGTAAGTGTTGTAGTGCACAAGGAAATTGAGGCTCAGGTGGATCAAGCTGAAATCAGCAACAAAGGGCATTGTAGATAAGATGGAAAAAAACTTTAGGTTTTCATAATGAACAAAATTTGGTGAGACATGGAATGGAACGACCACAAGGAACGGAATTTGGCATTTCTTTGGCGTGACCGCACCAAACAAATTTGGTGTTTCTCTAGGGCAAAGGAAAATGAAAAGAAAAGCACGACGTCGATACAAATGATGTAGTTTTGTATGAAATAATGGTTGAAAATATTGAAACTAAAATTTGGTGTTTTACCGTGACTTTTTGCCCTCCTAAATCTTGGCCCCTAGTCCATGATTAGGGATGATTAAACCAAAAATAGCGTGCACTAAACAGGATTAGCAGTGCTTAAGTATACAAAGGTACTAGAGCACCAGGTACCAAATTGAGCATAAAACATTCTGCTGATATAATGTGGCAACTGGTATGACATGGAATCTAGCATGGTGCGGAATCTAACAAGATTGTTTTTTATCTTAAAAGTTATAGAAATTTTTATTATATTTTGAGAAAATTTGGCAAAGATTTTTGTAAATCCAAGTTACATTTGTTAAATTCCAAAAATTTAAGTGTTCTATAAGTTTTGATGGTGCTGAATCTATTTCCACCATCAAAAATATAATTCAAATACTGCCTCTACAAGCATTTTTGAAAACTTTTTGCCTGAATTCTAGTCATTGTTAGCCATCCAAACAGTTCCTCCCCTCCTTAAACTACTCCCTGAGATACCAAAATTTCAAGTAACAACAGAGCGTAGTTTTTATGTAAGAAGCCAAAGAGGATATCTTATATGACTTGGCAAGTGTAATGTAGCAGTGATGAGGTTGCAAAATAAAGACCACATGGCATTCCATGATTGATCCACCATGAAATGATGTTGCATACTAGGAGTCTCAGGACTTGCCCCAGGCTCGTGTTTTGCTAAGATTTTCTCTGTATTTGGTTTTGGCCAAAATGGCCCCAAAAAACCAAGGCTTTACACTATAATAATGAATATCCAAGGTTCACCCTTAGTGAGGCCTATACCGAGCTACTTAAATACCGAGAGGTCGAAAATTTGCATTCACTACAAGATTGGAAAGTGGGCTATGAAAACGGCATTAACCGACAAGTATTGGGGTACCAAGTACAGGGCACTAGAAGGAATGCCCATTAAAGTAATCTGGTATGACAAGGAAACAACTATCAGTTGCAGCAAATGGCAAGGATTTTTATCAGCAAAAGTTCTATCTACCGGGCTTAGAAATATATTGGTACAGGGACGATTAGTGTTATGAAACCAGCTCATGAAAAAGATAGAAAAGATAGATCAACGCCTTAAAATTCAGCCTCTTCGAGGGGGTAACCTCCTTTATATTACATAAATGAACAATTCTTGGATGATTCAAATGACAAAACCTCATTTCTATATATAGGAGTCTAAGGAGTCACAATATAACCCAGCCGACCTAACAATAATAATATAAAGCCACAAAAATAACAATAGAGAGATTCTATGGGGCACAGTAATAACAATATGGGGACAATAGGGGCACAACAATATTAATAAGGGGTACAACTACAATAGTAATGGGGTAATCACTAGTGTTATAGGGACCCAACATGCCCCTCTCCTTCCAAAAGTGTTGTCCTCAACGCTTGAGTAGTTCTGGATGCTTCTGTATAAAATTCTCATCCTCCCATGTGGAATCTTCAGCAGATAAGTTCTTCCACTTGATAAGATACTCTGAAATTGATTGATTTCGCAGCTATCGAGTTCTTGTTTCTGTGACTGCTTCAGGTTCCAATATAATTTTTCCTTCCTCATCAAGTTCTGGCAATATTGTTTGAACTAGGAGCTTATCGCCTATAACTTTCTTTAAACATGAAACATGGATAACTGGGTGCAATCGAGAAGTTGCAGGAAGCTCCAATTTGTATGCCATAGTACCAATATTTTGCAACACCTTGTACGGACCATAATACTTTGGTGATAATTTATTATCCCTCTTAGCTTGCTTGAGGGACAATTGCTTATATGGTTGTAGCCGTAGGAATACCCAATCACCTACATTAAAACTTCTTTCGCTGCAATGTTGATCTCCCTGTTGTTTCATTCTATTCTGTGCCAACATGAGGTTATCCTTTAAGAGTTGGAGGACTTGTTGTTGATGTTTGATGTGATGTTCCACTGCTTGAACCTTAGAATTTTCTCTTAAATATGTTGTGATGGATGGTGGCTGATACCCATAAAGTGCCATAAATGGGGTCATTTTTGTTGCTGTATGGAAGGAAGTGTTATACCACCATTCAGTCAAAGGCAACCATTTGACCCATTGTGTCTGTTTATCATATACAAAGCAACGAAGATATCCTTCCAAACATTTGTTTACTATCTTAGTTTTCCCATTAGATTGAGGATAATAAAATGAGCTATGAGCTAAGTGAGTACCAAGACAACAAAATAACTCTGTCCAAAAATTTCCAGTGAAAATGGGATCTCTGTCACTTACAATAATCTTTGGGTTTCCATGTAGCTTTTGAATTGTTTCCATAAATGCAGTAGAAACTGTATTGGCTTTAAATGGATGTGATAATGCACAAAAGTGTGCATACTTGGTAAGTCTGTCAACTACCACCATGATGACACTCTTTCCCTCAGACTTGGGTAAACCTGTGATAAAATCCATTGAAACCTCCTCCCAACGTTGGCTTGGAATGGATAAAGGTTGTAATAGACCCGGTGTCTTAATTGTTTAAACTTTATTTTGTTGGCAAACCAAACATTCCGCCACAAACTTTTGAATATCTGATTTAAGGCCATCCCAAAAAAATTCCTTCTTAACCCTGTGGTAAGTTTTTAAAAATCCCGAGTGCCCTCCTAAGGGAGAAGTGTGCAATTCCATAAGAATCTTTTGTTTTAGCTGGGAATTCTTACAGAGGTATAAGCGATCTTTGTACCATAACGAATCATTTTTCCAGCTAAATGTATCTGACGTACTGGAATCTTGTTGTAACTTTTGAATAAGTGCCCACACTTCTTCTTTATTCTTCCATTCCTCCCTTGCTTCGTTTATCCAATCTGGTTGGATAATAGAAATGGCGCACAACAATGCTTCCACATCCTCATCCTTTCTTGAGAGTGCATCTGCCACCACATTTTGCTTCCCTTTTTTGTAGATGATTTCAAAGTCATAACCCAACATCTTTGTGACCCACTTTTGTTGCTCTTCAGAGGATAATCTTTGTTCTAAAAAGTATTTAAGGCTATCATGATCCATTTTTACCTTGAAGTGTCTTCCCATTAGGTAGGGTCGCCATTTCTTAAGTGCATGGAGTATTGCCAACATTTCCTTTTCATAAATAGCTTTGTGTAAAAACTTTCCCTTGATTGGACGACTTTCAAAAGAAATGGGTCTTTCATCTTGCATTAAAACAGCACCAATTCCATTTCCTGAAGCATCACATTCCACAATAAAGGTTTTTGTGAAGTCCGGTGTAGCTAAGACAGGTGCTTGGCACATTGCCTCTTTAAGATGTTCGAAGGCCTTTGTTGCTTCTGGAGTCCATGAAAATGCATCTTTCTTCAATAGTGTTGTTAGAGGTGCTACTATTCTCCCATAATTCTTAACAAACTTGCAATAATACCATGTCAACCCGAGAAATCCTTGCAGATGCTTTATGGATGTGGGGATTTTCCATTCCTTAATGGCTTTAATTTTGCTAGGGTCTACCTTAACTCCTTCATGAGATACAATATGACCCAGATATTCCACCTCTTGTACTCCAAAGAAACATTTGGATCTTTTTGCATATAATTGTTTCTCCTCTAATAGTTGTAGCACCCTGTCAACATGTTCAACATGATCCTTCCAAGACTTGCTGTAGATTAGTATATCATCAAAAAATACTAACACAAATTTTCTAAGAAATGGTTTGAAAATTGAATTCATCAAACCTTGAAATGTTGAAGGTGCATTGGTAAGGCCAAAAGGCATGACCAAAAGTTCATAATGACCCTCATGAGTTCTAAATGTTGTTTTTGGAATGTCTTCGGTCTTCATTATGATTGGATGATATCCTAAACGAAGATCCAACTTAGTGAAGTAAATTGATCCATGCAATTCATCCAGTAATTCATCAATGACAGGAATGGGAAACTTATCTTTAATAGTGAGCTTGTTGAGCTCCATATAACTCGGACACATGCACCATGATCCATCCTTCTTGTGCACCAATACTACTGGAGTAGAGAAAGAACTTTGACTCGGTTGAATTATACCAGCCTCTAGCATTTCTGCAACCATACGTTCAATTTCACTCTTTTGGGCATAGGGATATCTGTACGGCCTGATGTTTGGAGGAACACTTCCTGGAATCCGATGAATAGCATGATCATGATCACGAATAGGTGGGAGACCTTTGGGAGTCTCAAATACCTTGGAATGATTGTCCAAGACATTTTGGAGATCTGGAGAAATAGATGATTCCAATGTGGAAACATCTAGCGAACATAATTGTGCAATTACACCTTTTCGTTCCTTTTTAAAAATCTTTGTCATACCGTTAGAGGTGATTATCTTTCCCAGTTTCCTTGCAATACCCCTTAATTCAACTTCCTTTCCTTCCACAGAAAATTTCCTGAAAAGTTCTTGAAAATTAAAAGCTATTGTACCCAAGGATTGTAGCCATTGGACTCCTGATACAACATCAGCACCTCCCATTGGAATGGAAAGCATTGGGCTAGTCAATACATATTCTCCCATCTATAGCTTGATATTATGGCACTTTCCAGAGCAATTTATTGTTCCTCCATTTGCAACCATCACTTGACACTCTGGTGCTGGATATAAGAAGCAATTCAATTCTTTTGCTACCTTACAATGAATAAAATTGTGGGTACTTCCTGAATCAATCAACACTATTACCTTTTTCTTCTTGATTTGTTCTTCTAAAGTTGATGGTTTGAGGAGTGGTAATTCCTGCCAATACATTACAAGATATGGTCGGATTCATTTGTTCTTCATCTAGGCTTTGTTCCTGGAGTATATCCTCTTCTTTTGACCTTTCTTGCTCATTTTCTTCTTCCTCTTCACAATTTATGTAGAATAATTTCTTCTCAGCACACTTATGACCTTTAGTGTATTTTCTATCACAACTGTAACAAAGCCCTTTTGCTCCTTTTTCTTCCAATTGTTGTGGTGTCAACCTTATAGGTTGTGGAAGACTAGCGGCAACAACACTTCCGTCTTTATAGTTGTGAGTGGTATGCTTCCTGGTTGCCATAATTTTGCTTTCCATTTTTCTTGCTAACCTGAATGCCTTCTCTAATGAATCAGGTTTCCAAAGGCGAACATCATGTTGGATATTATCCTTTAAAGACCCTATGAACACATCAATCCTATGCTCCTCTGGAATATTTTTTACCCTTATGTTCAATTTTTGGAACTCCTCAATGTGCTCCATTATTGAACCCTTTTGTTTGAGACTTATCAATTGGCTAAAAAAAGTGTTGCTTTTTGTATCTTCATAATATGCTATCAATTCTTCCGTAAAAATTGCCCAAGTGATAAATTGTTTACGAGAGCAAAGCCATTGATACCATACAAACTGATTTGGTTCCAAATATAAAGTTGCAATACGTACCTTTTGTGTGTTTTGCACATTATTGAGATCGAAAAATTGCTCCATCTGTAATATCCATGTTGCGGGATCCTTGCCATCAAACTTCCTCATATCGATTTTTGGAATATGGTGCGTCTTCGATCCAACATTAGAGTCTATGAAATCATGATTAACATTTCCTTTGTTTGCATCATGAGTTTCCTTTCCTCCCCTTTCACCATTAATTAGTATTTCTTGTAGAAAATTTGTCAAATCTGCCTTCAAATCTATCTTCAAATCGTCAATCTTGGCTTCCACGCCCTTTATCTTAGATTCCACTCCATTTATCTTAGCTTCTGTTAGCTTTTGTGAGAGTGAAATTTGTTGCACTTGGTCTTGTAATTTTGATATATCATGTAGCATTTCTTCCTCTTCTTCATGAGTCATGCTAGAGCTTTCAGATTGCTTACTAGGTGTTTGCATTTTCTTTCCTCGGGGCATCAGTTACCGATACTAATGCTCTACTATGCCCTTTGAATTCCTTCAAAATAATTTTTCAAACCAAGCTTAAGCAAAAATTTAAAAAATCTACACACCCTTTTTCACTTTGTAGGAGCTCGATATTGCCTCTGATGTATCTCTGTAATTTCGGATCATCCAATTCTGAAATTATGACCTGTAGTAGCCCTCTGTGTCCTCTTCCCAATACCACCAGTCTGACCTCAATTGGATTCTCCAATGAAGAGTTATGCCAAATCTCCCACAGTGACCTGATTATAGACTAATTCAGTAGAACGAACTTGTATGACGTGCCATGTGTCCCTGTTTTGACCTTTGGCTCTGAAAACTATAGACAAGAAACTACAGCCTGTCCTCTTTTTGTACCTTCTTACAAAATTTCAATATGATGCTCAGAGAAAAAGTTATGATGATTTTCCCTAGGTCACATGTTTGGAATGTAATTCAGGAGTCTGCAAAAAGACCAACTTCCTCAGATCATATCTCCGCAAATATAGCGCGAAAAAACTATGAAATTCGGACCCAAGCTTCAGCGTGATGTCTTCTCAAATGGGTTTTTTTTTAGCTTCTGAAACGTCACAAAAAAAAAGTTATAGCGAAAATGCCACGATGACCTATTTGGAGCGGCGAAATCCTAGAATCCAAAGCTCTGATACCAAATGTTATGAAATCAGCTCAAGAAAAAGATAGAAAAGATAGATCAACGCCTTAAAATTCAGCCTCTTCGAGGGGGAAACCTCCTTTACATTACATAAATGAACAATTCTTGGATGATTCAAATGACAAAACCTCTTTTCTATATATAGGAGTCTAAGGAGTCACAATATAACCCAGCCGACCTAACAATAGTAATATA
This sequence comes from Pinus tabuliformis, assembly GCA_031772625.1. Taxonomy (NCBI): domain Eukaryota; kingdom Viridiplantae; phylum Streptophyta; class Pinopsida; order Pinales; family Pinaceae; genus Pinus; species Pinus tabuliformis. Next base: position 1,857,949,138 of record CM062817.1, on the reverse strand, counting down.
AAGCCACAAAATAACAATAGAGAGATTCTATGGGGCACAGTAATAACAATATGGGGACAATAGGGGCACATCAATATTAATAAGGGGTACAACTACAATAGTAATGGGGTAATCACTAGTGTTATAGGGACCCAACAATTAGAAAGAAGAATATCGAATGCCTCTGGTATCCTATATGGAGAGTAGACGAGATCGTGATAATTATGGCCAATTCTTATCCATTGAGCAAGTTCCGGAGAGAAACCATCTGGTCCATTCCACAGCAGAGAAAGTCCGCATAAATTTGAAAAACGGGATTATATCCAGAAAGCCATTGTCTTCAAAATGTTTGGAGTTGGGCATCATCAATCCCCGGTTCGTTGCCAAGAACAGATACACATACATGTGTATAGGAGCACTGTTGCCTAAACTCTGCGGGGTCGTTAAACTCGACTTTGATATGCTGAAAGCGATCGCTGCCAAGGAGTGTGTGAGGGCTTATGATGACGGGTGCTTCGGCAATGAGCCATTCTTCGTGGCACGAAGTTCGGATCCAAATGCAGAGGAGGAGGACAGCTACATCGTGCCTTTTACCCATAACGAAGGTACCGGGATTTCTAGTTCTAGTTTTGTGGTGATGGAAGCGCAATCTCCGACCCTTGAAATAGTGGCCTCCGTTGAGCTCCCTGCCTGAGCTCTGTATGGCTTTCGTGGCCAACCTAGCAAACCAAAACTAATTCGCAGGTCGAATTGAGATTAATTTTCAATGTAAATAGAAGTAATTTATCATATTTTTGAATTCAAGTTTATAGGATCCATATTACATAAAGAGATTTTAAGGTATAAATCACATAGGAGAAATTTTTGCCCAACATTTCGAACCAGCGAATGTGGTTAATCATCGGAATTAGGTATTTTCATCTAATTTTAAAAAAGAAAAAACTATAATTACGCCATAAGGCCTTTCTCTTTGGGAAGAAGTCCCCTAGGTGCCACTTTGCACTTTTCAACACCCTTCGATTGAATGCTAGATGATTCAAAAATTTTCAACCATTGGATCCACCACCGACTCTTGTAAACCGATTTCTTCAACTATCAACCAATTACTTCATTTACGTTGTGAAATGTGAATTATGTTCAATCATTGGGTGCCACGAATGGAAAGGTCATGCGTCGTTGCAAGCATTGAAAGACATGCTTAATATTTTTTTTCTTTTTGGTCTCTAAGTTTAAATAGGGTTTTCATCTCTTGAGGAGCAGAATTGCATTGATCTTCAAATAGGCTTTCGAAGCCAACTTCATCAATTCTTCGTGTTTCGCCTTCTGCAACATTTCAAAAAATAACGAAAGAAGAGATGGGATATCGCGATCTACGCAAAGTCCAACGCCCATGGAGCCTTTCTGTGGTCTCAAGGATGGCGTTAAAGTGCCTTTTGTTGGGGAAATCAAGTGGGTGGTTTTGAAGGATGCGAGGAAAGAATCATTGTGAAATCCGAAGAATTTGACTTGAAAATCAAAATCCAATTGCAAACTCTAACCAGGATGAAGACGATCTCATTCAGTTTCAACATATTGGTGATCATTTTATTATACATTGTTTTTTATGGGGTTCATATTGCTGCGATTTGGAAGCCCCATAAAAAAAACGGTCATCCCATAGAAGAAGAATTGAACATAATTTAACTACATAATTGTTGTGTTGAAGTTGATGTATGTTCACATAGTTACTCTAATAACATGCATTATGGTAACGTCTGTGGTGATATCAATGGTATTGTTTTTCTTTGGTATTGGAATTATGATTTCAATTCATTTGTGTATTATGGTTAGAGCAATCAGAAGTTTGAGAGACATGAGGCCTGTAGAGAGTGGAATTTCTTCTTCTCATGTCGATGGGAATGGTGTGGGGATGTCCCAGGAGGAGGTGCAGAAGCTACCTGCCTTTGAATATAAACATGGCGGTATGTATATTATTACATAGAATGCTTTGCAATGATGCTAACAGTAATGATGATAGGATTGAGAATGGATTATGGATGCATCAATTTGATTGTTCAAAGTGTGTTGTTTGCTTGGATGGATTTTAGAGGGGTGAGACATGCAGGTTGTTGCCTCTTTGTAGGCACACTTTTCATGCAGAGTGTGTGGATTCAGGGTTGTCTAAGAACCCCTTGTGTCCCATTTGTAGGACCAACGCTTAGCAACATGGTGGGGAAAGAGGGACAGTGGTGATGGAGAATGTGTTAGAGTTGGCCCAAGTTGGGGGATGTGAGATGGGGAGTGGGACTAGAGATATTGTTATTTGGGTTGCTCTGCAAGGAGGGTTAAAAGGAGAGAGTAGGTTTGGTTTTCATCAGTATGAGACGTATAATTTCGTGTCCAATCCATCTTCATCATCAAGATCTTTTCCTATTGATGAACATGTGTGGAATTTGATGTCAACTGCATTACTTCCATCGTTGTTGTAGTACAACCGTTGTAGTACATATCCAATGATGATGATGATGGTGTTGGTGTGATGGTTATTGATGTTCCGAACATTAATCAAAGCCAAAGCCATGATAGCCACAGTGAGAATAAAAATTCATGCAAGTTGATATCAACTCCAATCCCATCTTATAGAGCCAATGATGATGATGGTATAATGGGTTTTAGTGTTTTGAGCCCAAGCCAAAGCCATAAGCAGAACTAGAATTCATACAATTCAATGTCGATACTAATGCCATCTTGCAGACTTCCCAACAATGATGGTGTGATGAATAATGCCATTTTTATAGCTAGCGAGAGTGAGAGTTAAAATCATATTGTGTGCGACTATACATGTGCTCTACTACTGCATTGCAGACCTCCTTGTGATGAGAGTATGAGAGTCATAGGTGTTACATTCCCTGTTGAGAATCATATCCAAAGCCTGGCTTGGGATGAGGATGGTATGGCATGATGCCTAAATTGGGTTCCACTGCAACCTTAACTTGTTATGGTGGATGTAAAAACACAAGGCAATTTTCAGTCTCTCTTTTCATCTAGGTGACTAGCTTTCTTTGGTTAATAAGGGCATCTATAGAAACATAGAGCACTTAAATGCAAACCCACGAATTCAAAGTTCCGACCAATCTAATAGCTATCCCCAAGGATTTTTCTATTGCACTAGATTGTGAGATGGTCGGTGGTGGTCATGATGGAACCCTTGACCTTTGTGCATGAGTTTGCTTGGTTGATGAAGATGAAAAGTTGGTCTTCCACACTTATGTCAAGCCAAAAAATCCAGTTACAGATTATAGGTCATATTTTTCATTTACGGCTTCTTTATCTAATTCTGGCTTGGCGCTTGCTAAACTTATCTCATTGAATTAGGTTAGGTCACATTGCATGACCAAAGCACCTAATTGGTTATGTTATTTGTAGGCATGATGTCAGTGGCATCAAAACTGAGCATCTAATAGATGCATTGCCACTGAAGCAAGTGCAAGAGAAAATTAAGTTGGTCTTATACAATGGAGAAACAATCTGGCATGCTCGTTTAAAAAGAGGAAGAGCAAAGGTTCTTGTAGGACATGGTTTGGATCATGATTTGCAATGCTTGGCAATGGAATATCCTGGTCATTTAATCAGCTAACTTGGTTATGTATATAAGTTTTATATCTTGAAAGTCATGGAAATTCTGGATATATTTTGAGAAAATTTGGCAAATATTTTTGTAAATCCAAGTTATAGTTGTTAAACTTCAAAAGTTTAAGAGTCTCAGACATTTTAGATGATGTTGAATCCATTTCCACCATCCAAAATATAATTCAAACACTGCCTCTACAAGAATTTTTGAAAATTTTGTGCCTGAATTCTGGCCACTGTTGGCCATCTAGACAATTCCTCTGCCTCCATAAACGACTCCCTGAGATACCAAAATTTCGAACAACAACATAGTGTAGTTTTTATGTAAGAAGCCAAAGTGGATATCTTATATGACTTGGCAGGTGTAATGTAACAGTGATAAGGTTGCAAAAAAAATACCACATGGCATTCCATGATTGGTCCACCAAGGAATGACGTTGCATACTAGGGGTCTCAGGACTTGCCCTAGGGTCATGTTTTGCAAAGATTTTCTGTGTATTTGGTTTTGGCCAAAATGGCCCCAAAAACCAAGGCTTTACACTAAAATAATGAATATCCAAGGTTCACTCGCAAAATCCAATGCTGATGGAGCCTTTCCATGGTCTCAAGGATGGCATTAAAGTGCCTTTTGTTGGGGAAATCAGGTGGGTGGTTTTGAAGGATGCAAGGAAAGAATCGCTGTGAAATCCGAAGAATTTGACTTGAAAATCAAAATCCAATTGCAAACTCTAACCAAGATGAAGATGATCTGATTCAGTGTCAACATATTGGCGATCATTTTATTATACATTGTTTTTTATGGGGTTCATAATGTTGCAATTTGGAAACCCCATAAAACAATGATCATCCCATAAAAGAAGAACTAAACATAATTTAACTACATAATTGTTGTGTTGAAATTGATGTATGTTCACATAGTTACTCTAATAACATGCATTATGGTAACATCTGTCGTGATATTAGTGGTATTGTTTTTCTTTGGTATTGGAATTATGATTTCAATTCATTTGTGTATTATAGTTAGAGCAATCAGAAGTTTGAGCGACAAGAGGCCTGCAGAGAGTGGAAGTTCTTCTGCTGTCGATGGGAATAGTGTGGGGATGTCCCAGGAGGAGGTTCAAAAGCTACCTGCCTTTGAATATAAACATGGAGGTATGCATATTATGTTACATAGAATGCTTTTCAATTATGCTAACAATAACGATGATAGGATTGAGAATGGATTATGGATACATCAATTTGATTGTTCAGAGTGTGTTTTTCGCTTGGATGGATTTTAGAGGGTTGAGACATGCAGGCTATTGCCTCTTTGTAGGTACACTTTTCATGCACAATGTGTGGATTTAGGGTTTTCTAAGAAACCCTTGTGTCCCATTTGTAGGACCAGCGGTTAGCAACATGGTGGGGAAAGAGGGACAGTGGTGATGGAGAATGTGTTAGAGTTAGCCCAAGTTGGGAGATGTCAGATGGGGAGTGGGACTAGAGATATTGTTATTGGGGTTGGTCTACAAGGAGGGTTAAAAGGAGAGAGTAGATTTGGTTTTCATAAGTATGAGATGTATAATTTGTTTACGAGAGCAAAGCCATCGATACCATACAAACTGATTTGTTCCAAATATAAAGTTGCAATACGTACATTTTGTGTATTTTGCACATTATGGAGATCGAAAAATTGCTCCCTATGTAGTATCCATGTTCTAGGATCCTTGCCATCAAATTTCCTCGTATCGATTTTTGGAAGATGGTGGGTCTTCAATCCAACATCAGAGTCTATGAAATCATGATTAACATTTCTTTTGTTCTCATCATGAGTTTCTTTTACTACCCTTTCACCATTAGTGCCCATTTCTTGTAGCAACTTATTCAAATTTATCTTCAATTCTTCCATCTTATCGTTTATGCCATTCATCTTAGCTTCCACTCCATCCATATTAGCTTGCATTCCATTCATAATATCTTCCACGCGATTCATCTTGGCTTCCATGCGATTCATCTTGGCTTCTTTTATCTTTAGTGAGTGAAATTTGTTGTACTTGGTCTTGTAATTTTGATATATCATGTTGCAGTTCTTCCTCTTCTTTATGAGTCATGTTAGAGCTTTCATGTTGCTTGCTAGGTGTTTCCATTTTATTTCTTTGGGGAATCAATTAATAATAATAATTCTTAACTATTCCCTTTGAATTCTTTCAAAATAATTTTTCAAACAAATTTTATGCAAAATTTAAAAAAAACTACACCTTTTTTTCACTTTGTAAGAGCTCGATATTGAATCTATTGTATCTCTGTAACTGCAGACCTCGAATATATGAAATCTTGTCCTGCGGTAGCCCTTTGAGTTCTCTTTCTAACCCCACAAGTCTGATCAAGATTTGATTCTCCAAGAAATAGTTATGCCAAATCTCCCATGGTGACCCGATTATAGACTAGTTCAGTATAGCAAACTTGTACGACGTGCCACGTTACACTGTTTCAACCTCAATACCTAAAACTGATACACAACAGGCTACAGGCCATCCTCTTTCTGAAAATTCTAATGGAATTTCAATCTGATTCTCCAAACAAAAGTTATGATGGTTTTTCCGAGGTCACCTGTTTTGAATGTAATTCGGGAGTTTGCAAAAACCCGAACTTCCTCAGATCATATCTCTGCACATATAGCAAGAAAAGCTTTGAAATTCAGAGCTGAATTTCAGAACGATTTCGTTTCAATGACCTATTTGGAGCAGCGAAACCCTAGAATACAAAGTTTTGATACCAAATATTAGGAACCAGCTCACAAAAAGATAGAAAAGATAGATCAACACCTTAGAATTCAGCCTCTTCGAGGGGGAAACCTCCTTTATATTACACAAATGAACAATTCTTGGATGATACAAATGACTAAACGTCACTTCTATATATAGGAGTCTAAGGGGTCACAATATAATCAAGCCGACATAACAGTAATAACATAAGGGCACAAAAATAACAATAGTGGGTTTCTATGTAGCTACTAATAACAATATGGGGACAATAGGGGCACAATAATAACAATAAGGGATACAATGACAATAGTAATGGGGGAATCACTAGTATTATAGGGGTCTAACATGGAATGTTGAGCTCGAAGGAATTTCCCCTACAGCCTTGGTGATGGTGTATGGCCCATATCAGAGTGGGTGAAGCTTTCGGTGGGGTCCAATGAAGCGCTCCTTCTACAAATGTATCCAAGCTTTTCCTCCCACCTGGAACTTGTGCAACACCTGATGATGATCATAGTGTTGTTTGTACTTAGCATGGTCCTTGTCCAATATATCATGGAACTGTTGGCGGATGTGTTGAATGAGCTCAATGAAGTTGTTGGCCCTGTCGAATTCATATTGGACGTGAGCCAAATCTGCCTAAGTAGATACAAATGGTATGGCCACATTAATGGGACATAATGGCTGAAATACAAACCCTACCTGAAAGGGGTTGTGGCTCGTTGAGTTATGGAGAGGTCTGTTGTAGCTGTGTTGGACATAAGGGAGGCTTTCATCCCATGTGTTTGGATGCTTCAAGTTTTACGTGTGCAGAATGTGTACAATCATCCTATTAACGACCTTTGTTTGGCCATCACTTTGGGGGTGGAAAGTTGTGGATTTAGTAAGTTTGGTATCCAGCACTGACTAGAGACTTGATCAAAATTCACTTTAGGAATCTGTTGTCCCGATTTGAGACAATGAATTATGGGATCCCAAAGTGTACCCATACTCGTTCAAAGAAGAGCTTAGTAGTGGCCTCTCATGTGATACTCTTCTTGCAGGCTGCCATAATGTCCATTTTACAGAATTTGTCAATGACCACGAAAACACAGTCGTTGTCGTGCTTAGTCGAATGAAGACTCAACATGTAATCCATGGAGATGGATTCCCAAGGTCGGCTAGGAGGAGGCAGAGGAGCATATAGGCCTTGTTTCTTGATGGTTGTTTGGGCAATGGCGCAGTTAGTGCAGGATCTAATATACTTCTCAACATCCTGATGAAGGTTCGACTAATACAAATACTTTTGCAGTACTACCATTATTTTATCTACTCTGAAATGTCCAGCGACCCGATTGTGATGTGCCTCCCAAATAATCTTGGCACGCTCGCTTAAAGGAACACAAATGTGTCCCAGGTGGTATAACAATGCATCCTGGAGGTAAAAATTTGGAACTTTCTTACCTTCTAGGAGTGTTTAGTATGTGTTGCCGAATTCTGGATCACTCTAGTAAAGATGCAGCCACCCCAAAGTCTCGTTCACACAGGAGTTGAGCACAGTCATTAGTACCATCACTGGTAGTCGGTTGAGGCAATCTGCAACATTATTGGTGTTTCCCTTCTTGTACTTAATGTTTAAATGGAACTATTGAAGGTATGTGGACCATTTCTTATGGAAATCGTTCTGCAAATTACTTAGTGTCTGTATGAACTGCAGAGGTCGGTGGTATGTGTGGATGATTATTTCCTTCCCCAGAATGTAATGCTTCCATTGAGGATAGGCCTGCACAATGGAATACATTTTTTTTCATAGGTGGGATACTTTTATACTGTGTCTGAAATTGTGTCATTGTGGTAAGCCATTGGATGCCCCTGCTGAGTAAGAACTACACCAATAACATAGTCAGAGGCATTTGTCTCAATCTCAAATGGGTTCTGTAGGTATGGTAATGTGAGCACTGGTTCAAAGCAGAGGCGATGCTTTCACTCGACAAACACCTTCTATTGGGTTTTGGACCAAAAGAACGTTTATTTTTCTCCACCCTTGGTGACTTGACTTAAAGGCCAAGTGATATTAGAGAACCACAACATGAACATGTGGTAGAAATTGGCAAGACCCAGAAATCTGCGGAGCTCTGTTAGAGTGGTTTGGGTTGGCCAATCCTGAATGACTTGTATCTTAGCTGGGTCCACATGCACATCCTACTCCTAAATGATGTACTCCATATATTGAACTTGGGTCATGCCAAAAGTGCATTTTTCCAAATTGGCACACAATTTGTGTCATTGCAGGTTTGGAAGACATGTTGAATATGGTGGAGGTGATCTTCCCAACTTTGGTTGAAGATCAAGATGTCATCTAAATACACCACTATGAATGCATTGGTGAAGGGTCACAAGATGTCGTCCATCAATCTCATGAAGGTTGCGGGGGCATTCGTCAACCCGAAAGTCATGACCAATCATTCAAAAATGCCCTCATTGGATTTGAAGGAAATCTTCTGCACATCGGTGGGTTTGATAGGCACCTGGTCATAACTAGACTTCAAGTCAATCTTGTTGAAATATTTGGTCCCCTCGAGTTGGTCCAGAAGGTCATCAATATGTGTGATTGGGTACCCATTCCGGATAGTGATCGTGTTCAATGCTTGATAGTCAATACTGAGTCTTTAGGTCTCGTCCTTCCTCTGTACCAATACAATCGGGCTCCCACAAGGTGATGAGATTGGCATAATGTGCCCTTTTTGCAACAGCTCTTGAATTTGCCTCTTGATTTCATCGTTCTCGAGAATAGAGTGTCGACAAATCGGTCCATTAGGTAGCAGCACACCTAGGCTAATATCGATGGAGTGCTTGACCTGACAGTGCAGGGGTACCCCCGTAGGTGAGGAAAAAATGTCTTTGTACTCCTCCACGACCTTGTCCATATGTTTTTATTGTGCAGAAGGGCCCTGTCTAGAATCCATGGCCACAATATTCTTCTTGCCCTAAGGGAGAATCATAAGGAAAACAAATTTCCTGGTCTGTGAAATGATCTTACTGTATTACTTTGCAGAGATCAAAGAGATGGCGGTAGGTGGGGCTACCTCCAGTATCATGTACAACTTATTTCCCATAGTAATAATCACAAAACAATGTCTAGACTCATATACAACATGTCACTTCCACAAGTATTGTTGTCCTAATAATACATCACAAACTTCAAAAGGCGAAACATCACATAGTACCTCATCCATGAAGGGTTTGATGTTGTAGGGAAGGCAACACTGTTGGCTGATGCGGAGATCTCATCCTTGGTGAAGCCACTTGATGGTGTACAGATAGATAAAAGTCAGATTTGAATTAAAAGGAAGGAGTTACAGCTCACAGGTGAGTACTGCACCTAGAGACTGCACTCATACAAAAAGAAATCTCTCCGTACACTCTACTATTCATCAAATGAATGATTACATTATTAAGTACATCACTAGAAATCAAGTAGTTGCAAACAAACTCCTAAACTCTAGGAACAAATCCTAAACTAAGGAGATACGTTACAACTTATGTAATAATTTCTTCATTAATACAAAATAATATTAATTATTTTCAACTCCCCCCCTTAATGGAGAAAGGATTATCCTGAACTCCTAGCATCCCTCTAAACAATTCAAACTTTACACGCCCAAGAGGCTTAGTAAAAATATCAGCCATGTTATCACAAGTTTTACAATATTCAACACATATCTCTTTTGACTGTTGCTTCTCTCGAACAAAATGAACTTGAGTATCAATATTCTTGGTAATTTTATGAAAGACTGGATTGTTTGCAAGCTTGATGGTACTCTGGTTGTCGGTTTTGATAATAGTTGATTGTTTCTGCTCTTCTCCTGCATCGTTGAGAAGTCTTCTCAACCAGATAGCTTCACATGTGGCTGCACACTATGCTTGGTACTCAGCTTCACATGAAGATAGAGCTACAGTGTGCTGCTTTTTGCTGCTCCATGCTATGACCCTGGATCCAATGCTGAATGCGTAACCTGTGATAGATCTTCGATCATCCAAGTTACCTGCCCAATCGGAATCTGAAAAACCTGCTAGAATAACATCAGAAGTGTCAGTGTACAAAATGCCATAATTACTAGTACCACTAAGATACCTCAACACACTTTTTGCTGCGACCCAGTGACTTTCGAGTGGTTTTGACATGAACTGGCTCAACACACTAACAGAATATGCCAAATCTGGTCTAGTTGTAGTCAGATATATCAAACTGCCAACTAGCTGTCTGTACATGGTAGCATCCACCTGTTTAGTACCATCGTCACTGCTCAACTTTAAGTTCTGCTGTAATGGTGTTGCTGCTGATCTGCACTGCTCCATTCTGAACCTTTCCAACAAGCTTCTGGCATACTTCCCTTGAGTAAGAAAATTTTGTCCAGAGTTTCTCCATACCTCCAATCCCAAACAATAATGAAGGTTTCTGAGATATTTCATCTCAAACACTTGTGACATCTGCTGTTTGATTTCTTTGATCAGATTGTTAGCATTCCCTGTTATGATCATATCATCTACATACAAAGAAATCAAAATAATTTGTCTCTGTTTATTAAACTTGGTATACAGATTTGGATCATTCAAGCTTCTATTAAAGCCATGCTAAACAAAAAATGAGTCAATTTTCTCATACCACGACCTGGGTGTCTGTTTTAAACCATAAAGTGCCTTTTTCAATTTACACACAAGATGTTCCTGTCCCTTTTTCACAAAACCTTCAGGCTGTACTAAATAAATTTCTTCTTTCAAGTCACCATTCAAAAATGCAGACTTGACATCTAGCTGGTCTAGCTGCCATTTGTGTTTTGTTGCTAAGGAAATTAGCATTCTAATGGTGTTTAATTTGGCTACAGGAGCAAAGGTGTCATCGAAATCTATTCCCTCTTTCTGTGAGTAACCATTTGCTACCAGTCTAGCTTTAAGTTTCTCTATACTCCCATCTGCATTTATTTTTGGTTTATACAGCGATTTGCATCCTATGGGGGTTTTACCTTCAGGCAATTCAACCAAATCCCAAGTATGGTCTCTGTTTATTGAATCTATTTCCTCATACATTGTAGCGCTCCATGCATCAGATTTACTTGCTTCCTCATAATTTGCAGGTTCCACAATGTTTAAAATCTTTGATATTAATGCATAGCCTTTCAATTTAGAAGATAATCGAGTCTTCCTACCTGATCTCCTTGGTAGGGGACTTACCTCAATTTCAACCTTTTCCGAGCTTGCATCTTCATTGATTATATCATCTATTACTTCTTCTTCTTGTTTCTCCTCCTGCTCTTCATCTTCCTCACTGTTTTCTTCCAATAGCAATGGAATGTGCCATTCACTGTTAGAGTCATTCTTTCCTTCTTCAACCTGTTCATGAAATATGACATCTATGCTTGCAAAAACCTTGTGAGTCACAGGATTAAATAACTTATATGCCTTGAACTCAGTGCCATATCCAACAAATATACATCTCAGGGCTTTAGGATCTAACTTCTCCCTATCTGCCTTAGGTATATGAGCATAAGCTTTTGACCCAAATATTCTCAAGTGACTAACTGCTGGTTTGAATCCAAACAATGCTTCAAAAGGGGTTTTGAAGCCTAGACATCTAGTAGGACTCCTATTCTTTAAATACACGGAAGAGTTAATATCTTCTGCCCAAAGACCATTTGATAAACCCTTACCTTGAAGCATGCTCCTTGCGCACTCTACAAGAGTTCTGTTCTTTCGTTCTGCCACTCCATTCTGCTGTGGAGTGTGAGGCACTGTAAACTGTTGCACAATCCCATGATGCTTGCAGAAATCCATGAACTCTCCCAACCTGTATTCTCCCCCTTGATCTGAGCGGAGAATTTTATCCTTTTTCTTGTCTGGTTTTCTACCATGGATTTAAACTCTTTAAAATATTGAAAAGCTTGACTCTTTTTACTCAGAAAGTATACCCATGAAAATCTAGTACAATCATCTGTAAATAAGAGAAAGTAATATGCTCCTCCTAATGACCTATTTTACATGGGTCCACAGATGTCTGTATGCACCAGTTCTAAAATGTCTCTTTCCTTTCTATTAACATGCAAAGGGAACTCTTCTCTATGCATTTTCCCTAATGCACATCCATCACAATCCAGCTTAACATTATGGAAAACAGGGAGTCCATCGACCATACCTTTTCTTTGAAGTAGGATGAGGTCTTGCAGATTAAGATGGTCGAATCTCTGATGCCAGAGATTTTCGGCTGTCGATCCAGCTGCAACCATTGCCTGTTGTGGCATACTCTTCACATCTAGTCTGTACAGGTTCCCCACGTGCACTCCTATTGCAACTGTTTCCATCTGGCTATCCTTAATGACACAGTTAGTCTTAAAGAATTGAACTTGCATGTCCTGATCAGTAATCATTGAGACAGAGACCAAATTTTTCTTAATTCCTGGAACATACAATACATTTTTAAGGTGTCTAATGTCACCGCTAGGTAATTTTACAGGAATGTCACCATATCCTTTGATCTCATGTCCACTATCATCTCCTAAATAGATTTTCGACCCACATGAAGTTTCTTCAAGAAATTCAAACCAATCCTTCTTACCAGTCATATGTGAGGATGCGCCAGAGTCGACATACCATATGTCGTCCTCATCTTCCTTTGAAGCTGAAAGAGCACAATCGACTATAAATAGTCGAAGTTCGTGGCTATGATCCTCCTCTTCCTTAACGAAGTAACCCTTATGTTTTCTCTGTTTGTTTCTTCGTTCGTCTACCTACCTCTTATAACAATCTCTTATCTCATGTCCAGGTTTTCCACAGTAAAAACATTTCTTGATGGGAAAATTATTAGCATACATACCTTTAAACGGTCTCTTCTGAAATGTGTTGGCTTCTCTCTGCTGCTGCGGTTGCTGCTGCTGCTGCGGTTGTTGATGTTGCTTCCCTTTAAACTGTCTCCTTTTTGCCATCAGAGCAAGGTCATTGCTCTGAGATTTCAAATTTTGTCGTCGCTCTTCTTCTTGTATCAGAATCCCTGTCAGCTCTTCAAATGAAGGGGCTTTCTCCCTTGCTAACAGCCCTATGATAAATGTCTGGTAATCATCAATCATTCCATTCAACGTGATCGTGACCAGATCTGAATCAGAAACTTTCTCTCCGATATCTCCCAATCTGTCCTTCAGGTCTTTGACTCTCGCAATGAATCCAACAGCGGATTCATTCTCCTCCATCTTCAATGCAAACAGCTTGCCTTTGAGTGACAAGACACGGTTTGAATTTTGCGTCTGGTATAGGTTTTTAATGGTCGTCCAAATGTCAGCGGCCGATTTACAGTCTCTAATATGTGGGATAACATTGTCCTTGACGGACATCTTCAATATGACCTTTGCTTTTGTCTCCCTTTTATCCCAATCTTGTTCTTGTGTGGCTGATCCCGATCTCAGCTCATTTCCTGTCACGATCGACCACGCATTTGCACTTTCAAGTAAAGTCTGCATCTTGAATTTCCAGTTGTTGAAATTTGATCCATCGAGTTTGCCAGACTCGTGGAGATACGATTCTAAACTGTTATTCATATTGACTTATACCAGATCCGAACCTCTGTTTTGTTGAAAAAAATTGTACCTTCAATGCGCCACCACCGGGCAAGTCCGATCTGCTGCCACTGAACAGATCCGGAACTCCAATGCGCCACCACCGGGCAAGTCTGATCTGCTGCCACCGAGTAGATCAGGAACTTCAACGTGCCACCACCGGGCAAGTCCAATCTGCTACCACCGAGTAGATCAGGAACTCCAATACGCCACCACCGGGCTACTCCGATCTGCTGCCACCGAACAGATTCGGAAATTCAAAGTGCCACCACCGGGCAACTCCGATTTGCAAAAAATTGCAGATTTTTCAAAGAGAAAGAGGTTGGCGCTCATTTGACAGTGAAATGCCCACCCCAGAAACAAAATCGATGCGAGGCACGAAATTGGCGCGATTAGTCCTTGATTTTCCGCACCAATAGGGCTTTCTGGCGCGCTGGGGCACTTATCACCCTCAAAACCGCGCCAAGTGGCGTGACTGTTCCTTAAAAACCCACGCTAGCTCTTCTTTTCGCTCAAAAATTGCACGACTGTTCGCGTCAAAACCGCGCCAACACTTTCTTGCGCTCAGAGATGATCAGTCATTTGAGACCTATGCTCTAGGTGTTACTGCGTCCACCTGATTCTACAAATACTTCTACATACTCCATAGCCACTACAGTTTTGTAATCAATGATGCATCCTAAAAAAAATTAAGGCTATCCCTACTCTGTGCTCTGATACCAAGATAAAAGTCAGATTTGAATTAAAAGGAAGGAGTTACAGCTCACAGGTGAGTACTGCACCTGGAGACTGCACTCATACAAAAAGAAATCTCTCCGTACACTCTACTATTCAACAAATGAATGATTACATTATTCAGTACATCACTAGAAATCAGGTAATTGCAAACAAACTCCTAAATTCTAGGAACAAATCCTAAACTAAGGAGATACGTTACAACTTATGTAACCATTTCTCCATTAATACAAAATAATATTAATTATTTTCAACTCAGATAAAGATGTGTTGTAGTTTGTAGGCCCAGCCACTTCACAACCTTTGCTGATATGAGGTTCATTTGGCTCCTGTTGTTGACAATGAACTGCAGCGGAGAAACCTTCACCCACATCTGTGAGTGGAAGAGGTGTTCCCCGTGCTCTGGATCTTCAGGTTCGTTCTTCTAGATCTTGGTGGTGACCACGGTGGCACTAGGTTCTACATTAATAGTCTCATTCCCTTTATCATTCTCCTTTTTAGGTTTTGAATCAAAGTTGGAACATGCGTCTGATTTAGAAGTCTTCAACTCAGCGACTAGTGACTGCTTGGCCTGAAATGTTGGGTTGTGTTATATTCCTTCCACGACTAGCCCACGTAGTTAACCGAGGGGTTAGAGGGGGGCAGAGCCCCCCCTTCGTTGTGCCGATTGTGTAGCGGGGGGGGCTGCGGGTGGTCACATGGGGTTTGAGGCTTTCCCGTAACCCCACTTTTTGGGGTCCAGGGCAGTGCCTTGGAAAATTTTGGTTTTGGACCTTATGTTAGGTTAGGCGGACCCACCTATGGTTTTGTGCATAATTTTCGCACATGTTTTTTGTACTCTATGGTTTTCCGTCCATGGTTTTGGACGCAATGGTTTTCTATGCATGGTATTGGATGCTTCGGCATGTATAAATATGTATTGTAATATTGAAAGGAACATAATGAAAAATCAAGCTGGTAGTCCCGGTTTTGGGATCTAGGGGAAAATCTCTGTGTATATGTGTTTTATGTGTTATGCTCTCGCATTGTTTATTTTATGTGTTTTAGAATTCGCATGCAGGTAATTTATGTACAAGGTTAAAACCTACATTCGATATCGGAGCTATTTTGGCTTCAAGGGGATGCCTTTGTCAATGAGGGGTTTCACTCGGGCTTATGGTAGACCCTGTTCAGTGGGAGATCTGCGAGATTGATTCTGGTGGTGAAATAATATGGCGAGCAGTGGAAAGATAGAGATCGAGAAATGTAATGGTCAGAGTTTTGAGTTGTGAAAACTCAAGATGGAAGATCTGTTGGTGGATAAAGATCAGCGGATCGCGGTAGATCTGGGTACTAAATCAACGAGAGTGTCCGATGAAGAATGGAAGAAGTTAGATCAGAAGGAAGAAGGCACAATACGATTGTGTGTCTCAGATTCAATATTGTTGAATGTATCAGGGGAAGTGTTATCACCCCAAGAAACTAACCTAGGTTGTAAATCAGTGATGCTCAGGAACATTACAAATTCAACAATTATGGTTCGATAAGATGATGGATAAATGGAGATATGCTGCACATTTAAGCCAGATAACCACTCCTACTATGACTATCCCCAAACACGGGTGAAGACCCCCAAACTACAAGGCTTTCAACTACCAACTACTCACAGTTTAAGGTAAAGGTGATGATGGAGAAGACTAATTACACCAGCAGATACACAGGACCCTGTGATGACCAGCTGCAACCAATTAGAAGGTCTGTAGCACTATTGTTTAATACACATACACGATGACAACTCCCTGATGTTAAACAACAGCAATCTGCAAGCAATTTTAATGAACCACTAAATTATAATACAGAGGTGGGATGACAGCCCCTCTGATATTAAACATTCATAGCACATCAAATAAATGCCAGCAGGCACAGCCTAGAACAAGAAAGAGAAGTGGAAAGTGAGCAGGTGACAACAAAAGAAGCTTGTATTAGTTGAAAATCAAGACCAGAAGCTGCAGGTCTCATAGTATTTACAGTCTCCAGAAGTTAAAGGCAACAACAAAACTATCATTCATCAAACACTCATCCAATGCACTACATCTGTTTTTTCAGTATATATGGTGTCTCATTACACAATCTCCCTGTTAGCTATGCGTGGAGGAGCCCATAAATGGCCACCAACCACATTTACATTCAGAAATGGGGTTGCTGATACAACTCTGGCTGTGTTGTAAATGGATTTGACCCCTCTGGTGCTCTACAGTCCTCCTTTGAGCAGGTGGCGTGAAATACCAATGGAACCATAACCATTGAATGCTCTGAACTCCCAGTGGTGTCTTGCTTCCTCCTCGGCCATACTGCTGATTAATTCCTGCTGCTGATCATTAAAAACGGCTCCATTATGACAGTGCGGCCCTAAAACAGTGAAACTCTACCCAAACTGTTCATTCCCGCCCATTATTGTTTCAATTTTGACTTTTAAGAGGTGCATGCATGGTTCACTTCACGGCTTCTGCTTCCACAAGCTCAATGTTGCTTCGCCTCTGCACATTTACGAATGCCATTGAACTTCATTTAATGTTTTTTCTGAAAGGCTGGTCAACCAAACTTTTACTCCACGTAACCTTTATTTGCTGCAGGTTGGTTGCTGTCCGTCAACCATTGATCTGCCCTCCAAAAACCGAACGTCAGAATTTTATTGCATCGGACTCGTTTGTACGAAAACCACTTGCTGAGAAAAAGCGGTCCGATAAGGTTGGTGTTTTTCTTTACATTTCATAATTCATAGAAAATGCACCCAAAACCATTGAAAATGGCTCAGGCGCGGACCTAAAATATTATGAAATGGAGCGCTATATTGCTATCGGGTCCGGCCCATCGGCGATCGCTCATATATATGCAAAAGGCCATGCTCCATTGGAAACGCCGATAGCGATATTGCTGTGGACCCGAACATCTATCAAAAGGAATTAACACCGCCGTCGGGTCCGGCCCATCGGGTCGCAAATATATCTGTGCGAAAGGCCCATGCTCCATTGAAAATGCTGATAGCAATACGCCGATGCGATATCGGAGATCGCTCATCGCTCAATAATAAAGCCCCTTTTGTAAGTCCTCCATTGCGATACGCCGATGCGATATCGACGATCACTCATCAGCGATGTCTCATGTCGCTGCCGCTGCCTCCCCGACTTGCGATATGCCGACGCGATCTGGACCGTTGATCGGCCAGATCCCACGGCTGAGATTAATGCGGATCCTTAAGCCTGTGATTTGATTTTTACATGGTTTTTGGGGTATTTTCGCCTCCCGATAGTGTATTTCTACCCTCCAAAGGGCTTTCCTCTTGCAAAATTTTTTGATCGGTGGAAGACTTTTAGCCAAAATTTGAGGATTTCGACAGCATCAATGGTTCCTTTGGCATGATTATAAGTGTAATTGCAGCCTTTGAGAGTGTTTGAATCCATTTTTTATGCTTTTGCACAGCAAAGCTAACACTGGCTCCTTCTGGGGATGAGATCCTCCCTGTGAGGTCTCAAGAACCTGCAGATCAATGCCTTTCCAGCAACAAACAGATTAGCCAAAATTCCTAGTGTTCCATTGGGCATGGAGTCTACTACAACTATACTAAAAACTGATAAAAGCACAATATTTACAGCTTTTAAGGCCAAAAGACCTTAAATCACATAGTTTTTCAAAAACCGCCCATTAATAAGGCCATCAAAAACTGGTTCTTCTTCCATACTTTTCAGTATGAAGGTATTGTTCCCTTGAATTTGTGAAATGATGAAAGGGCCTATCCAAAGAGCATCAAACTTCCCATGATTGCCTTTCTTTTCTTTAAATGCATCCCATTTCAGAACCAAATCCCCAACCTGCAAATTATTCATTTTTGCCTTCTTGTCAAAGACTTCCGTGATCCTTTGTTGATGTGCTGTAGCTTTTTCAATCAACTGCTCTCTAATCTGATATAATTATGTTAAATCAATGATTCTATTGGCCATAACATCTTCTTCATTCTGCGCTGTTTGGAGCAACTTTGCCACAGGGAGGGTAAGTTGAATTGGAAAAATAGCATCAGTACCATATACCAGCTTGAAAGGAGAGCAGCCTGTAGATATTTTGATGGTCACTCTGTCTGCCCAAAGCGCATATTTGAGCTTGGCATCCCAATTCTTCTTATTCTCTTCTAACAGCTTCTTAATAATCCTGATCAGACATTTATTAGAGGATTCTCCTAGACCATTCCCTTGGGGGTAATAGGAGGTGGAATGAACAAGTTTAATGCCCATTGAATCACACATTCCCACCAACTTTTTTGCCTTGAAGGCTGCTGCATTATCTGTTATAAGCTTATGTGGGCAACCAAATATGCTGAAAATGTTTTCTGATAAAAATTTCATTACCACATTATGATCAGTCTTCCTTGTTGGGATTGCTTCAATCCATTTTGTAAAATAATCAGTGGCAACTAATATCCACTTGTGCTAGCCACTGGAGTGTGGGTTAATTTCACCAATGAAATCCAAGCCCCACAGCTGAAAAGTTCCTTTTGCAATTATTGGCTTTAGAGGCAGGGATTTTAACTGTTGCTTACCTTCAAATCTTTGGCACCTGTCACAAGATTTAACAAAAGCAAATGCATCAGAAAATAAAGAGGGCCAATAGTACCCAGCTCTGAGAATCTTTTGGGCTGTAGTCCTCCAATAATGATGTCCTCCACACATGCTGTTATGGAATTGTTGCATAACTTCTATTGACTGTTCTTTGTCCAGGCATCTTAAAAGCACTCCAGATGGATCCCTCCAATAAAGCAAGCCACCATTGACGCAATATTTCATTGCCTTGAGCTTTAACGTTCTTGCTTGACTTTGAGAAAATTTTGAAGGAACTTCTAGCTTTAAAAGGAAATTAATTATTGCAGCATACCAGCTACATGAAGCTAGGTTCTCGGCCACTAACTGTCCTCTCTGCGATTCAGGTGTTTCATGCTCTTCCATTAGACCATTTTCTTCTACATTGAACAAGAAATCAATGTCCAAAGACCTGCAATCTTCTTCAGCCAACAGTTTAGCAAGCCCCTGACCTCTTACCAGCTTGGTGGGCTTCATCTCTATGTTGAATTCTATCGTTTTTGCAATCCATTTCGCTCTTTTTCCATCAACATCAGGTTGCATTAAGACATCCTTTATTGCAGTAGAAGGCACATATGCAACTATTTTGGAATGCACGATGTATATTCTGAAAGCTTTCAAAGATTTGATAAGAGCATAAGCCTGCTTTTCAATAATATCATACCTTAGTTCAGCATCCCTCAAATTCTTGTTGAAAAAGGCCACTGGATGCTCTTGACCTGCTTCATCTTGCTGCAACAGGACAACTGCAATGGTATCCTTAGAGGCAAATGAGAATAGATGAAACTCCTTGCTATAATCATAGCTTATTAAAGTAGGAGCTTTCACAATAGCCATCTTAATGGACTCGAATGATTTTCTTGCCGCATCAGTCCACTTTACCTCTACTCCCTTTTTCAACATGGAGGTTATGTGCTTAACCAGCGCTGCAAAATTAGGAATGAACCTCCTTACAAAGTTAATTTTGCCCAGAAAGACTGTATATCTTTCTTTGATCTTGGAAGATTCAAGGCATGAATCGCTTTGACTCTCTCTGGGTCAATCTGAACACCTGCAGCGGACACTACATGCCCCAACAGTTTGCCTTCTTCCAAAGCAAATTGGGATTTTTTGGGATTGAGTGAAATTCCAAATGTCCTGCACTTTAAAAACACCTTTTTTAAATGTTGTAGATGATCATGATCGCTGCCAGAATAAACAGTTATGTCATCAAGATAAATTAGCACGAATTTATCCTTTTCACCCACAAAAGCAATATCCATAGCGCGCTGAAAGGTGGCTCCAACATTCATCAGCCCAAATGGCATTTTGGCATACATGAACGTGCCCCAAGGAGTGGTAAATGATGTCTTCTCTTGATCATCTGGATGCACAGCGATTTGATTAAAGCCTGAAAATCCATCTATAAAAGACATTACTTTGGCACCTGAGACCTGCTGCAACAAATGCTCCATTTTTGGCAGGGGATAGTTATCCTTTTTAGAGCATTTATTTAGATTCCTGAAATCAACGCACAGTCTGATTTCTCCATTCTTCTTCCTCACAACAACCAGATTGGCCACCCATTTAGAATATCTGAGAGGCACTATAATCTTAGCAGCCAGCAACTTTTTAATTTCTTTCTCAACCAGAGGAAGGAGCATAGGATTCATTGGTCTCAGCTTCTGTTTGAAAGAAATAGTGTCTTTCTCAAGCGGAATTTTATGTTGAATTATATTCCTGTCAAATGTTTTCAGATCACTGTACTCCCAAGCGAACACATCAGCAAATTGCCTCATTAACTTGCAGTATTCAGCATTCTGATCAGCAGATAAATTAGTGGACATATTTATAAATTTAGGCTGACCTGAAATTCCTATATCATGCTTGCAAACTGCAGATTGATCTTCTTTTTGGGTAGCTTTGTAAGGCACATCATTGTGGTCAAACAATCTCTCAAGAGGAATTAGACCCTTAGGGATATGGTTACTAGGAAGCTGGACTATGCTATTCTTGCCAATTTTATTTCTAAGTTGGGCCTTGGGATCCTCTAACAAAGCATCATTATTTTTGTCAATGTGCATTTCAGAGAACTCATCAAAGACTTGAAGGAACCTATTTAACTCATCATCATCATCAAAAACCTTCCAATGGTGAACATTATCGGGCACAGAGGGTCTATACTTCATTTGTACCTCATAAACTAGTTTGGGAGGCGATGGAGGGATGAACAAACTAGCAGAGACAGCAAGGGAATCAGCAAGCTGATTTTGGGCTCTAGGAATATATGAAATGCAGAAAAAATCAAAAAATTCTTTGACTCTCCATACCTCATCTCTATAAGCTCTCAGCCTTGGATGCTTTTCTTAGAATGTTTTATTTACTTGCTGAATTATCAGATCAGTGTCTCCAAACACCTTCAAATTTTTTATTCCTCTATCTTTGGCTTCATGAAGGCCCAACAGCAGTGCTTCATATTCTGCTATGTTGTTTGTCACCTGAAAAACCAGCTTTAGAGACAACTGAACTGTTTCTTGTTGTGGAGATACTAGCACCACCCCTGCTCCTGCAGTCTCCTTGGTACATGCTCCATCAAAGAACATCTCCCAAATCTGACCACCTGTATCATGCTCAGCCTGAGCTGTTGGTTTCCTGATCTGCAATGCAGCCTTCTGAGATTCTTCTATTTGGAGAATGCAAGCTCCAAAATCAGTGTCCACTGCATATATGGGATGGTTTGTAGGATTCTTCTCATCACTAATGATATATGCCAGCTGTGCTTCTCTATATAACCTCCTGCTTTCTCCTCCAAACACTGGAACAGTTGCATAAGATAGATCATTCTGCAATGTCCCACCTAGTCTCTTAATCCATCCTCTAGACAACAGCATACCAAACTTTGGAGGAACATCAGCCACCACTATATCCATCATCATACTTTTCATGGGCAGCTGGGTTAAGGTAATGGCTAGATCCTTAATTAATCCTAGGCATTTTACCTTCCTTGAATCAAAAGAAAACAAATCATGATAAGGTCTAGTGATATCAAGGCCTAACTCTTCTGTGACGGTTTTAGGCATTAGATTGTGGCTGACCCCTGTGTCTAGCAGGCAATTGTGGAGGATTTTATCATGGATAGTCAATGAAACATAGAAAGATGGAGAACTATTATCAGCAGATTCAATCATGGGGCTAAGCACAATAGCAGGCTTGTCATCTTGCAAATTGACAGAGTCAATAGAGGTTTGTTTAGATTCTAGTTCAAGGGCCTCTAGGATGGGCTTTCTGAATAATTCACTCTTCACCAATTCAGCCAGAGGCATGGATATTTTCAATCTCTGAATTTCTGACTCAAAACTAAAAGAAGAGAATACTTTGTCAGCAATTTTTACCTCTTGAACTGGGGCTTTGAGGGTGATAGGATCAGCTGTTGGTCTTCCTTGCCTACTATTCTGTGGCATCGTTTGAGAAGCTGCTTCTTGTGAAACATTTTCTTTGACATTCTTTGCATTGGATCTTAGATTATATTTTTGTTGTTGCTCACCAGATTGCAGAACAACACCATTGTCCCACCTCTGACTGTTTTTTTCTTGCAGCAATGACTCTTCATATTTGGCCAATGTTAAAAATGCAGCGCTGCCTTTATCCTCCAAGCAGTGAATTTCATCTTCATCTTCTTCAAATTCTTCCCCCTCCATGACTGCATTCTGAAAGGGAGCTTTAACCTTATAATCTTCTTTTGCTTCTTCACCCCTTTGCATAATTTGTAGCTGCTCATTTGCTTTTCTAAATGGGTTGGATTTCTTGGAGAAAATGTATTTTGATGCCTTGTTTTGCCTAAAGTCTGCTCAACCTTTAACTTAGAAATTTTAGCAGCCAATGACTCGAACATTTTAGTCATTTTCTCTAATTTAGGCTATGAAGTTGATGCAGGGGAAGAAGAAACCTCACCTCTCGGCCTTTTTCTATCAACTTGACTCTTTAACTTCTCTGCTGCCAAAATATTAGATTCCACCTCCAGCACTGCCTCTTGCATATCACCCAGAGTAGCACATCGTCTTTCTCTCAACAATAAGCAGAAATCGGAGTTAAAAGCATTGGCATATGTGAGTTTGGTGGCAATGGGAGTAGACTTTACCTCAGCTGGTATTTTACTATACATCTTATTAAATCTCTTATTGAAGTCAGGCAAAGACTCACCCTTTTCTCTTTTCAAGTTTCCAAACTCAATGTGATAATATAATAAGTCCTTCTTATCTCCCCATTGCTTCAAAAATGCATCATCTAATGCTTCAATATCTGTTATAGATCTTTGGGGTAATTCTCTAAACCACTTCCTAGCCTCTCCATCAAGGCTTTGGACAAAAACTCTCATCCATACATCATTCTCATTTATATCTAAATTATCAGCATAACTGTAAAAGGCTTCAAGATGTTCTTCTGCTGTCACTCCCTCTGTTCCAGTAAAGTTAGGCATATATTTTTGATATTCTCCCACAGGCATAGGATTTAGAGGCACAGGCAAATACCAAAGGTCCATATCTAGCAGCAACAATCCTCTCAATCCTAGTAGGTGCTTGCTGTCCTGCCATGTTTGGAATATGTGGAAGAACACTAGCAGATGGAGCAGTAGGAAATAATGTAATGGATGGCAGAGATATTGGAATGTTTTGGACAGTATGGGAAGCTTTCTTTGGACTGAGATTCAAAGGGGAACTAACTGCACAAGGGGCTGAACTAATCTCTGAAGGAATTTCTTTATTAACAGTGCTGGGCTCTAAGACTTCAAGCTGTAATTCTTCAGTTATAAACTCATCTTTCAGAGATAAATTGGAGTTTTTAGGCTTACCTGATCCTGATGCCCCTTTCTGTGATGATTTCTTCGATTTAACAACTTTCTCAGGGTCATGCAATGGTTCAGCTGGAGATTTCTGTGGATTTCTTCTAGTATGCCTCACAAACTGAGCCAGAACTTCAAAGTGGAGTCACCAAAGGATGGTCTTCCACCAATGGAGTCGCCAGACAGAAGATTACAACCAATATTGTGTTCAAACCTTGTCTGTCATCAAAGCTTGAAACTATGTCGTTCTCCCAGGGAAGCTTGAGCTCCAATTCTCCTCTCCCCGGCAACGGCGCCAATTAATGTTATCACCCCAAGAAACTCACCTAGGTTGTAAATCAGTGATGCTCAGGAACATTACAAATTCAACAATTATGGTTGGATAAGATGATGGATAAATGGAGATATGCTGCACATTTAAGCCAGATAACCACTCCTACTATGACTATCCCCAGACATGGGTGAAGACCCCCAAACTACAAGGCTTTCAACTACCAACTACTCACAGTTTAAGGTAAAGGTGATGATGGAGAAAACTAATTACACCAGCAGATACACAGGACCCTGTGATGACCAGCTGCAACCAGTTAGAAGGTCTGTTGCACTATTGTTTAATACACAGACAGGATGACAGCTCCCTGATGTTAAACAACAGCAATTTGCAAGCAATTTTAATGAACCACTAAATTATAATACAGAGGTGGGATGACAGCCCCTCTGATATTAAACATTCACAGCACATCAAATAAATGCCAGCAGGCACAGCCTGGAATAATAAAGATTAGTGGAAAGTGAGCAGGTGACAGCAAAAGAAGCTTGTATTAGTTGGAAATCAAGACCAGAAGCTGCAGGTCTCATAGTATTTACAGTCTCCAGAAGTTAAAGGCAACAACAAAATTATCATTCATCCAACACTCATCCAATGCACTACATCTGTTTTTTCAGTATATATGGTGTCTCATTACACAATCTCCCTGTTAGCTATGCGTGGAGGAGCCCATAAATGGCCACCAACCACATTTACATTCAGAAATGGGGCTGCTGATACAACTCTGGCTGTGTTGTAAATGGATTTGACCCCTCTGGTGCTCTACAGTCCTCCTTTGAGCAGGTGGCGTGAAATACCAATGGAACCATAACCATTGAATGCTCTGAACTCCCCAGCGGTGTCCTGCTTCCTCCTCGGCCATACTGCTGATTAATTCCTGTTGTTGATCATTAAAAACAGCTCCATTATGACTGTGCGGCCTTAAAACAGTGAAACGCTGCCCAAACTGTTCATTCCCGCCCATTACTGCTTCAATTTTGACTTTTAAGAGGTGCATGCATGGTTCACTTCACGGCTTCTGCTTCCACAAGCTCAATGCTGCTTCGCCTCTGCACATTTACAAATGCCATTGAACTTCATTTAATGTTTTTCTGAAATGCTGGTCAACCAAACTTTTACTCCATGTAACCTTTATTTGCTGTAGGTTGGTCGCTGTCCGTCAACCGTTGATCT
Organism: Pinus tabuliformis; assembly: GCA_031772625.1. Taxonomy (NCBI): domain Eukaryota; kingdom Viridiplantae; phylum Streptophyta; class Pinopsida; order Pinales; family Pinaceae; genus Pinus; species Pinus tabuliformis. The sequence goes on along the minus strand of CM062817.1, from coordinate 1,857,923,567 downwards.
GCCCTCCAGAAACCGAACGTCAGAGTTTTATTGCATCGGACTCGTTTGTACGAAAACCACTTGCTAAGCAAAAGCGGTCCGATAAGGTTGGCGATTTTCTTTATATTTCATAATTCATAGAAAATGCACCCAAAACCATTGAAAATGGCTCAGGCGTGGACCTAAAATATTATGAAATGGAGCGTTGTATTGCTATCGGGTCCGGCCCATCGGCGATCGCTCATATATATGCAAAAGGCCATGCTCCATTGGAAGCGCCGATAGCGATATTGCTGTGGACCCGAACATCTATCAAAAGGAATTAACACCGCCGTCGGGTCCGGCCCATTGGGTCGCAAATATATCTGTGCGAAAGGCCCATGCTCCATTGAAAACGCTGATAGCGATACGCCGATGTGATATCGGAGATCGCTCATCGCTCAATAATAAAGCCCCTTTTGTAAGTCCTCCATTGCGATACGCCGATGCGATATCGGCGATCGCTCATCGGCGATGTCTCATGTCGCTGCCGCACGCCTCCCCGACTTGCGATATGTCGACGCGATCTGGACCGTTGATCGGCTAGATCCCACGGCTGAGATTTATGCGAATCCTTAACCCTGTGATTTGATTTTTACATGGTTTTTGGGGTATTTTCGCCTCCCGATAGTGTATTTCTGCCCTCCAAAGGGCTTTCCTCTTGCAAAATGTTTTGATCGGTGGGAGACTTTTAGCCAAAATTTGAGGATGTCGACAGCATCAATGGTTCCTTTGGCATGATTATAAGTGTAATTGCAGCCTTTGAGAGTGTTTGAATCCATTTTTGATGCTTTTTCACAGCAAAGCTAACAGGAAGCTACGACGAAGGCTTTGTGGAACAAGTTAGGGACTTTGTACCAATCTAAGTCTCTGGTGAATAAATTATTCCTGAGGAAAAAGGTGTATAACCTAAGGATGAAAGATGGAGACTCGGTGACAGAGCATTTGAATGTATTTACTCGTGTGGTAAGTCAGTTAGCATCCGTTGATATTAAAATTTCATATGAAAATAAGTGCATCAGTTTTTTGTGTTCTCTACCAGATTCGTGGGATAGTCTGGGTATTGCAATAGGTAGCAATGCAACTGCCTTGCAGTTTGATGAAATAGTCTCATCCTTGCTAATGGAAGAGATGAGACGGAAAAATATGGAGAGCGAGAATGGTGATGCCTTGTCTGTACGAGGATGGTCCCAGAATAGAAACAAAAATAAGTCATCGAGTAGGAGATCTAAATCTAGATGGAGATATAAATCTCCAGGAAAACCTGTAAAAGTGGTGTGCTAGAAATGCAGAAAGGAAGAGAACTACAAAAGGGACTGTAAATCTAAAGCTCCTGGTAAAGGAAAGGGATCTGATGGTGCTCTTTCTGTAGAGGCGAAAACCACCTCAGATGAAGGTGGGGATGTGTACTTGGCTTCTTCAAGTACATATGTAGATCATGACGCATGGTTGATTGACTCAGGTGCATCCTTTCACTTCACTCTCCATAGAGAGTGGTTCTACGAGTATGAGAAACACGATGGTGGTGATGTCTTATTAGGGGATGATAGGAATGCTAGAATCGTTGGTCGCAGAAAAGTAAAGTCGAAGTTACAAGGTGGAAGGGTTAGAACACTTCCGGGTGTTCTGCATATTCTTACATTGGCTAGAAATCTGATTTCTGTAAGCAAGTTGGATGATGCAAGTGTAAAAATAGTGTTCGAGAAGGATACCTACAAGATGGTGCGAGGAGCACTGGTATTGATGCGGGGAGTTCGGATTGGAACTCTATACACGCTGTAAGATAGCATTGTTGTTGATGGGTGCAACAGTTATGTGGTTCCTGAAAGTGGAGCAGAAAATCTAGTGGTCTCTGGAGAGAAGACCATGTTGTGGCATCAAAGGCTTGGACATATTGGAGAGAGGCTTTCGAATGCTTCATGGCAAAGATATGGTATAAGGTATGAGTAATAGCTCTGGATTTTGATTTTTGTGAAAATTTTGTATATGGACAATAGAATCGGGTGAGTTTCCCCTCTTGTGGTAAGAGGGCGAAACATATATTAGAGCTTGTGCACAGTGATGTGTTTGGACCTGTAAAGGTTCCATCACTAGGTAAGTCTATGTACTATGTATCATTTATAGACGATTTCTCAAGGAATACATGGATACATTTCCTTAAGAAGAAATCTAAAGTCTTTGACAGGTTTAAAGAATTGAAGGCTCTAGTGGAAACCAGACAGAGAAAAAGATAAAGGTGCTGATGACAGATAACGATGGAGAGTTTTGTAGTAAGGAATTTGAAGAATTCTGCAAAAAGTGTGGTATATCACGGCAGAAGACTATTCCATATACACCTTAGCAAAATGGAGTTGCAGAAAGAATGAACAAGACGTTGATGGAAAGGGCAAGAACCATGCTCAATGGTGCTAGGTTAGGACATGAATTTTGGGCAGAGGCAGTGGAGAAAACACGTTACCTGGTCAATAGATCACCTTCATCAGCTTTGGAGGATAAGACTCCACAAGAGGTATGGACTAGTAAGAAACCATTTCTTTCACATTTGAGGGTATTTGGATGTGATGCATATGTACATGTTCTAAAGGAGAAATGAACCAAGTTGGATAGTAAATCTGAAAAGTGCATCTTTATTGGGTATAAGGATGGTTTAAAGGGTTATAAGCTTTGGAACGCAGTAACAAGGAAGGTTGTGTACAGCCGAGTTGTGGTGTTCAGGGGGGTGAAAGATGTTATTAAACATGAAGTCCAACCAAAGGAACCTGAGAAGATAGAGCTTGATCTAAAAGAAGAAGAATTAGACTATACAGTAGAGGAGGAATCAAAAGATGAAGAGCCACAAACTCCGAGTGTGAGAAGATCAGTTCGAGAAAGAAGGCAGCCAGAAAGGTATAGTCCATCTTCTTTCTGTTCAAATTTTGCTTTATCTATTACTGATGATGATCCTAGAACTGTGAAGGAAGCAGTAGATTTAGAGGATGGAAAACTCTAGAAAGAGGCCATGGTTGATGAAATGGCATCTTTGCACAAAAATGAAGCTTGGGATCTGGTGGAGTTGCCGGCTGGAAGGAAACCCATTGGCAGCAAATGGGTGTTCAAGAAGAAGACAAATGCAGAAAGAAAGGTGGAGAAATACAAAGCTTAGTGGGTAGCAAAAGGTTATTCCCAGGGGCCGGGAATTGATTTTGGTGATATTTTTTCGCCTATTACCAAGGTAACTTCTATTAGATTACTTTTATCTGTTGTCGCTGCTTTTGATTTTGAAGTAGAATAGATGGATGTGAAGATAGCATTTCTTTACGGGGATCTGGAAGAAGAAATCTACATGAAGCAACCTGAAGGCTTTGCAGTGAAGGGTAAGAAAGAACTAGTATGCAAGTTAAAGAAGTCTTTGTATGGGTTGAAACAGTCACCAAGGATGTGGTATCAGAAATTTGATAAATTTATACGGGGACTTGGCTTCACCAGAAGCAAAGCATATCACTGGTGACCGTGTTATTTATCTGGTCTTGTATGTGGATGATATGTTGCTGATTGGAAATGAAAAAGAAATTATATAGGATTTGAAGACCCCATTGTCCTCCAAATTCGACATAAAATATCTTGGTGCTGCAAACTATATTTTTGGCATGGAAATTAAAAGAGATCGGGCAAAGAGAAAGCTCTGGTTAAACCAGAGAAAGTATGTTTATAGAATATTGCAGAGGTTTAATATGCAGGATAGTAAATCGGTGAAGGTTCCTATTCCTGTAGGTGTGAGGTTATTTGCTGAACAGTGTCCCAAGACACAAGAAGAGGAAGAGAACATGTCCCGTGTTCCGTATGCAAGTGTAGTTGGTAGCTTGATGTATGCAATGGTCTGTACTAGACCATACATTGCACATACAGTGGGAGTATTGAGCAGGGTTATGTAAAAACCAGGGAAGGAACTGTTGAGTCCCAAACCTGCATCTTCCCTATATACCTTTTCAGCCTTCTTTTCCATTTACTTGATCCACCAAGCTGTCAAATCATTGCATATTAGTCTAAAAAGAGCTTATGAAATGGTTTCCTAACTATGTTTATGACTGTTGTTTGATTTAGATTTTTGTTCAAGCAGCTGCGGAAACTTGTCACTTTCCGCAGCCAGCTCAAGTTTCCGCAGCCATTTTGTTAAAGACTATGTTACAGGTGTCCAATGGAGGAACCGGCCACATGGGCAAGCTGCAAGTGACATGTACATGGAGCGTGTCCCCTCAATTCAGCCGAATCACTCACAAACAGCCATGGTCAAAGACGGTCAAAGGAGGGGTCAAACCAAGAGTTTTGCGGTGGCACGGCTCTGTTTTTCCCACGTGAAGGTTTGCGTGGCACGATCCTCAATTTCCGGAGGTGTTGGCACACCTGTGGATCAACCCGCGAACTGAATCGAGCAGCCACCACTCCATGGATTTAACTGTCATAATTACCATACCGCTAGATCTCAGGCCGTGGAGATTTACGTGTCTGTTTGGCAGCGTAGAATCTAGGAATTAGTTGCAGCATTTTCACTTATAAATAATGCGTTGGTATACGCTGGATAGTTAGCTTTTCAGATGTAATTTTGACTGTTGTTATAAGCCCACTGTACCGTGCTTTACTTTTGTCTTATTACTGCACTTTTATATATGAGAAGACAGCATTCTTGAATTCGATTTGTGACTGAGTATTGACTGGCTGAGGTTGCAGAGGGCCCCTGTACACCAAGGCTCTGTATAGTTTCTTACTTGCTTTCATTATGTTACTGCTTTTATAATCATTGCTTGTATATATTACGTTGTTCTGATGTTCATGATTAACTGCTGTCCATATTTCCTTTTATGTTTTCTCATAACTGTTAGCTGATCAGTGCTTTTCTTACAGGTTTTTGTAGGCAGCCCGGGCAAATTTACATATTTTTAATGACTACTGACATGAGATCATCTTGTCCTTTCTGCTGATTCATTTACTGAGTTTTAATTCCAGCATTGTCATTTCTTTCAGTTTTGCTTTGCTTATTTACTTTTCTGCCACTTAGATATTATATTATTCATCTGTTTATGATTTCCTTCCTATAGTCAAGCGACTCAATTAGTGAGGAATCAGAATATTATTTGATGTAGTATGATTTAGTTTGCTTTCCTGCAAGTTAGAGATTAAATTACTTATGTCATTTTCAAGAAGTGAAATATGAATGAGTAGTTAAATCTTAGTTTCCTTTTATGCAATTTGATTTCTTGCAATTTAGATATCATATTACTCAGCTTGTTTATGATTACTTCCTATAGCCGGAGCGAGTCGAAAGGTGAAGGGTCAGAATGTGGGTTGAAGTAGTGTGATTTAGTTTGCTTTGCTTCAGTGTTTGATTTGCTTTGAGTTCAGTTTTTATTTTCTTTTCATACAGCAGTAAGGATACTGGACCATTGTCACTAGTTCACTGTTTTGGTACATTTATTTCCTTTCGAGAAATGATTTCATCACAGTCAGTTTGAAACCTTCTTTTTGAGAACTTTAAAGTTTGGAAAATCATTGTATAAATCACCATTACCATCCATACTTGAATCATTGTAGAAATCACCATTACCATCCATACTTGACTTTCAATTTCGCCATCTCACACTAGGGAATCCGCAGAAGATAAACCCAAAAACAAACTAAAAAAAACTCAAAAACGACAAAAAAAACTAAGAAATCGGTTATCTTGCATATACAGTGCACTTCACTTCAGCAGTTTACGACTCCTGGATTGACATTTTAAATAACAATTCAGGACACACTAAATTGATCAAACATTTTGGCGCCGTTGCCGGGGAAGTGAAACTAGGTAGCGAATTTCTTAAAAAAAAAAGAAACAAGAAAATTTCAAGGAAGGAAAATTGATAACCTCTCAAAGTATGCTCTCCTCTTGCACTTAGTGTGAACTGGAGGATCAGAAAAGAGAAAGTTATTGGTTTAATAATTCTTGAGTATGCTCTCTTCTTGCACCTAGAGTGACCTGGAAGATCAGAAAGAGAATTATTAGCCCGACTTGAAGAAAATTAAAAAAAAAAAAAATGACATGCATAGAGCAAGAGATTCTAGGGGAAGGTTTTTAGCTAGGGCCAAGAGTTCGATTTTTACAACTCCATCTACTTCAAGGAATAGACAAGAGACACCTCCATCATCTCCAAATCACATTCCTAGCCTTAGGATTCCTGGAATTCAAGAGGCATTAGTTGAATTAGGAGACTCTCCCACACCATCCATCGAATTTGAATTAGGAAAAGATCATTTCTTTCCTTCTACAGGGAGACACATTGTAATTGAAGAAGTAGAATCACCTGAGGAAGAAGAGGGAGAAATTCCTCCTCGTTCGCCATTAGTAGAGGAACCAGAGGACTCTGAAGTCTCTGAGAAAACTATCATGACAGAGGAAGTAGTAAACGAATTTGGTAGAGGTAGAGGTAGAGGAGGAGGAGGAGGAAACAATGGAGGAGGTAGAGGTAACAATGGGGGAAATAGGGATGGAGATAATTCATTCGGATTTCCTATAGTTGATGAGGATTCTCGAGCAACAATGAAAAACATCTCACCATCTGTCCTCCCAAACTTTCATGGGTTAAGAAATGAGGATCCTGAAACATTTCTATTTGAGTTTGAAGTCGTGTGTCGAACTTATGATTATTTGGAAGACTCTCAAAAACTCAAATTGTTTCCTTCAACATTGAAAGGAGCTGCTTTGAAATGGTTCATGGGATTACTCACTCAATCCATTAGGACTTGGATTGATATGAAACAAACATTTTTGGATAGATACTTGGACTATTGTATGACCACCAATCACGAGGATGAGGTATTCAAAATGGTGCAAAGAAAAGATGAAAACTTGGAGGATTTAGTTGAAAGATTCCAATACAACCTGAAAAGAGCAAAAATGAGTAACTTATATGATGAAACCTTGAAAGCCCTTCTATTAAAAGCCATTAGAGATGAATGGATAGATATTTTGAACATGATGGGAAAAGGAGATATATCTCAACTTCCACTTCATGATATAGCAGAGCTATGTGTCCATCTCTAAAGGGGAAAATCTAAAACTGGAAAAGGGCCTAGAGATCCTTCTCTCATTAGAGCAAACAAATCTGCAACTGGATCAGTAAGTAGGGCTGAGATTGGCAACATGCTTAATGAATTCAAAACTGATACCTTAGGGAGTCTTAGTGAGCAACTAGACACCCTTAAAATACAAAACAAGCAGAAAGCAGAAGCTGAAGCTTTGGCCATCTTTTGCCCAAAATGTATAAAGAAACATGCTCTAAGGGAATGTCCCTTGGATGCAAAAGTTGTAGAAACATGTGTGATTTGTTCATAAAATCATGAGACCAAGGATTGTCCTTTAATTCCTAGGCTCAAAGCTGTCTTTCAAGAAGATCCAAATACAATTGAGTCTCTCTATTTTGCTGCAAGGAGACTTTGGCAGGGGCAACAAAACCAAGGGTTTAATAACTCTATGAACTTTCAACCCCCACCAAATTGGAATCCTTGGCAACAACCTTGGTCCCAACCTCAAAATCCTTTTCAATCATGGGTACAAGGTATGCAAAATCCTTATGGGATATTTGCTCAATTTTATCAATATCCTCCATCTTTTCAAAACCAACAAGCTCCACAACTTCCAAATCAAAATCCACAACTATCATTGCCATTTTCACAACAACAACAACCTTCTCAACAGAATCCAAACTCTCAACTCTTGCTTCCATTCCAACAGAAGCCAAATCAACCACCTTCCCAGCCATTGCCAAACCCCAACAATAAAAACCCTCAAAATGATTACATGGTAGAAGGACAACAATTTCCTACCTATATGATTGTTCCTCTCAATGATGTACAACTCAGATCTGGTAGAGTTTTAGATAAGCCTTCTATAGATGCTCAAAAGCAAAGCATTTCTGAGGAAGATTCTCTTGAAGCCAATAAAGGTTCTGAAGCATCTCTTCAAAACCCAAGCATTCAAAAAGAAAAAGAAAAAGAATCAACCCCCACAACTCCTATAGTTGAGCAACCTGCATCTTTATCCACACCTCCTTTTCCTGAAAGACTACAAATTGACAAAGGGGTGGAAAAACAAATCATGTTGCCTGACTATGATTTCCTAGATGAATTAAAGAATGTCTGTATCAAGATTCCCTTGTTACAAGCCATTAGAGAGATTCTTATTCTAGCAAAAACAATAAAGGAGTTGAGTCTTAAAAGACCAGGAAGGAAACCAAGAGATACAAGAAGAATCCACCTGGTAGGAAAAATTGCAGATATCATGATGGGAAAAATTACTATGCAGAAGTATGTAGATCCCGGTAGTCCAATTGTCAAAAAAAATATCAATGGGGTAGAAATTCCAAATACTTTGATTGATTTAGGGGCTGCTATCAACATTATGAGTAGACAGACTATGGAACAGCTGAAACTTTCTAATCTTCTTTTTACACCTACTTTACTGCAACTTGCAGATCGATCAATTATCAAACCAGATGGTGTATTAGAAGACATTTCGGTCTCCTTAGACTCTTGGGAATATCCAATAGATTTCATGATTTTAACTCCCAAGAGTAATTTAGGAGGACACCCTCTCATCTTAGGAAGACCTTGGCTAGCTACAGCTGATGCTTTTATCAGTTGTAGGTTTGGGGATATGTATATTTCTGATGGTAATTCGACAAAGAAATTCAATCTGTATTCTCCAGCAAAAGCAATTACAGAAATATGAGATAATGAGTGGGTTGATGATGAGGATACTATACAACCTGTCTTTACTATTTCTGAAATCAGTGAAGATAGTCAAATTCTGAACACATTAGAAAACTTTGAAACATCTTCAGAATATGACCACACACAATTTCAGTTAGATTCTGACATTGAGTATCTATCATCTAGACAAATGTCTATTTCTCTATGGAAGAGTTTGGTAGTTCCGCCATTGAGATCTTTCCAGATAAAACATTGAATATCAACAAAAACTTGGAAAGATCACAACAGGGAGAGCTAACCAAAATCTTGCAAAAACATTCTACTGCATTTGCATGGGAGTATACTGATATGAAATGTATTGACCCTAAAATTTGCATTCATCACATCTACATCGAGGAAAATAGTAGACCAATCAGACAACTTTAGAGAAGGATGAATCCAAACCTTAGGGAGATAGTGAAAGAAGAGCTCCAAAAACTACTCAATGTAAACTTCATTTATCCAATTTCAGATAGCCGATGGGTTTCTCCTTTGGTTATAGTAATTAAAAAGAATGGTAAATGGAGGGTATGCATTGATTACAAGGAATTGAACAAAGCAAATTTGAAGGATCACTTTCCTTTACCCTTTATCGATTAGGTATTAGATACTTTAGCAGGCAAAAAGTATTTTTCATTTTTGGATGGTTTTAATAGCTATAATCAGATTCAGGTAGCACCTGAAGATCAAGATAAGACCACATTTACCTGTCCATGGGGAACTTTTGCTTACCGAGTACTTCCTTTTGGATTATGTAATGCACCCGCAACATTTCAAAGAGCAGTACTAGGAATCTTTTCCGATCTAATCCATGATTGTGTAGAGGTTTATATGGACGATTTTACAGTTTATCGTAATTCATTTGAAGAGGAATTAGAGAATTTGGAAAAAGTCCTTATAAGGTGTAAAGAAACAAACCTTTCATTGAGTCATGAAAAATGCTTTATGATGTTTACTAAAGGGACTGTTTTAGGACATCATATTTCAGGGGATGGGATTAAAGTTGATAGATCAAAAGTTGAAGTCATCTCCAAGTTGCCTATTCCAAATTGTCAGAAAGATGTTAGAAGGTTTCTTGGATTTACTGGATACTTTAGAAGATTTATCGAAAAATGCACCAAGATAGCATCTCCACTCTTCAAATTACTTACAAAAAACTGTGAATTCAAATGGGATCATGATTGTCAATCTGCATTTGAAACTTTGAAAACAAGAATATCTGAAGCACCCATTTTGAGAAGGCCAAATTGGAAACTTCCTTTCCATATTTCTACAGATGCTTCAGATACAGCTCTAGGACTTGTGTTGGGTCAAAAGGATTTAGTTCCTTATGCCATTTACTACACCAGTAAAAATTTGACTCCCACCGAGTTAAACTATACTATGACTGAAAAAGAGTTCTTAGCCGTTGCTCATGTAATCAATAAGTTTAGACATTATATAAGAGGCTATGAAACTTTTGTCCATATTGATTATTCTGCAATTAGATATCTAATGAACAAACTTGTTACTAATGGCAAAGTTACAAGATGGCTCTTACTTTTACAAGAATTCAATATTACTGTGTTGGATAGATCAGGGAAACAAAATACAGTAGCTGATTTCTTGTCTAGAATCCAAAATACTAATGAAGATTCTCCTGTAGATGATAAGTTTCCAGATGAATATTTATTTGCAGTAACTACTAAGACTCCTTGGTATGCAGATATTGCTAACTATTTGGTTACAGGGAAGCTACCTCCACATTTATTTCCTAGTGAAAAAAGAAGAATTATTCAGGAGAGTTCGAATTATTCATGGATCTCTAATGAATTGTTTAAAACAGGGCTAGATTGTGTGATCAGAAGATGTGTTCGGGAAGATGAAATGCCTGACATCCTTAAGGCATGTCATGATGAACCATGCGGTGGACACTTTGCTGACAAAAGGACGGACTATAAAATCCTTTCTTTAGGATATTATTGGCCTTCCCTCTTCAAAGATGCAAAACAATATGTCAGAAGGTGTGACAACTGCCAAAGAGTTGGGAGACCGACTCTTTCAAATGAAATGCCATTACAACCACAGGTACTCATCGAACCCTTTGAAAAATGGGCTTTAGATTTCATTGGACCCATTAATCCACCATCTAAACAGAAGAAGCATATATTGGTATGCACTGATTATGTCACTAAATGGGTAGAAGCCAAAGCATTGCCTTCTGCCACTGAAAATTCAGTTGTTCATTTTCTTTATGAGGATATTTTTACTCGTTTTGGTGTCACAAGAGAAATTGTGACAGATCAGGGAAGTCAATTTACATCTAACTTGATGGAGAAGCTGATGGAAGAATACAAAATCAAGCACAGAAAATCTACTCCTTACCATCTGCAAGCAAATGGCCAAGTGGAGTCTACAAATAAAGTTCTTGAGAGCATCATCACCAAAACTGTTCATCTACACAGAAGAGATTGGGCAGAGAGGCATCCTGAAGCCTTGTGGGCCTACAGAACTACATGGAGGAATACAACAGGACATTCTCCCTATGAACTTGTTTATGGGAAGGAAGTCCTGCTCCCCATTGAGTTTCAAGTCAAGACTTTCAAGATGGCAGTTTAGTTGGGAATGAATCTATCAGAAGCCCAAAAGCACAGAATGAAGCAGCTGAATGAGCTAGATGAGATCAGATAAGAAGCAATTTTAAGGACTGATCTAGTTCAACATCAAAGAGCTAAGTGGCATGACAGATATATCAAAGAGAAAAAGTTTCAAGAGGGAGATTGGGCGCTACTGTTTGATTCCAAGTTTAAAGACTTCAAAGGTAAATTTCAGACCCATTGGCTTGGGCCATATGAGATTGACAAAGTCTTTAACAATGGAGCAGTAAGAATCAAGACCATTGATGAATTTCAAACTCCTCTCATTGTGAATGGCCATCGATTGAAAATTTATCATAAGCCACTCTCAAAAGAGGAATTTGTCAAAATGTTCCAAGAGAATTCTACAATAAGGTTGGTGAAGAAGAATCCTTCTTCCCCACCAGCCTAGCCTTTGTTTCTTTCAGTTAAAAATAATAATAAAAAAAAATAAAAAAAAATTGTATAAGCCTAAAAACCAATCATAGATTGGCGGTCTTATACATAAAATATAGAGTGAAAATCAGGGACACCTGACACTCTATATTTTCCAAAAAAAAATCTCTCCTCTCCTTCTTTTTCCATCTTCACTCCACCTCATTTGCCATTTCACTCCATCTCCATCTCATTCTCATTTTCATTTCACTTCACTCCGCTTCACTTTCACTCCATTCCACTCATTTCATTTTCATTTCATCAATAAAAGTCCCTTTCAGGACTATTTTCACTCAGTTAGTTCTTTTCTAACTATCTTTGTTCAGCTAAGTGGGTGTTGTCTCAGTTTCCGCAGCTGGAAGCAGTTTCCGCAGCCAGAAACAGTTTCCGCAGCCAGAAACGATTTCCGCAGCCACCACCACTCTGTTTTTCAAATTCACAGTCAAAATGTTAGTGCAATAATCATGAAAATGCAGGTGTAATTGAGCAAATGCTATGAAGACATGGAGCATCTCCAAGACATCAAGGAAGAGCAGTTGGTTAAAAGCTATGAGCAAGAAATGACAAGGTTTCCAAAGGTATGAGCAAATTTTTTTATCAAATAGCAATTAAAGTCATGATTATGCATAGTTATCAAACCATAAAAGCTCTACTATGTGCAATGATTCGGTACGATAGCTCCATTACCCACTCCTATTCCACGATATTATTCCACACACCATGCATTCATTTCTTAACGGTCTCATGATTGATTTTCAGGTTTAAACTCAAGTCGACTGCACTTTCATTTACCACCTGTACTCATGAGATGTGACCTATCCCATTACGGCTCCTCTCCACCGCATTTCCCGCAGCCATCCATTAAAACGTGTAATATTTCGTACGCAGCCGTTAATTCAAAAATCTCGACTTCACTCCGTTCACTTACCATTCTATTAAGATCATCCTCTTCACATACACGCATTTCAACTTGTGAACTCATTTGCGGCTGCTCATCCTCTGTTCCGCCTGTAATCCGAAGCATTCCCGTTACCTACTACCGATTGCAGCCACTGCATTTTACCATAAACCCTGCAACCGAGCCACCTTCCCTCTGCTAAACCCTCACACGCAATTGAATTCTCAGTTGAAATTCAAAACAGAGGAAGGAATGGGAAAATTACTAAGGGCAGAACCAGAAGGACCGAAATATTTAGAAGGTTACCCTCAAGCAAAAGATTTGCTGAAGAAAGCCAAATGGTTACGCTTCATCCAAAAGTTTAAGGGCTATAATAAAGAGGTAACCAAAGCTTTTGCACGGTCTTTCGATGGTCAAATGGTGGAGATTGGAGACTTGAAGCTCACGGTGACTGAAACAACAGTAGCAGCTGCCACAGGCTTACCCCAAGAAGGTGAGCGATGGTTCAAAAACAAAAGCGTGGATGAACAGGCATGGAGAATTATGCTAAGAAACCTAGGTATGGACACCACTGTGTTTACTAAAGGAATTCATGTTCCTGCATTGAAAGAAGAATGGGCCAGTCTATTGTTAGTTATCCAAAAATTTATCACTTGCGAAGGACGCTTTGGTTCAATGTACATGTACAATGCGAGACTGTTGATGAATTTCTTAGAGAGTCAAACTCTTAACTTGCCTTATTTCTTACTATTGAGTTTGAAAAAGATGAGTATTACAGTCCAAAAACACATAGGCAATATAGAACCTCATCTATATCATCATGGACTTGTAAAAATTCTCATTGAGGACCAACTAAAGAAAAACAAAGATACCTGGGAGCAATTCTTGATAAGAAACTACTTTCAAGAGCCATCTGAGGCATCTGAAAGTAGTACACCAAAGACACCAAGAAAAAGTAGGAGAAAAGAAAAGAATGCCATAGTCCAAGACTCTCCTACTACAGAAACTCAAGAAGTTGGTCAAAAAGAAAAAGAAAATAGAACTAAGGACAAGAAACAAAAAAAAGTGAAAGGCAAAAGAACCATCCAAGAAGTCTATCAATCACCTGAGCCATCTATAGAGGAGGATTATCAACCATTGTCGGAGAGATTAATGCATCTTCAAGAACAGGCTACTATAGCAAAGAAAAAGGAAAAAGGGAAGCAGAGCATACAAGAAGGGAGCACTAGTCCACCATACTTAAGGAGAAGCACCAGGCTTAGAGGAAAGGGGAGTAAAACACAAGTAAAATGGCCCCACTTCATTGACTTGGGTGGAGAGACACCCGAGAAACCTCCAGCTGGCCATAGTCCACCTCGTCCTCAGCCAAGTATTGAAACTAGTCCTCCACATATTGATGAAAGCCCTTCTCGGCCAGAGCTAGAGAGCAGTCCTCCTCCTCCACAAGATTTTGAACTCAGTCCAAGAAAGACCCCTAAAATAGATCCCAATCAACAGGGGGTATATGACTACTTGGAATCTTTATAAAAATCAGCTGCAGGTCCGAGTACCACTCTGCCCCACATGACACCAGATGCACAAGTTCAGCCCTTAAAGCAGGAGGTATTTGAATTAGAGGTTTTAAACAGGCATATCAAGCAAGAAAATGAAGCACTTAAGGAGCAGAGCAAAGTAGATAGAATTATTCATGATAACACTATGCTTCATTTGGTACTATAGCAAAAGAAAAACAAGAAACTGAAGAAAAAGTGCAGAAAAGTGAGCAGAGAATTGATCAATCTCAAATTCAGATGTCTAATAAGGAAACCCAAGATGGTGGTAGCACCAAAGAAGAAGAAAAGAGGGCTAGATGTCCTAGCAGAGGCTTCAGAACATATGGATTAGAGGGGAATGACTGAATTTTGGTTGCATGAGGACATGCAACACCTTCACAGTGGGGGTATGTTGAGTCCCAAACCTGCATCTTCCCTATATACCTTTTCAGCCTTCTTTTCCATTTACTTGATCCACCAAGCTGTCAAATCATTGCATATTAGTCTAAAAAGAGCTTATGAAATGGTTTCCTAACTATGTTTATGACTGCTGTTTGATTTAGATTTTTGTTTAAGAAGCTGCAGAAACTTTTCACTTTCCGCAGCCAGCTCAAATTTCCACAGCCATTTTGTTAAAGACTATGTTACAGGTGTCCAATGGAGGAACCGGCCACATGGGCAAGTTGCAAGTGACATGTACATGGAGCGTGTCCCCTCAGTTCAGCCGAATCACTCACAAACAGCCATGGTCAAAGACGGTCAAAGGAGGGGTCAAACCAAGAGTTTTGCGGTGGCACGGCTCTGTTTTGCCCACGTGAAGGTTTGCGTGGCACGATCCTCAATTTCTGGAGGTGTTGGCACACCTGTGGATCAACCCGCGAACTGAATCAAGTAGCCACCACTCCATGGATTTAACTGTCATAATTACCATGCCGCTAGATCTCAAGCCGTGGAGATTTACGTGTCTGTTTGGCAGCGTAGAATCTAGGAATTAGTTGCAGCATTTTCACTTATAAATAATGCGTTGGTATACGCTAGATAGTTAGCTTTTCAGATGTAATTTTGACTGTTGTTATAAGCCCACTATACCGTGCTTTACTTTTGTCTTATTACTGCACTTTTATATATGAGAAGACAACATTCTTGAATCCGATTTGTGACTGAGTATTGACTGGCTGAGGTTGCAGAGGGCCCCTGTACACCAAGGCTCTGTATAGTTTCTTACTTGCTTTCATTATGTTACTACTTTTATAATCATTGCTTGTATATATTACGTTGTTCTGATGTTCATGATTAACTGTTGTTCATATTTCCTTTTATGTTTTCTCATAACTGTTAGCTGATAAGTGCTTTTCTTATAGGTTTTTGTAGGCAGCCCAGGAAAATTTACATATTTTTAATGACTACTGACATGAGATCATCTTGTCCTTTCTGCTGATTCATTTACTGAGTTTTAATTCCAGCATTGTCATTTCTTTCAGTTTTGCTTTGCTTATTTACTTTTCTGCCACTTAGATATCATATTACTCATATGTTTATGATTTCCTTCCTATAGCCAAGCGACTCAATTAGTGAGGAATCAGAATATTATTTGATGTAGTATGATTTAGTTTGCTTTCCTGCAAGCTAGAGATTAAATTACTTATGTCATTTTCAAGAAGTGAAATATGAATGAGTAGTTAAATCTTAGTTTCCTTTTATGCAATTTGATTTCCTGCAATTTAGATATCATATTACTCAGCTTGTTTATGATTACTTCCTATAGCCAGAGCGAGTCGAAAGGTGAAGGGTCAGAATGTGGGTTGAAGTAGTGTGATTTAGTTTGCTTTGCTTTTAGTCTTTGAGTTGCTTTGAGTTCAGTTTTTATTTTCTTTTCATACAGCAATAAGGACTGGGCCATTGTCACTAGTTCACTGTTTTGGTACATTTATTTCCTTTTGAGAATTGATTTCATCACAATCAGTGTGAAACCTTCTTTTTGAGAACTTTAAAGTTTGGAAAATCATTGTAGAAATCACCATTACCATCCATACTTTAATCATTGTAGAAATCACCATTACCATCCATATTTGACTTTCAATTTCGCCATCTCACACTAGAGAATCCGCAGAAGATAAACCCAAAAACAAACTAAAAAAAACTCAAAAACGACCAAAAAAACTAAGAAATCGATTATCTTGCATATATAGTGCACTTCACTTCAGAATTTTACGACTCCCGGATTGACATTTTAAATAGCAATTTAGGACACACTAAATTTACCAAACAGGAGCATTGGACAGCAGTGTAGCGGGTTTTCAGATATTTGTGTGGCACTAGTGATTATGGTTTGTGCTACCAAGGAAGATTAGGATTGGAGAGAATGTTGGATATTCGTGGCTTTGTTGATGCAGACTGGGCATGAGATCTGGATTAGAGAAGATCTACAAGTGGGTATGTGTTTAAACTATTTGGAGGTGCAGTCAGTTGGATGAGTAAGAAATAGTCTGTAGTGGCACTATCAACTACAAAGACAGAATACATGGCAGCCACTCATGCAATCAAGGAAGCAGTTTGGTTGCAGAGATTGTGTTCAAGTATGGGGTTAATACATGGAGCTATAAGGATAAACTGTGACAGCCAAAGTGAAATTTTCTTGGCAAAGAACCTCGCATATCATTCAAAGACAAAGCACATTGATGTGCGGTATCACTTTGTGAGGGATATGATAGAAGACAAAAAGGTGTTGCTGGTAAAGGTGGAAACTTTGAAGAATATTGTAGATACATTGACAAAATCTGTGAACTCTGAGAAGTTCTCTTGGTGTAGAGAGACAATGGGCATTTCAGGGTTGGAAAAATGACTAAGCTCTCTTATGGCCACCTGTGGAAAGAAAACAAGTGGGAGAATGTTGAGTTGTGTTATATTCTTTTCACGACTAGCCCACGTAGTTAACCGGGGGGTTAGAGGGGGGCGGAGCCCCCCCTTCGTTGTGCCGATTATGTAACCGGGGGGGGGTCACATGGGGTTTGAGGCGTACCTGTAACCCCACTTTATGGGGTCTGGGGTAGCGCTCCAGACAATTTTGGTTTTGGACCCTATGTTAAGTTGGGCGGACCCACCTATGGTTTTGTGCATGATTTTCACACATGATTTTTAGACGTGATGGTTTTCGGTCCACGGTTTTGAACACGATGGTTTTTGGTCCATGGGATTGGTTGTTTCGGCATGTATAAATATGTATTGTAACACTGAAAGGAACATAATGAAAAATCAAGCTGGTAGTCCTAGTTTTGTGATTCAGGGGAAAATCTCTATGTATATGTGTTTTATGTGTTATGCTCTCGCATTGTTTATTTTGTGTTTTAGAATTCATATGTAGGTAATTTATGTACGGGGTTAAAACCTACATGAAACTCACTTGTGTTGTGAGTGGAGCTCTTATGGAACTCACACCATTTTCTCGTGTCCTTTTTTGTCTTCATGGTGTTTTTCTTTACTTGCGACATTGGCGGGTTGTCCTGGGTTGCCCTGCCTTGGATTTGTCATTTTCTCTGTGGTTTGGGGGCACTTTTCCCTTGCTTCAAATTCACAGTTTCAAAGTGTTGATTCCTCTGTTTAAACTTCTGCTCAATCTTGACAGTGTGTTGGTACGTCGTTTTGAGCGAGAAGATGTCCAGGAACTCCATCTCATCCTAGATGTACCTGTGTAAAACCACAGTACTTGCGTACCAAATCTCACCAAAATCCTTGATACCCAACTTTGTGCGAAGGGTGTGTAAAACATTGGTAAACTCTAGCACTTCTTAACCCCTTCCTTTCCGCAGTGTGGTCCACTTTATGTATTTATCCTCATAGCTCCCGACAGGGTAGTATTGCTCCTTAATGGCATCCCAGAATAAATTTCAAGTGGGTGTGACTGAAAAGAGTGAGGGTGTACTTTCATCCTTCTTCTCACAATAGGTTTTGTTTGGTCAATTTAGTGTGTCCTAAATTGCTATTTAAAATGTCAATCCGAGAGTCGTAAACTGCTTAAGTGAAGTGCACTGTATATGCAAGATAACCGATTTCTTATTTCTTTGTCGTTTTTGAATTTTGGTTTGTTTTTGGGTTTATCTTCTGTTGATTCCCTAATATGAGATGGAAAAATTGAAAGTCAAGTATGGATGGCAATGGTGACTTCTACAATGACTTTCCAAACTTTAAAGTTCTCAAAAAGGCTTTAAAACTTGCTGTGATGAAATCAATTCCTAAGAGAAAATAAAAATGTATCAAAACAGTGAGCTAGTGACAATGAAGCCCAGTATCCTTGCTGCTGTATAAAAAGAGAAAAAACTGAACTCAAAGCAATTCAAAGACTATAAGCAGAGCAAACTAAATCACACTACTTCAACTCATATTCTGACCCCTCACCATTTGACTCACTCTGGCTATAGGAGGTAATCATAAACAAATTGAGTAATTTGATATCTAAATTGCATAAAATGAAACTAAGATTAAACTACGCATTCATTTTTCAATCCTTGAAAATGACATGAGTAATCTAATCACTAACTTGCAGAAAAGTAAACTAAATCATACTATATAAACTAATATTCTGATTCCTCACTATTTGAGTCGCTCTGGCTATAGGAGGTAATCATAAACAAATGGAGTAATATGAGATCTAAATTGCATGAAAGTAAATGAGCAAAACAGAACTGAAAGGAATGACAATGCTGGAATTAAAACTCAAAACATAAATCAGGAGAAGGACAAGATGATTTCATGTCATTAGTCATTAAAAACTATGTGAAATTGCCCGGGCTGTCTACAAGAACCTGAAAGAAAAACACTGATCAGTTAACAATCATGAGAAAGCATAAAAGAAAATATGGACAGCAGTTAATATGAATATCAGAACAGTGTAATGTATACAAGCAACCGATTATGGAAGCAGCAACATAATGAAAGAAAGCAAGAAACTATACAGTAGTTACAGAGCCTTGGTGTATAGGGCAATCAATACTCAGTCACGAATTGAACTTAAGAACGTTGTCTTCTCATATATTAAAATGCAGTCATAAGATAAAGATAGAGCACGGCACAGTGGGCTCATAAAAATAGTGAAGATTACATATAAAAAGCTAACTATCAAGCGTATGATAACGCGTTATTTATAACTGAGGATGCTACAACTAATTTCTAAATTTTGCGCTGCCAAATAGACACGTGAATAACCACGTCCTGAGATCTAGCAGTATGGTAGCCGTGACAATTAAATCTAAGGAGTGGTGGCCGTTCGATTTGGTTCACAGATCGATCCACAGGTGTTAGCACACCTCCGGAGATTGAGGAACTTGCCACTCAAATTTTCACGTGGTAAAAACAGAGTTGTGCCACCGCAAAACTCTTAGGTTGACCACTGCTTTGACTGTCCTTTACCATGGCTGTTTGTGAGTGATTCGGCTGAACCAAGGGACACGCTCCATGTACACATCATTTGCAACTAGCCCATGTGGCCGGATTTTCCAGTAGACACCTATAACATGGACTTCAACAAAATGGCTGTGGAAACTTGAGCTGGCTGCGGAAAGTGACAAGTTTCCGCAGCTGATTGAACAAAAATCTAAATCAAATAGCAGTCACAAGACATAGTTAGGAAACCATTTTATAAGCTCTTTTTAAACTAATATGCAATGATTTGGCAGCTTGGTGGGTCAGTAAATGGAAAAGAAGGTTGAAAAGGTGTATAGGGAAGATGCAAGTTTGGGACTCAACAGGTTTACCAACCAGTGCTTGATGTGGGGGGCAACTTTGAGAAGTGAAAAATAAATTGTTTCCCAACTGGAAAAATCATGAAAAGAAAAATATCCTTCTTGCATATTTAGCCGTTTATCTATGGTGTTTTCATCTATCTGACCTTAAAATATGGGGATGTCAAAGTTAACTTGTACCTTAAAGGTTGTTGCACTTCCAGAGTGGTTTCTAGAAGGATATGCGTCGCGTTTGGGTAGACGTTGAAGGATCTAGGAAAATTTTTCCATCATCACGTTCCTCTATTGCTCGAGCGATTATTTGAGCAAGATTTTGAAAGGATCTCCTGCCCCCTCATCTTTCTTCTCTTTTGCCATGGAAGGATGTCAGGATTTGTGAGGTTGGTATTGCAAAGGTTTGACCAGTTCGATCCCTAACTCCTTGTATCCCGACCTCATTGGGGACATGCAAAGAAAAATAGAGAAAGAGAAGACTACTCTGATACCACTGATCTGAACTTAAACATGAACGCAAAAAATTACAGATATAACTATAAATACGGAGATGCAACAGAAATAACACTTCATTTCATTAATATCAAATACTGAAATATTCTTACAAATAAAATGGAAATAAACTAGCTCGGGCGATGGTAGCTTATCTCTGAGAAGAGATGTGGTGGCTACATGCCTCTGAATTGTGTTACAATGAGGCTCAAGGGCCTATTTATTATTGAACAATAAGGAAAAACCCTAAACAACAAAAACACTAACCCTAAGAAATGGAACACCAAGAGTTTATGGGTCCCGTTGGGGTTAGTTGGGCAGCCAACTTCCCGGGGTCGTAACTTGGGCCTATTTATTATTGAACAATAAGGGAAAACCCTAAAAAACAAAAACACTAACCCCAAGAAATGGAACACCAAGAGTTTATGGGTCCCGTTGGGGTTAGTTGGGCAGCCAACTTCCCGGGGTCGTAACTTAGTCATATTATCTCTGTTTGGTGCATACGATACCTTGTTGGAAATATCTCTCTGACTACTAGAGTATTTATAGTAAGCCATAGCTTAAGGCTCCAAGCTTACTGCATACCTAAAAAAAATGTCGTTTAGGGGGGTCAAAACTCCTCCGAATGTTCAGTACCCAAAAAACTACTAAAAATAGTAAATGTTGCAATAAACAACGAAAGAAATGAAACCTAATGGAAGTCTAGGTGGAATAGGCGGGTGGCCACCAATATTCACTTGGCCATATGCACACTTTTTTGCATTATCTCATCCTTTTAAAGCCAACATAATTGCTACTTCATTTGTAGAAACAATTTAAAGCTACATCGCAGTGCAAATATTATTGTAAGTGAAAGAGATCCCATTTTCACAGGAAATTTTTGGACAGAATTATTTTCTTGTCTTGCTACTCAATTACCTCATAGCTCCTCTTATCATCCTCAATCTGACAGGAAAACTGAGATAGTGAACAAATGTTTGTAAGGATATCTTTGTTGCTTTGTATTCAATAAACAGACACAATGGTTCAAGTGGTTACCTTTAGCTGAATGGTTGTATAACACTTCCTTCGATACTGTAACAAAAATGACCCCATTTATGGCACTTTATGGATATCATCCATCACATCTATAAGGTTCAAGTAGTGGAATATCACATCGAGCATCAACAACAAGTTCTCCAACTCTTAAAGGATAACTTCACTCTGGCACAAAATTGAATGAAACAATAGGAAGATCAACATCGCAATGAAATAAGTTTTGATGTAGGTGACTCAGTGTTTTTACTACTACAACCATACAAATAATGTCCCTCAAGCAAGATAATAAGGATAATAAATTATAACCCAAGTACTATGGTCCCTACAAGGTGTTGCAAAAGATAGGTACGATGGCATACAAATCGGAATTGCCTGCATCTTCCTTAGTACACCCAGTTTTCCATGTTTCATGCTTAAAGAAGTTTATCGGTGACAAGATCCCAGTTCAAACAATGTTTCTAGTACTTGATGAAGAAGGAAAAATTATATTTGAGCCTAAAGTAATCAAGGAAACAAGAACCCGACATATGTGGAATCGATTAATTTCAGAGTATCGCATTAATTGGAAGAACTTACCCATTGAAGATTCCACATGGGAGGATGATAAGTTTATATAGAAACATTTGGAATTACTCGAGCGTTGATAAAAAAAACATTTTTGAAGGAGGGGCATGGTAGGTCCCTATAATACTAGTGTATTCCCCTTATTGTTATTGCTAGTGTAACCCCCTATTGTTATTGTTTTGTCCATGTATCCCCCATGTTGTTATTGTTGTGCCCCATAAAAGCCGACTATTGTTATTATTGTGCCCTTACATTATTAATGTTTTGTAGTCTCTGATTATATTATGACCCCTTAGACTCATATATATACCAAGGAGGTCTTATCATTTGAATCATTCAAGAATTGTTCATTGGTATAATATAGAGGAGGTTTCCCCATCTAAGAGGCTAATTTTTAAGTCACTGATCTATCTTTTCTTCTATTTTGTGAGCCGGTTGCATAACATCCATCCCTAAGGACAAGAAAGGCTCGAGATATTTCTTTGGAAAGATAAAATTCATAAGAAAATTTCTCCCAAATGTCACTAAAATTGTCAAACCAATGAATAATCTCTTGAAGAAGGATGCCACATTTACATGGGATAAAAGAAAAAGGAAATATTTTGAAGAAATAAACGAGAGAATCACAACAACCCATATTTTGGTTATCCTATATTATTCAAAATATATCATTATTTACTCCTTTTCCTCTAAAGATACAATTGTATTGATCCTTTATGTAGAAATATTAAGAGGGAATGTGAGGCCAATTGTATTCAATATCAAGGCCCTTAGAGATTTTGAGGCTAGATATACCATGATTGAAAATAAATCTTATGCCTTAATTCCCTCAAGAACTTCAAGACCTATGGGGGATATAATAAGATTAGACATACATCCAATACCCAACATTAAAGGATGTTTTGATGCAACTGATTATATGGGGTCTAAAGGAAATTGGGTATCTAAGATTTAGGAATATGACCTAGACATCAAACCCAATAAAATATTCAAGGGCCTACTACAAAGGAATTAGAACTTGATGATCACGTACTCTGATATGATCTACTATCAGAGAAATTTATGCACCCCACCATATATGGTTGACCATAAGAGAAGTTCCTTGAGATTAAAAGATATGGAGTATTTCTTGACCCAATATTGTGTTTGTTGGAAGAGCTCAGATGGGGTGATTCTCAAGTGTGTAAACAAGCAAGAGGAAGAAAAGTTAATCTTAGCTACAAGATATTATTGGCATACGATTTTTACCCACACACAAACACGTGATGGCATACTAACCATGTTAATTTATCACCCAAAAAAAAAACTTCCTACCTTCCTTTGAAATCTATGATAATTGACATGCCCATATCAACCAAGCTCATATCCATTGGGATAAGATCATCATCCAAGCCCATATTCATTGAGATGGGTAAATAAGGATGCATGAAATTAGATTTGCTATTAGTGTTGATTTTATTGATGAAGTAGAACTAGATGTAGTTCCCTTGATGTATGTGGAGTGGTGTTCGAAATTCCATATATATACATGTAGTATGTTGTAACAACCTTGGTAAATATTCCATGTAATAAAAGTTAAAAAAAAATAACCACTGATGAATGGGACACTTATTCCAAGCCAAATGTTGGGCAAGACATCCTAGGGGGTGTTCATTTGGTTGATTATGGCTAAGGAAATGGGAAAATTCAATGGCTAAGGTTTTGGAAAGAAAAAATGGTATTTTTCACACAATTATTTATGAAAATAATGGAAATTAGGAGAAAAAGGAGGTGAAAGGTCACATGTTGTGTGTGAGGAAGAAAATGAAAGACAATAGAGGCCTCATTCATAAAAGAGCTTATGAGGATCAGTTGGTAACTTTTTGTCAGTTCAGTTTTGGAGCACTCTCATTATTCTCTCTCTCATACACTTGGATACTTAGAGTTTTTTCTTGGAGCACTTTGGCATTGGAGCAAGAAATGCAAAGAAGGCAAGAGGAAGCAAGGATCAAGTAGGGAAAGGTAGGATCAAGAAGCTACAATGAGCTTCAATGTAGGTATAGACTTGCATGTGTATTTTCCTTGCTAGATTTGGCAGGCATGGTATTGCATGTGGTTCTTTTCTAGCATGGCATGGGTTTTTCTAGATGTAACAATGTTCTTCATCCTAGCCTTGCCATTTTTCGAAATCCATGGTGTGATGGGGTTCTCATGTTTGGTTGAGCTAGATTGTCGGATGGCTTTGAAGTTAAGTGAGGTGGATCCCTAAAATGATAGAACACATGGCCTAGTAACCCGTGAACCAGACTGTTGGTTGCAGTAAAGCTGAATTTTGTGTTGCCTCGGATGGCTTATGAACCATTGTCAGTGAATGGAAAGACATACGGTAAAGCCTAGAGATGGTTTTCTCTTCATTGGACCTAGTAATATCGGTTTTGGGATATTCAGTAAAGCCTAGAGGGTAGGTCTTGGTTTAGGGCCTAGTGATCCAGGTTTGGATTGCTATATAACCTGAGAGGTTAGGGGACAACAAAATTCCTCACAGTGTAGGTGGAGAAATCCGGTGGCATCCATGCTTGTTTGGCATAGTGATTGGGTGGAGATCATGAAAACGCTTGTTACGATGTGTTCATTGTGTTGGCCTAGTGATCCAGGGTGGATTATGGTAAAGCTTGGTTTCTATTGATGCAGGTGTGTTGGTTTAGCCTTGGTATGTCCTGGTTGAGTTCTTTTGGTTTGAGTCCCACAATCATGCTTGGAATATGGCATGGGGGTGAATGCTTGAAGAGAGATTTGGCTCAACCATTCTATGGTCAGGTGGAACGTGGTAATCCCATCTCTAGTTGGTTTATTGCATTCATTAATGAGAAATTCATTCCCTTGATTTCTATGTGCAAATGTATTGATGTATATATGGATTTTGATCGCTGATATGTTTATTGTAATTTTGTTCCTATTATGCTAGTTATATGTAGATTTTGTGACAACAACTATGTATGGATCTCAACATGTTTTTGCTTGTACATGAATGGATAATGTGTCTATGACCTAATAAATGAATATGCAGCAAATAGCATGAGGGAACAATGGTTCATAGCTATTTTCAAATAAGTATGCAATCCCTACACTTAATTATGTTGTTTACACCTGTAGGTTACATGTTGATGATATGTTTGACGAAATTCTTTTCATGGCTAGTAGGGGTCTGGTTAAGGTCTTTTTGATCTTATTTATTTTGCATCATTGTTTCCCTGTACTTTTATTGATTTCAAGCTTTCATTCCATTCTGGGCAGTGGCCTAGGCTTTGGGCTTAAAAAAGTGGCTTAAACCCTGGGGCCGCTGGCACAGAATTGGCAAGTTTGGTCCATAGTCACTGGGTCACAGGCCTATGAGAGCGACTTTAGGTCTCTGGTCACTCCCTTGCCCATAGTATGAGAGCGGCTATGGCCTTTCAGGATTTTGTTGATGATGTTGGATGACTATGTGTGATGTCTCGTTGATTCCACTTCATTAAGGTTACCTAGGAGGTTGAATCTGATCATAGTAGTCTCTTGTGTCATGTTTACCCCGATTGGCATAGTTACTTAGGTGGATGTGGGAGGAGGGGGTTACAGATGCAATCTTCATGCGAATATCCAACCAATACTACCTCATTAAGGATGGGAAATCCTTCATCATCAACAAAAACAAGGGAAAATCTAAAATTTCACCAGTAAGTGCTAACCAAACCAAGAAACTAATTAGTTCTAGCAAGAATTATGTTTTACTGTTTTTATGAGAAAATTAATCTGTAGAAGAGTTGGTGAAAGCAAAGTCATCCTTGGAGGGGTGTACTAAGAAATACAAAAACAACTAGAATAGTTGCCATAGGCATAGAATGTATTCTAGAATCCTGGAGAGTTATCGCCCAAGAGGGAAGTGGAGCACAAGATCTAGCTATTGCCAGACTTTTGATTACCAAACAGTGGTCATAAATTCAACCCGTTATAGAAGCAAGTGACGTAAAGAAGCAGTGGCAAAAACTATTGAAACATGGTGTCATTCAACCAAGTACATCACCATGTGGGTCATCCATAATCATTGTGCCAAAGAAGGATGAGACATAGCCGATGTGCATAGATTACAGGGCATTAAACAAAATTATGTAAGAATAGGTACCCCCTGTTGAGGTTATATGATCTATTGGATCAATTGCAAAAACTAAAATACTTCACCAAGCTAGACTTAAAGTCTAGATATAACTTTGTTCAAATAAAAGAAGAAGATACTTGAATGACTACCTTCAAAACCAAGAAAGGTTTTTCATGAGTGGTTAGTGATGTTGTTTGGCCTATGCAATGCACCAACTACACTTATGAGGTGAATGAATGATATACTACGCCCTCTTATAGATTCATTTGTTATTGTTTATTGAACTGATATATTAGTATACAATGCTACCTAGGAGGATCACATATCACACTTGACACATATGCTAGAGACTTTCAAGAAGCACTATTTGTTGGAAGATCTCAAGAAGTGTGAGTTTACATGATAGCCTTTGGTGTATCTAGGGGATGTGATAGGTGGATGAGAGTTGAAGATAGATATTGCCAAGAAGGGGGCCATCATGAAGTGTCTGATGCCTACTAATGTTTTTGAGGTCATGAGTTGCATTGGGCAACACAACACCTGAGGCAATTCATATTAACCTCATTTTCAATGGTAGCATCACCGCTCCACGCCATAATAGTTGCATGGTAATAGTTTCTAGTGGGGAAAGGGTTAACATAGTGCCTTTGAGGACTTAAAGAAGAATATCAGTCAAGCACTAGTTCTAGCATTATCGAATTTGCCTTTAAGGACTTAAAGAAGAATGTCAGTCAAGCACTAGTTCTAGCATTAACGAATTTGCAACATATCTTCAAAGTGGAGATAGATGCAAGGGGGCATACTATGGGAGTGATTTTGATGCAGGGAGAAATTTCTATATGCTACCATTATGAAGTATTTCATTGGGAAATTTTTAATTACCCTACCTATGACAAGGAGCCCCATGCCCTAGTGCAAGATGTAAGGAAGCAAAAACATTATCTGATGGGAAGTGAGACAATAATCCACATAGATCACTAGCCACCACATTTTCCGCATGCCCTAAGTAAGCTAAAAAAACCAAGTGTTACAAGTGGATGAGGTTTTAAAAAAAATAAATCATTTAGCAATTGTATAAGAGGGGCAACACAAACAAGTTGGTCGGCATGATTTCAAGGCCACCCACTTCAAATATCACAACTTTGGGAAATTTTATGCACATGAATCCAATCACCCATGATTATTATAGAGAGGCATATTCATAGGATGGGGACTTTAAGGAGGTGTTTCAATGGTTGTAAAGCCAAATACATGTGCATGATGGTACCAAAACAATTGACTACGATCTATAGAATGAGTTACTCTACAAGTTGAATAAGTTATGTGTTTTTAAAGTTGAGGGATTGTCACTGCTTAGAGAGGCTCACACCTCAAATGTTGTAGGACACTTTGGTATAGGGAAGACAATGGCCAACTTGTAAATCTATGTGTATTGGCCTAAGATGCAAGAACATGTAGCTAGGTTCATAAGAAGATGTGTACTTTGTTTTACCAATAAGCCTATTAACAAGAATTAGAGTCTATATCATCCCTTGGTTATACCCACTCATCCTTGGGTAAGCATTTCCATGGACTTTTTGGGAGGTTTACCAATAATGAGGAATGAAAAGAAACAATGAATGTATTCATTGAATAGGTTTGGGTGCACTTTGGGACACTGGGAAGCAATTTTCAGATAAGGACACAAGATTTCTCAATGTATTTTGGAATACATTGTGGGAGAAGATAAATAGAAAGTTAAAGAGAATTCCATCTACAGATAAATGGGGATACAGAAATAGTCAACAAGACATTGGTATAACTTTTTAGGGGTTAGAATCGGATGTATCTGAAGACCTGGGATGAAAGTATGGTATATACACAACACTCTTATAATAGAACAATCCACACTTCTACTAGTAAGTCCCCATTTGAAACTTGTTTAGGTTGTTTGCCACCTTCACGTTTGGATATGACATATGGATAGAAAGGAGGAGTGAGGGGGGATCTTATAGGGAATGCCTTGAGGGCTTGAAATTTGCTGAGAAGATCAAAAAGATCCATATAAAGATATAAGAAACACTACAAAAGTCATGGGAAAAATATAATTCCAGGCATGAAGTCATGGGAGATACAGTATGGTTATAATTGAACAAGGAGAGGATACAAGGTCTTGGTAAGAAGATTAAAGCTCGGGTATATGGTCCCTTTGAGATATTGGAAAAGGTGGGAGATAATGCCAATAGAATCAGTAAACCCCCATCCATGCGCATTCACTCAGTGGTGAACATAGAGAATTTGAAACTCTATGAGCTTTTCATGTTAAATCAAGAAGATGAACATGTCCTATCTTCTATAGAGGATTTAGCCCCAGATGCTCATGTAGAGTTGACAGAGAATAGACTTTCCTAGAAGAGGTCCAAAATTACAAGATAGGGGAAACCTTTGGCATATTGGGTTGAAAGGACAACTTCTAGGCAAAGCTAAATTAGACACTTGAGAGAAGGTGGAGGAATTTTTTTCTAACCTCTTTTAGTGGAAGTTTTTGGGGACCAAAATCCTCCAAAAATGGGGAGGTATGATCTAGATTAGATCATTACATATTTTTCATCCATCTTGATGATTTTAGAGTGGAGAAAGTGGAGGGATTGACCCATAGGACCATTTTTAAAGGTGGCATGATCTAGTTTGGCAAATTGAGGTTTGAAACCTCTTAGGGATACTTTGAGACATCAACTAACATTTTATGGGGGGGTATAAATTTGTTCCTTCAACATACACCCTTTTATGTTGTTCTCCAAATACAAACCTTTCCAACGACACAAGGATTGCCTCGACCGGAGTCCATATACAAAAATTATGCAACTCGTAAGTTAACTTTGTTTTTTTTTACCACCATATTTTGAGAGGATGCCACATTGAGCCCCATTATTCATGAAAAATGGGCTAGCTATGTGATCATGATGAAGACGACTCTGGAAGAGTTAGTTTTGTAACTCTAGTTAAAAGTTGAATGAGTCAAACCTAACCACTAGTAGGTTATAGAACTATGTTATAACTGGACTATTAAGAGGAAAAGGGGCGTGTTCCTATTGAAGTGTATTTTGTTCCATAAATAAGAGCAAAAATAAAATTAAAAATAATTTTATATATTGAGATGTGAAATTTATTGAGAATTAACATAAATCTATATAAATAAAAAATAAAAAAATAAAATAAATAAAATAAAAATCTATATATAGAAATATGAAATTTAATGTAAAGAGATTTGATCTCTAAACACTTAATAAATTTAAAATTAAATGCATAATTTTTTATTTTTTTAAGTTTAAAATAAAATTAACTATATAAATAAATAAAATGAAATTATGATTACAAATTTTATAATAATTTTAACTTTTTCCAAAGTAAATAAAAAACATTTTGGCTAAAATAGTTTCTAGTTTTACTTGAGCATTTCACTTGGAATCTCAAATTGAATTTATTTATAAGGATTACTTGTCCATCCAATTACATACATAGAAAAATTTGATAAGAATAACGCTGCTACTCAGCCCATTAGTTACAGATAAACCATAAGAATTGGATTGTAGAGGATTTAAATTGAAAGATGTCAGTGTAAACATAATTGGATAGGGTGATGTTTAAACTGAATGAGGTTGGGAGTATTTAGTGTTTAAATTTTTGGAAATTCTGATCATAATAATTAAGTTTTAGGATTTTGAATGAGCAAAAAAATTTTGATGACGTTGAATCTATTTTTATTATAAAAGATATTTTAAATACATCAATAATTAAAATTTTTTTTACAAATAATCAATTAAACATTTAATATTTATTTTCAAGTGAATATTACCTTTTATCTTTTCTTGTGATTAGAAATAAGTGATAGGTGTTATGGAATTTGGTATTTGAAGTCGTTAGATCTTTAAATATTATGTATGATGACATGGCTCTTTCAGTGAATGTAAATGTACTTGTAATTTGACAATAACATTTGCGGCAACATTTTTATCTTTTTCTTGTGCTTAAAAATAAGTGATAGGTGTTAAAGAAACGTTGTCATACAGAAAACGCAGCTAGTTAAATTTGCCTCCAATAATTGTACCAGAAAAAAATAAACTTTAGATTGCCGTAGTCTTTAACGCGACTTTTTGAAAGCCTTTCCGGCAATTTTTTCCGGTGAAAATCCGGCAGTGATTTATGGAAATCCAAGTTTGATAACTAATTTCTGCACAATGAAACTGTCCCAGGGGTTTTTCAGGGTGCTGAATCCGAATATGCAGTTAAAAAACCATTTTAAGTGCAACAAATCATGATTTCAGCTCAATTTCTTCCGCCGGATTCCGTCACCGGAATCTCAAAAAGTCGCATTATAGACAACTCCCTTTAGATTATTTTATTAAAGACAAAATTTATACGGATTTGAAGTACACATGTAATAGATTTAGAGGATATATGTACTCATGACTGTACAGTTTTCATATTTTTATTTTTTATAATTTATAATTTATATTTGATTTTTTTATGTCTCACGATTAAAATGTAAAAGTCATAAAAGTAGTCACATAAAAAGGAACCAATACAAAAATAAAATTTTAAAATAAAGGCAATAATTTCCCACGCTTAATATTTTCCCAATCCATTTCCACGTGCCCTTCAAACATGTATCTTTCGGTAAACCAAATGGTGGATGGTGAACATCACCATATGTATATTCAACTTAAAATATTTCAGATTTTAGAATATTCTGGAGTTGGATGTAGATTTGCAGATTTTGGAATAGTTAGAATGGGTGCCAGATTTTGGAATATCTAGAATTATACAATCAAAAAAATCAATCAATAAATTTTAATAAATTGGAAAATATTTCCAAAATCTACCATAAAAATTTAGAACGAAATATCACATAGGGTTCTCCGCTGGAAGCAAATAGAGTCGGCTCACAATGGAGAACTGCAGTATCTCCTACTGCGCTGTGTCCATGGCAGCTAAATGCTCCATAAATTTGTCTTCTGTATTTAACATTCCGACAAGATCATACTCGCATACTCGCCCTATAGTTTTATTCTCTGTGAAAAACGAAGAAAAGCTCCCGGCTCCTAAGAACAAACCCGCTGTCAGTGGCACCGGATCTCAAAGTAATGATCTGAAATCCACGCCCACTGCTACACTTCCCTCAGAAGATCCTCTTAATGGCATTTCTTCTGCTTTGGCGGCGGTTTTATCCAATGCTGTGGATGATCTTATAAATAACTTTATTGATAATCCGCTGAGGCCTGCGGTGGATCCAAGATTTGTGTTGGCTGGAAACTTCGCTCCAGTACAAGAGACTGCACCAGTGGCGTGCGACAAGATACAGGGCACCCTCCCTACCTGCGTCGACGGTGTTTATATCCGCAATGGGCCGAATCCGAGATACGTCCCCAGAGGCGGCCACCATCTTTTCGAGGGCGACGGAATGCTTCACGCCGTCCGGATCAAAGACGGCCGAGTAACGTTCTGCAGCCGTTTCGTCCGCACGCACAAATTCGTGCAAGAAGAGACGGCGGGACGCCGGGTGGTGCCCAACTTCTTTTCCGGTTTCTACAGCCTCGGCGCCGGGTTGGGCAGGGTAGTCCTGTTCATCGCCAGAGTGGCGCTCGGCCTCTTTAATCCCTTCAACGGCACGGGATTGGCAAATACCAGTCTCCTGTATTTCAATGGCACACTGATGGCGCTCGAGGAATCAGATCTGCCGTACGTGATGAAGGTCACGGAATCCGGCGACATCGTCACTGTCGGCAGGTATGACTTCGACGGGAAACTCTTCCTGGCCATGACAGCACATCCCAAGACGCGAGAGCTTTTCGCTTTCTGTTGGCGTTTCATTCCTCCGTTTCTCAATTATTTCAGAGTGTCGCCTGCGGGAGAAAAAGAACCCGACGTCGGAATCCTGTCGATGTTGCAGCCGTCGTTTATTCACGATTTTGCGATAACAAAGCAGTATGCCATATTTCCTGATACCCAGATGGTGGTGGACCCCATGAACATGATTGTCGGGGGCGGCTCTCCCATGGGCTGCGACCCCGCTAAGGTCCCGCGGCTCGGCGTTCTCCCGCGCTACGCAACGGATGAGGCTGCGATGAAATGGTTCGAAGTCCCGGGCTTCAATTTCCTCCATTCGCTCAACGCGTGGGACGAGGGCGACGAGATCGTGTTGATCGCCGCGAATTTGTACCCGGTGGAGCACGTTGTGGAGAGAACCCATCTGCTCCATTCCACAGTAGAGAAGGTCTGCATAAATTTGAGAAACGGGATTGTATCCAGAAAGCCATTGTCTTCAAAATGTTTGGAGTTGGGCGTCATCAATCCCCGGTTCGTTGCCAAGAAGAACAAGTATGCATACATGTCGATAGGAGCACCGTTGCCTAAACTCTCTGGGGTCGTTAAACTTGACTTTGATATGCTGGAAGCGACGGCTGCCAAGGAGTGCGTGGTCGCGTCGAGGGCTTATGGCGAAGGTTGCTTCGGCAGTGAGCCGTTCTTCGTGGCCCGGAGTTCGGATCCAAATGCCGAGGAGGACGACGGGTACATCGTGGCTTTTACCCATAACGAATGCACCGGGATTTCCAGTTTTCTGGTGATGGACGCGCAAGCTCCGACCCTTCAGATCGTGGCCTCAGTTGAGCTCCCTGCCAGAGTTCCGTACGGATTTCATGGGCTCTTCGTTAGCGATGCTGATCTGGCAAACCAAAAGTAATTGCCAGCTCGCATCCAAATTAATATTCACGGTAAAGAGAGACAACTCATGATATTGCCATGCCATCTAATTTGAAAAAGGGAGAAAACTATTTTTTTGGTCTTTTAATGAGAAACTTTTAATTAGAAACTTCTAAATTTACAGCGTGTTTGAAAAATACAAATGACATTTTATTTGTACAAGCTGGCATGGACTATTATCGTCAAGTTTTAGGACTATTCTTGTAAAATTTTATGCGAGTTCTATGTGGAATGAAACTTTTCAAATGTTATTCATAAAATTGGTAAAATGTTTAATTTTTATTTTATTTTTATTTTTATTACTTTATAAAATTGATATTATTATTATTTCAAATTAATAGAAAATTTGAATCAGTGACTTTTTTTTGTAAATAATGTTTTAACCATGCCATTCAAAATCTCATGACTAAACATATATATAGATTATTTGTAATGGTTGAGAAGAAATTCTTCTATACAAGGAGAGATTGTTTTCAGCGATCGAGAATAAATTCTTATTCTTCTCACTTAAGGCCTTTTTTGGTTCTACTCAAGATATGGTACAATATATATTTTATAATATTAAATTTATTTTGTTTATTTTTTTAATATATAAAAACTAAAATTATCTATATTTTTATTGATTCCTATTCATAGTATGATACCATGTATCTTTTATAATATTAAATTTATCATGTCACTCAAACTTAAATAATTTTGTCATAAATATTATATATATTGTCATTTATGTCAACTACAATATCTTTGATGTCAAAAGTAATGTTGTCCAAATCTGTAGTAAAAATGATGTCAAAAGTAGTGTTATTTATCATGCCACTCAAACCCAAATAATTTTGTCATAAATATTATATATATTGTCATTTATGTCAACTACAATGTTTTTGATGTCAAAAGTAGTGTTGTCCAAATCTGTAGTAAAAATGATGTCAAAAGTAGGGTTATTTATCATGCCACTCAAACCCAAATAATTTTGTCATAAATAATATATATATTCTCATTTATGCCAATTACAATGTCTTTGATGTCAAAAGTAGTGTTGTCCAAATCTGTGATAAAAATGATGTCAAAAGTAGTGTTATTTATCATGCTACTCAAACCCATATAATTTTGTCATAAATATTATTTATATTGACATTTATGTCAGCTACAATATCTTTGATGTCAAAAGTAGTGTTATTTATCATGCTACTCAAACCCATATAATTTTGTCATAAATACTATTTATATTGACATTTATGTCAACTACAATATCTTTGATGTCAAAAGTAGTGTTGTCCAAATCTGTAATAAAAATGATGTTAAAAGTAGTGTTGTCCAAGTCTGTAGTAAAATATAAAATATGTTTATTAAAGTAAGTGTTATCCAAGTCTGTAGTAAAATATAAAATATATTTATTAAAGTGTTGTCCAAGTCTGTAGTAAAATATAAAATATGTTTATTAAAGTAAGTGTTGTAGTGCACAAGGAAATTGAGGCTCAGGTGGATCAAACTGAAATCAAGCAACAAAGGGCATTGTAGATAAGATGGAAAAAAACTTTATGTTTTCATAATGAACAAAATTTGGTGTGACATGGAATGGAACGGCCACAAGGAACATAATTTGGCATTTCTTTGGCGTGACCGCACCAAACAAATTTGGTGTTTCTCCAGGGCAAAGGAAAATGAAAAGAAAAGCACAACGTCGATACAAATGATGTAGTTTTGTATGAACTAATGGTTGAAAATATTG
The DNA here is from genome assembly GCA_031772625.1 of Pinus tabuliformis. Taxonomy (NCBI): domain Eukaryota; kingdom Viridiplantae; phylum Streptophyta; class Pinopsida; order Pinales; family Pinaceae; genus Pinus; species Pinus tabuliformis. The sequence goes on along the minus strand of CM062817.1, from coordinate 1,857,888,905 downwards.
AAACTAAAATTTGGTGTTTTACCGTGACTTTTTGCCCTCCTAAATCTTGGCCCCTAGTCCATGATTAGGGATGATTAAACCAAAAATAGCGTGCACTAAACATGATTAGCAGTGCTTAAGTATACAGAGGTACTAGAGCACCAGGTACCAAATTGAGCATAAAACATTCCGCTGATATAATGTGGCAACTGGTATGACATGGAATCTAGCATGGTGCGGCACTTTCACGTGGATATCAAGTGGTAGATTCGATGGATTGGTGATGGGAGGTAATGACATGTGGTAGGTAGATTTGGCACTTTTAACAAGATAATTACATGATTGGAAAGTGACATGGGGTAGAGATACCAGCCCTCAAACACATTATAGGTTTTGAATGGTTGAAGCAAAGGGCATAGAAAGTGACTTGGTAGGTAACTTAAACTCTTACATTAAGATAGATATAGCAACTCATTTGGTATGTGACGTAAAGTCTTACAGTAGTTTAACAAGATTGTTTTTTATCTTAAAAGTTACAGAAATTTTTGTTATATTTTGAGAAAATCTGGCAAAGATTTTTGTAAATCCAAGTTACATTTGTTGAATTTCAAAAATTTAAGTGTTCTATAAGTTTTGATGGTGTTGAATCTATTTCCACCATCAAAAATATAATTCAAATACTGCCTCTACAAGAATTTTTGAAAACTTTTTGACTGAATTCTGGTCATGTTAGCCATCCAAACAATTCCTCCCCTCCTTAAACTACTCCCTGAGATACCAAAATTTCAAGTAACAACAAAGCGTAGTTTTTATGTAAGAATCCAAAGAGGATATCTTATATGACTTGGAAAGTGTAATGTAGCAGCGATGAGGTTGCAAAATAAAGACCACATGGCATTCCATGATTGATCCACCATGGAATGACGTTGCATACTAGGAGTCTCAAGACTTGCCCCAGGCTCATGTTTTGCTAAGATTTTCTGTGTATTTGGTTTTGGCCAAAATGGCCCCAAAAAACCAAGGCTTTACACTAAAATAATGAATATCCAAGGTTCACCCTTAGTGAGGCCTATACCGAGCTACTTAAATACCGAGAGGTCGAAAATTTGCATCGACTACAAGATTGGAAAGTGGGCTATGAAAATGGCATTAATCGACAAGTATTGGGGTACCAAAGTACAGGGCACTAGAAGGCATGTCTGTTAAAGTAATCTGGTATGACAGGGAAACAACTATCAGTTGCAGCAAATGGCAAGGATTTTTATCAGCGAAAGTTATATCCATCGGGCTCAGAAATATATTGGTACAGGGACGATTAGTGTTATGAAACCAGCTCAAGAAAAAGATAGAAAAGATAGATCAACGCCTTAAAATTCAGCCTCTTCGAGGGGGCAACCTCCTTTACATTACATAAATGAACAATTCTTGGATGATTCAAATGACAAAACCTCCTTTCGATATATAGGAGTCTAAGGAGTCACAATATAACCCAGCCGACCTAACAATAATAATATAAAGCCACAAAAATAACAATAGAGGGATTCTATGTGGCACAGTAATAACAATATGGGGACAATAGGGGCACAACAATATTAATAAGGGGTACAACTACAATAGTAATGGGGTAATCACTAGTATTATAGGGACCCAACATGCCCCTCTCCTTCAAAAAAGTGTTGTCCTCAACGCTTGAGTAGTTCTGGATGCTTCTGTATAAAATTCTCATCCTCCCATGTGGAATCTTCAGCAGATAAGTTCTTTCACTTGATAAGATACTTTGAAATTGATTGATTTCGTAGTTGTCGAGTTCTTGTTTCTGTGACTGCTTCTGGTTCCAATATAATTTTTCCTTCCTCGTCAAGTTCTGGCAATATTGTTTGAACTGGGAGCTTATTGCCTATAACCTTCTTTAAACATGAAACATGGAAAACTGGGTGCAATCAAGAAGCTGCAGGAAGCTCCAATTTGTATGCCATAGTACCAATCTTTTGCAACACCTTGTACGGACCATAATACTTTGGTGATAATTTATTATCCTTCTTAGCTTGCTTGAGGGACATTTGCTTATATGGTTGTAGCTGTAGGAATACCCAATCACCTACATCAAAACTTCTTTCGTTGTGATGTTGATCTGCCTGTTGTTTCATTCTATTATGTGCCAACACGAGGTTATCCTTTAAGAGTTGGAGGACTTGTTGTTGATGTTCGATGTGATGTTCCACTGCTTGAACCTTAGAATTTTCTCTTAAATATGATGTGATGGATGGTTGCTGATACCCATAAAGTGCCATAAATGGGGTCATTTTTGTTGCTGTATGGAAGGAAGTGTTATACCACCATTCAGCCAGAGGCAACCATTTGACCCATTGTGTCTGTTTATCAGATACAAAGCAACGAAGATATCCTTCCAAACATTTGTTTACTATCTCAGTTTTCCCATCAGATTGAGGATGATAAGATGAGCTATGAGCTAACTGAGTACCAAGACAAGAAAATAATTCTGTCCAAAAATTTCTAGTGAAAATGGGATCTCTGTCACTTACAATAATCTTTGGGTTTCCATGTAGCTTTTGAATTGTTTCCATAAATGCAGTAGAAACTGTACTGGCTTTAAATGGATGTGATAATGCACAAAAGTGTGTGTACTTGGTAAGTCTGTCAACTACCACCATGATGACACTCTTTCCCTCAGACTTGGGTAAACCTGTGATAAAATCCATTGAAACCTCCTCCCAACGTTGGCTTGGAATGGATAAAGGTTGTAATAGACCCGGTGTCTTAATTGTTTCAATTTTATTTTTTTGGCAAACCAAACATTCCACCACAAACTTTTGAATATCTGATTTAAGGCCATCCCAAAAAAATTCCTTCTTAACCCTGTGGTAAGTTTTTAAAAATCCTGAGTGCCCTCCTAAGGGAGAAGTGTGCAATTCCATAAGAATCTTTTGTTTTAGCTGGGAATTCTTACAGAGGTATAAGCGATCTTTGTACCATAACGAATCATTTTTCCAGCTAAATGTATTCGACGTACTGGAATCTTGTTGTAACTTTTGAATAAGTGCCCACACTTCTTCGTCATTCTTCCATTCCTCCCTTGCTTCGTTTATCCAATCTGGTTGGATAATAGAAATGGCGCACAACAATGCTTCCACATCCTCATCCTTTCTTGAGAGTGCATCTGCCACCACATTTTGCTTCCCTTTTTTGTAGATGATTTCAAAGTCATAACCCAACATCTTTGTGACCCACTTTTGTTGCTCTTCAGAGGATAATCTTTGTTCTAAAAAGTATTTAAGGCTATCATGATCCGTTTTTACCTTGAAGTGTCTTCCCATTAGGTAGGGTCGCCATTTCTTAAGTGCATGGAGTATTGCCAACATTTCCTTTTCATAAATAGCTTTGTGTAAAAACTTTCCCTTGATTGGACGACTTTCAAAAGCAATGGGTCTTTCATCTTGCATTAAAACAGCACCAATTCCATTTCCTGAAGCATCACATTCCACAATAAAGGTTTTGTGAAGTCCGGTGTAGCTAAGACAGTTGCTTGGCACATTGCCTCTTTAAGATGTTCAAAGGCCTTTGTTGCTTCTGAAGTCCATGAAAATGCATCTTTCTTCAATAATGTTGTTAGAGGTGCTGCTATTCTCCCATAATTCTTAACAAACTTGCGATAATACCCTGTCAACCCGAGAAATCCTCGCAGATGCTTTATGGATGTGGGGATTTTCCATTCCTTAATGGCTTTAATTTTGCTAGGGTCTACCTTAACTCCTTCATGAGATACAATATGACCCAGATATTCCACCTCTTGTACTCCAAAGAAACATTTGGATCTTTTTGCATATAATTGTTTCTCCTCCAATAGTTGTAGCACCCTGTCAACATGTTCAACATGATCCTTCCAAGACTTGTTGTAGATTAGTATATCATCAAAAAATACTAACACAAATTTTCTAAGGAATGGTTTGAAAATTGAATTCATCAAACCTTGAAATGTTGAAGGTGCATTGGTAAGGCCAAAAGGCATGACCAAAAATTCATAATGACCCTCATGAGTTCTAAATGTTGTTTTCGGAATGTCTTCAGTCTTCATTCTGATTTGATGATATCCTGAACGAAGATCCAACTTGGTGAAGTAAATTGATCCATGCAATTCATCCAGTAATTCATCAATGACAGGAATGGGAAACTTATCTTTAATAGTGAGCTTGTTGAGCTCCCTATAATCCGGACACATGCGCCATGATCCATCCTTCTTGTGCACCAATACTACTGGAGCAGAGAAAGAACTTTGACTCGGTTGAATTATACCAGCCTCTAGCATTTCTGCAACCATACGTTCAATTTCACTCTTTTGGGCATAGGGATATCTGTACGGCCTGATGTTTGGAGGAACACTTCCTGGAATCAGATGAATAGCATGATCATGATCACGAATAGGTGGGAGACCTTTGGGAGTCTCAAATACCTTGGAATGATTGTCCAAGACTTTTTGGAGATCTGGAGAAATAGATGATTCCAATGTGGAAACATCTAGCGAACATAATTGTGCAATTACACCTTTTCGTTCCTTTTTTAAAGCTTTGTCATACCGTTAGAGCTGATTATCTTTCCCGGTTTCCCTGCAATACCCCTTAATTCAACTTCCTTTCCTTCCACATAAAATTTCATGAAAAGTTCTTGAAAATTAAAAGCTATTGTACCCAAGGATTGTAGCCATTGGACTCCTAGTACAACATCAGCACCTCCCATTGGAATGGAAAGCATTGGGCTAGTCAATACATATTCTCCCATGGATAGCTTGATATTATGGCACTTTCCAGAGAAATTTATTGTTCCTCCATTTGCAGCCATCACTTGACACTCTGGTGCTGGATATAAGAAACAATTCAATTCTTTTGCTACCTTACAATGAATAAAATTGTGGGTACTTCCTAAATCAATCATCACTATTACCTTTTTCTTCTTGATTTGTCCTTCTATCTTGATGGTTTGAGGAGTGGTAATTCCCGCCAATGCATTACAAGATATGGTCGGATTCATTTGTTCTTTATCTAGGCTTTGTTCCTGGAGTATATCCTCTTCTTTTGACCTTTCTTGCTCCTTTTCTTCTTCCTCTTCACAATCTATGTAGAATAATTTCTTCTCAGCACACTTATGACCTTTAGTGTATTTGCTATCACAACTGTAACAAAGCCCTTTTGCCCTTTTTTCTTCCAATTGTTGTGGTGTCAACCTTATAGGTTGTGGAAGACTAGCGGCAACAACACTTTTGTCTTTATAGTTGTGAGTGGTATGCTTCCTGGTTGCCATAATTTTGCTTTCCATTTTTCTTGCTAACCTGAATGCCTTCTCTAATGAATCAGGTTCCCAAAGGCGAACATCATGTTGGATATTATCCTTTAAAGACCCTATGAACACATCAATCCTATGCTCCTCTGGAATATTTTTTACCCTTATGTTCAATTTTTGGAACTCCTCAATGTGCTCCATTATTGAACCTTTTGTTTGAGACGTATCAATTGGCTAAAAAAAGTGTTGCTTTTTGTATCTTCATAATGTGCTATCAATTCTTCCGTAAAAATTGCCCAAGTGATAGATTGTTTACGAGAGCAAAGCCATTGATACCATACAAATTGATTTGGTTCCAAATATAAAGTTGCAATACGTACCTTTTGTGTGTTTTGCACATTATTGAGATCGAAAAATTGCTCCATCTGTAATATCCATGTTGCGGGATCCTTGCCATCAAACTTCCTCATATCGATTTTTGGAATATGGTGCGTCTTCGATCCAACATTAGAGTCTATGAAATCATGATTAACATTTCCTTTGTTTGCATCATGAGTTTCCTTTACTCCCCTTTCACCATTAGTAAGTATTTCTTGTAGAAAATTTGTCAAATCTGCCTTCAAATCTATCTTCAAATCGTCAATCTTGGCTTCCACGCCCTTTATCTTAGATTCCGCTCCATTTATCTTAGCTTCTGTTAGCTTTTGTGAGAGTGAAATTTGAGTCACTTGGTCTTGTAATTTTGATATATCGTGTAGCATTTCTTCCTCTTCTTCATGAGTCATGCTAGAGCTTTCAGATTGCTTACTAGGTGTTTGTATTTTCTTTCCTCGAGACATCAGTTACCGATACTAATGCTCTACTATGCCCTTTGAATTCCTTCAAAATAATTTTTCAAACCAAGCTTAAGCAAAAATTTAAAAAATCTACACACCCTTTTTCACTTTGTAGGAGCTCAATATTGCCTCTGATGTATCTCTGTAATTTCGGATCATCCAATTCTGAAATTGCAACCTGTGGTAGTACTCTATGTCCTCTTTCAAATGCCACCAGTCTGACCTCAATTGGATTCTCCAATGAAGAGTTATGCCAAATCTCCCACAATGACCTGATTATAGACTAATTCAGTAGAGCGAACTTGTACGATGTGCCACGTGACCTTGTTTTGACCTTTGGCTCTGAAAAATATATACAAGAAACTACATTCCGTCCTCTTTCTATACCTTCTTACAAAATTTTAATCCGATTCTCAGAGAGAAAGTTATGATGATTTTCCCCAGGTCACCTGTTTGAAATGTAATTCAGGAGTCTGCAAAAAGACCAACTTCCTCAGATCATATCTCCGCAAATATAGCGCGAAAAACTCTGAAATTTAGACCCAAGCTTCAGCATGATGTCTTTTCAAATGGGTTTCTTTTAGCTTCTGAAACGTCGCAGAAAAAATGTTATAGCGAAAATTCCACGATGACCTATTTGGAGCAGCGAAATCCTAGAATCCAAAGCTCTGATACCAAATGTTATGAAACTAGCTCAAGAAAAAGATAGAAAAGATAGATCAACGCCTTAAAATTCAGTCTCTTCGAGGGGGAAACCTCCTTTACATTACATAAATGAACAATACTTGGATGATTCAAATGACAAAACCTCCTTTCTATATATAGGAGTCTAAGGAGTCACAATATAACCCAGCCGACCTAACAATAATAATATAAAGCCACAAAAATAACAATAGAGAGATTCTATGGGGCACAGTAATAACAATATGGAGACAATAGGGCCACAACAATATTAATAAGGGGTACAACTACAATAGTAATGGGGTAATCACTAGTGTTATAGGGACCCAACAATTAGAAATAAGAATATCGAATGCCTCTGGTATCCTATATGGAGAGTAGACGAGATCATGATAATTGTGGCCAATTCATATCCATTGAGCAAGTTCCGGAGAGAAACCATCTGGTCCATTCCATAGTAGAGGAAGTCCGCATAAATTTGAGAAATGGGATTGTATCCAGAAAGCCATTGTCTTCAAAATGTTTGGAGTTGGGCGTCATCAATCCCCGGTTCGTTGCGAAGAACAGATACACATACATGTGTATAGGAGCATCGTTGCCTAAACTCTGTGGGGTCGTTAAACTCGACTTTGATATGGTGAAAGCGATGGCTGCCAAGGAAAGTGTGGTCTCCTCGAGGGCTTATGATGACGGGTGCTTCGGCAATGAGCCGTTCTTCGTGGCACAGAGTTCGGATCCAAATGCAGAGGAGGAGGACGGGTACATCGTGCCTTTTACCCATAACGGAGGTATCGGGATTTCTAGTTCTAGTTTTGTGGTGATGGACGCGCAATCTCCGACCCTTCAAATAGTGGCCTCCATTGAACTCCCTGCCTGAGCTCCGTACGGCTTTCATGGCCAACCTAGCAAACCAAAACTAATTTGCAGGTCGAATTGAGATTAATTTTCAATGTAAATAGAAGTAATTTGTCATATTTTTGAATTCAAGTTTATAGGATCCATATTACATAAAGAGATTTTCAGGTATAAATCACATAGGAGAAATTTTTTCCCAACATTTCGAACTAGCGAATGTGGTTAATCATCGGAATTAGGTATTTTCATCTAATTTTTAAAAAGAAAAAACTATAACTACGCCGTAAGGCCTTTCTCTTTGGGAAGAAGTCCCCTAGGTGCCACTTTGCACTTTTCAGCACGCTTCGATTGAATGTTAGATGATTCAAAAATTTTCGACCATTGGATCCACCATTGACTCTTGTAAACCGATTACTTCAATTATCAACCAATTACTTCATTTACGCTATGAAATGTGAATTATGTTCAATCATTGGGTGCCACGAATGGAAAGGTCATGTGTCGTTGCAAGCATTGAAAGACATGCTTAATATTTTTTTTTCTTTTTGGTCTCTAAGTTTAGATAGGGTTTTCATCTCTTGAGGAGCAGAATTGCATTGATCTTCGACTAAGCTTTCGAAGCCAACTTCATCGATTCTTTGTGTTTCACCTTCTGCAACATTTCAAAAAATAGCGAAAGAAGAGATGGGATATCGCGATCTATGCAAAGTCCAACGCTGATGGAGCCTTTCTGTGGTCTCAAGGATGGCGTTAAAGTGCCTTTTGTTGGGGAAATCAAGTGGGTGGTTTTGAAGGATGCGAGGAAAGAATCACTGTGAAATCCGAAGAATTTGACTTGAAAATCAAAATCCAATTGCAAACTCTAACCAGGACGAAGACGATCTCATTCAGTTTCAACATATTGGTGATCATTTTATTATACATTGTTTTTTATGGGGTTCATATTGCTGCGATTTGGAAGCCACATAAAAAAACGGTCATCCCATAGAAGAAGAATTGAACATAATTTAACTACATCATTGTTGTATTGAAATTGATGTATGTTCACATAGTTACTCTAATAACATGCATTATGGTAACGTCTGTGGTGATATCAGTGGTATTGTTTTTCTTTGGTATTGGAATTATGATTTCAATTCATTTGTGTATTATGGTTAGAGCAATTAGAAGTTTGAGAGACATGAGGCCTGTAGAGAGTGGAATTTCTTCTTCTCCTGTCGGTGGGAATGGTGTGGGGATGTCTCAGGAGGAGGTGCAGAAGCTACCTGCCTTTGAATATAAACACGATGATATGTATATTATTTTACATAGAATGCTTTGCAATGATGCTAACAATAATGATGATAGGATTGAGAATGGATTATGGATGCATCAATTTGATTGTTCAAAGTGTGTTGTTTGCTTGGATGGACTTTAGAGGGGTGAGACATGTAGGCTGTTGCCTCTTTTTAGGCACACTTTTCATGCATAACGTGTGGATTCAGGGTTGTCTAAGAACCCCTTGTGTCCCATTTGTAGGACCGACGCTTAGCAACATGGTGGGGAAATAGGGACAGTGGTGATGGAGAATGTGTTAGAGTTGACCCAAGTTGGGGGATGTGAGATGGGGAGTGGGACTAGAGATATTGTTATTGGGGTTGCTCTGCAAGGAGGGTTAAAAGGAGAGAGTAGGTTTGGTTTTCATCAGTCTGAGATGTATAATTTCATGTCCAATCCATCTTCATCATCAAGATCTTTTCCTATTGATGAACATGTGTGGAATTTGATGTCAACTGCATTACTTCCATCGTCGTTGTAGTACAACCGTTGTAGTACATATCGAATGATGATGATGGTGGTGTTGGTGTGATGGTTATTGATGTTCCGAACATTAATCAGAGCCAAATCCATGATAGCCACAGTGAGAATCAAAATTCATGCAAGTTGATATCAACTCCAATCCCATCTTATAGAGCCAATGATGATGATGGTATAAGGGGTTTTAGTGTTTTGAGCCCAAAGCCATAAGCAGAACTAGAATTCATACAATTCAATGTCGATACTAATGCCATCTTGCAGACTTCCCAACAATGATGGTGTGATGAATAATGCCATTTTTATAGCTAGCGAGAGCGAGAGTCAAAATCAGATTGTGTGCGACTATACATTTTCTCTACTACTGCATTGCAGACCTCCTTGTGATGAGAGTATGAGAGTCATAGGTGTTACATTCCCTGTTGAGAATCAGATCCAAAGCCTGGCTTGGGACGAGGATGGTATGGCATGATGCCTAAATTGGGTTCCACTGCAACCTTAACTTGTTATGGTGGATGTAAAAACACAAGCCAATTTTCAGTCTCTCTTTTAATCTAGGTGACTAGCTTTCTTTGGTTAATAAGGGCATATATAGAAACATAGAGCACTTCAATGCAAACCCACGAATTCAAAGTTCCGACCAATCTAATAGCTATACCCAAGGATTTTATTCTATTGCACTAGATTGTGAGGTGGTCGGTGGTGGTCATGATGGAACCCTTGACCTTTGTGCATGAGTTTGCTTGGTTGATGAAGATGAAAAGTTGGTCTTCCACACTTATGTCAAGCCACAAACTCCAGTTAGAGATTATAGGTCATATTTTTCATTTACGGCTTCTTTATCTAATTCTGGCTTGGCGCTTGCTAAACTTATCTCATTGAATTAGGTTAGGTCACATTGCATGACCAAAGCACCTAATTGGTTATGTTATTTTTAGGCATGATGTCAGTGGCATAAAAACTGAGCATCTAATAGATGCATTGCCACTGAAGCAAGTGCAAGAGAAAATTAAGTTGGTCTTATACAATGGAGAAACAATTTGGCGTGCTCGTTTAAAAAGAGGAAGAACAAAGGTTCTTGTAGGACATGGTTTGGATCATGATTTGCAATGCTTGGCAATGGAATATCCTGGTCATTTAATTAGCTAACTTAGTTATATATGTGTGTATGTGTTGTATGATACAAGAGAATCCCAAGCAGTTCTCACTACATATGAAGCTATTTTTGGTAGATTCAGGGAGTTTGCAGGTTGCATGGAATGGGCCCTCATGAATTCTTGATTGTACTTGTGAGAAATTTTAAGCTCTCTCAATAGAATTTTCTGTCCTGGAGATGCCCAAGAGAAGACCCTGGTTTGGTGTTCTGGTGTGGACTTACATTTACAAGGATTAGGGTCCAAACAATCCATCTTGCCGCTCTTCAATGAAATATAGTCATTGCATCGGTGCTATACAATCCATGCCTTCACCTCTTGGTTGGGTTTAACGTTGTTTATGAAAGTAAAAACACTGTAGGATTTCAATTCTTTCTTCCAAAGTAATCTTCTATTTGTATTTATTTTTTATACTTCAATGCCATCTAGAGTGCCTTTCCATGTTTAGCCTCTTGAATGGGAGAGATTGTTTGTATTGTCTTTATACAGTTGAGTGTATAGAACGAGGGCCTTTATCCTATCTTGAAATCTCTCTTATGTATCATTTGGATGGTGTGTGAGGAATAAATGCTCAGAGTTTCTTAAAAGATTAATGTGTAGATACACTAGCACATATTCATATTTAACCTGGGATATCCCATGCACTCTGAGGTATTAAATTCTTCACGCTGCAAATCTCAATAGATTCACAACTTCTTAAAGACTAATAAAAAAAGTTTCCATGGTTGAGAGAAAAAATTAGTAAATTTAACCACAACAAGGAAGCTATGATATGTCCAAGCTAGAGACTAAAAAATAAAACCTACCACACAAAAATTTACACCTTGGCACCCTTTCTCTTCTTGTAATTCTTTTGATGACATCCTTTGTATTTCAATCCGTCCATGATCTCCAAAAGGGGTTCAGTTTCTTCTAAACCATCTTGAAAATGTCTCTGTCTACTATTTGGCTAGTTATTTTTCGTTGAAGTAGCGTCAATGTTGCAAGGGCTGTAAGGCGCCTTGTCCTTGATAGAGCTACTACCTTTCATACCTAAAGAAGAAAATTGCTTGAATTTGGATTGTAAAGTAATTAAAAATCCAGATACTTGATTAAGAGATACGCTGCTTGATATTTGTTGAGACCAGGCATCGTTAATAACATTATGATCTCTATATTCCTCTTCATCTTTCACAGAACTCTGACTTGCTTTTATTTGGGTTTTCCCACGGGGGATTCATTAAGTGAACCTATAACATATCACATGCATTCGTAGCATATTAAACAATACCTTTAATTTGACTTCATATTGCAAAATCCCTCTAAAAATCATATTATTTAAACCCCTACCAATATGAGCCCAATACAACTTCCCAATTTAAAAAACTCCAAGTTTCATTAGATATTGTAGGTATACATTTTTTCATTAACATTTTTTATACCCCTTTATATTTTTTCATTAAATTTAAGCTCCAGTTTTTAGATTTTCCAATATAAAAACCTTTTACCCCCTATATATCCCCCATTATATTATGTCATTTTTCCCTCAATATATATCCCCCAATATGAACCCATGTGGTATGATATTTCTCCCCCAGTGAATCCCCCGTGGGTTTTCCTCACCTTGTCAAAGTTTCCAAATTTTATATCTGATACAAGAGAATCCCAAACAGTTCTCACTACAGATGAAGCTCTTTTTTGTAGATTCAAGGAGATTGCAGGTTGCATGGAATGTCCCCTCATGAATTCTTGATTGTACTTGTGATAAATTCTAAGATCTCTCAATAAACATTTTTGTCCTAGAGATGCCCATGAGAAGACCCTGGTTTGGTGTTCTGGTGTGGACTTACATTTACAAGGATTAGGGTCCAAATAATCCATCTCACTGCTCTTCAATGAAATATAGTCATTGCATCGGTGCTATGAAATCCATGCCTTCGCCTCTTGGGTGGGTTTAAGGTTGTTTATGAAAGTAACAATTCTGTAGGATTTCAGTTCTTTTTTCCAAAGCAATCTTCTATTTGTATTTATTTTTTATATTTCAATGCCATCTACAGTGTCTTTCCGTGTTTAGCCTCTTGAATGGAAGATATTGTTTGTATTGTCTTTATGTAGTCGAGTGTATATAACGAGGGCCTTTATCCTGTCTTGAAATCTCTCTTCTGTATCGTTTGAATGGTGTGTGAGGAATAAATGCTCGGAATTTCTTAAAATATTAATGTGAAGATACACTAGCACATATTCAACTTTAACCTGGGATCTCCCATGCACTCTGAGGTATCAAATTCTTCAAGCTGAAAATCTCAATAGATTCACAACTACTTAAAGACTAATAAAAAAAATTTCAATGGTTGAGAGAAAAAATTAGTAAATTTAAGCACTATAGGGAAGCTATGATATGTCCAAGCTAGAGACTGAAAAAGAAAACCTACCACACAAACAAGTTGCACCTTGGCACTCTTTCTCTTCTTGTAATGCTTTTGATGATATCCCTTGTATTTCAATCTGTCCGTGCTCTCCAAAAGGCGCTCAGATTCTTCTAAACCATCTTTAAAATGTCTCTACTATTAGGCCACTTATTTTTGGCTGAAGTAGCATCAATGCTGCAAGGGCTGTAAGGCACCTTTTCCTTTCTAGAGCTACTACCTTGCATACCTAAAGAAGAAGAGTGATTGCATGAACTATTTGATCATTTGGATTGGAAAGGAATTGAAAATCCAGATCCTTGATCAAGAGATACTCTACTTGATATTTGTTGAGACCATGGATCATCAATAACATTATGATCTCTATATTCCTATTCATCTTTCATAAAACTCTGACTGGCTTTTATTTGGGTTTTCCTCACCTTGTCTGAGTTTCCAAATTCTATATCTGATACAGGAGAATCCCAAGTAGTTCTCACTATAGATGAAGCTCTTTTTGGTAGATTCAGGGAGTTTGCAAGTTGCATGGACTGTCCCTCATGAATCCCTTATCGTACTTGTGATAAATTCTAAGCTCTCTCGATAGACTTTTATGTCCTGGAGATGCCCAAGAGAAGACCCTAGTTTGGTGTTCTGGTGTGGACTTACATTTACAAGGATTAGGGTCCAAACAATCCATCTTGCTACTCTTCAATGAAATATAGTCATGAACTAATTTAAATCTAGAAAAATGGGAATCCTTAATAGGAACTGCATTTGACATGTCTATGGCAGATATAAGATAGTTTGCCAAGAGAGCGGGAACAGGATCCCCATTTGAACGAGACCTAGAAATTGACGACTTGTTGAAGGTAGATGAAGGGCTATCTGGGAATGGATAACAAATATGAAGTCCAAGATCTGCACTTCTAGATCCAATCAGAGGACTGTAGTAAGGATATGTTTTGGGAGCAAATCCGCACTCTTTGTGGAAAACCTCCTGTTGTTGTTATCAACAAAATTAGAGATTCCCCACTTGTAATTCTCGCAGAAGTTCGAATCATAACTTTTTCGAGAATGCAAAACTTGAAATGCTTGAGAAGGATAAGTCTTTTTACAAATTTCAACCATTTCCTCTTCATCTTCTTCCTAGATCGATTCAAGATCAATTTTTTTTTTTGTATCCAATATGGGTTGAATTAGAGATGAGAAATTATCATATTTCATTAAAAGATAATCAAGCAAGACATGCTTTTGTGTTGGGGCTTATGTTGTTTGCAATCATAAACATTCTGTATGATTGAAAATTTTCCTACCCAGTTTTCAATTTCATTTTGCATCAGTGCTATACAACCCATGCCTTCACCTCTTAGTTGGGGTTTAAGGTTGTTTATGAAAGTAAAGATTCTGTAGGATTTCAATTCTTTCTTCCAAAGTAATCTTTTGTTTGTATTTAATTTTTATACTTCAATGCCATCTAGAGTGTATTTCCTTGTTTAGCGTCTTGAGTGGGAGAGATTATTTATATTGTCTTCATGCAATTGAGTGTCCAAACATATTGGTAATAAATTTTTAAATATCCATGTCCAGTGCTCTCTCTTATCTGTATTTTTTTCTTTAGTGTGTAGCCATCTAGAATCCCTTTCCTTGTGTAAAACTACTGAGTGAAAGAGAATCTTGTGAGTACAAATATTTAAATACATTTACCATACTGATTTTTTGGCTTGCTGGATTTTCTCTTCTCCACATCTGCTATTTGATGTGTCCACATAAATTGAATATATGAGGTTTTTTGGGCTCAAAGACTTCACTAATTTGTCTACAACCTTCATTTTGCATGGTTTGAATGAATTATTTGGGTTAGAGATTGTGGTAATGATTATAATATATTTTTGTTGCAACATGTGTGCAATTTGTCTTTGATCTTTATTATACGCACAACTACCCTAGGGTACCTATTGCCTATATGTGGATAATCAAGTTTATTATCTTTTTTCTTTTCATTTTGTAACGTGAATCTACAACATATAGGAGATTGTTTAGATTATTTCTAGTTGCTAACTATAGTTTTTCCTTGTTTTAAGATTAAAAGATTCAATTATGTCTACAATTCTTGTTAGATATAGGATGAAGGTCATTACTCTACTCCATAATTTTAAGGGAGACCCGCCAGCTCAAGTTTTTTTATATAACTATGAATGAATTGAATTGGATGCGGGCCCATTTCGGACTGAAATTTGTTCTTTTAGGTCAGGTTGACTATTATAAGATTAAAAGATTCAATTACGTCTACATTTCTAGTTAGATATAGGCTGAAGGTCATTACTCTAATCCCCAATTTTAAAGGATATTTACCAGCTCAAGATTTTCTATATAAATATAGATGAATTGAATTGGATGCAGGCCCAATTGGAGTTGAAATTTATTCTTTTAGGTCAAGTTGACTAAATGTTGATGAAATTTGTTCTTTTAGGTGAGGTTGACTAAATGTTGATATTATATAACTAGATTATATAATAGACTATCTTGGTTATCATTTATAATGATAGTGAATGTTCCTTTTAACTCTGTTTTGTGGGTCAAAGTTTTTAGGGTGTTTTTTGCTTGATTTTATAGGAACTTGCTTTGAGAAACACTCCCTAAGGTAGGGAGTTGTGGTGTATTACATGAGCTATTTTGGCTTAGAGGTAAGGGGTTGTGGTGCATAACATGAGTTGTATTTGGCTTATGTGCTAGATCATAGGGGTATCTATTTTTCCAAAATCGTACAGGACTTGCTCCTAGCTTCATCCCTTGTTTGAAATATGCTAGTTTGGTTGAATTTATATTATTAATGCTAAAAACTGTGTGGAATTCACAGACTCTTCTGTGGTTCTGATTGTGAAAGTTACGGGTTCATTGTGTCTTAAAAAAACATCAACACCAGAGAACCATCACATTCAATCAAGGATCCATACCTACATTCACCAACCATCCATTTCCAAATTACCAGGCTATCTCGTTCCCTAGAAGGGTATAAAACAAAACTAAAGTTGCAAGTACAATGTTGAAATTGCTAAGCATTCCCTCAATTAACATATTGCAACTCAAATCAATAGGATAACTAAAGAGGAGTTAACTTTACTTTTAACACCATGTTATTTCTCTCACTCAAATTGTAACATATCACGGCTGTTTCCATCTATTCTTTTTCTCCATATGTTATTGTCTTACACCATTCCTTTGCAACATCTGGTGCAATTGCTAGTTTTTAGGCTTTGATAAAAAAAATCTAATTTTCACACATTTCAAAATAAAATTGTAAATGCTTTACTGTGTGTTTAAAAAATATAGATGACATTTTATTTGTACAAACTGGTATTCTGGTCGAGTTTTATATTTGTTCTATGTGGAATGGAAAATTTCATAGGTTATTCAGAAAATTGATAAAATATTTAATTTAATTTTATACTTTATTATATTATATTAATTTATTAAAATTGATGTTCTTATTATTATTTAAACTAATATTTATAGATTTTTTTTTTTTTTTTTTTTACAAAGACTCCTTATTTATTCATATTTAATTTAAAATCTCATAAAAATGTAGTCGTTGAAATTTTTTTGTTATTCTTCTCGCTTAGAATCATTTCAAACAATCAACATAATGTTTATTGCAATAGTTTCAAATTTTATTAAATCTATATCATTCTTAAAAACACATAAACATATAAATTTCCTCAAAAATATATATACATAATTCTTTTATAAATTTTAATAAAATAAAATAAAAATTCCATTAATAATATTTTTCCACAATTATATATATATATATATATATATATATATATATATATATATAAACTCAAAATATTCTCAGGAATTACACGTTGGTGGTCTATATTTAGAAATAATGCTTACATTAGTAAATAGGTATATTAGTTTGTTGATTTTGTTAAAGTAATTCTTTGTTTGAAATATGTTGGATCTCATGAGCACTATTTATATGGCTTATAATTTGGTTTTAAATGCAATAAAACAAATAATTTTGAAAGTAATATTTCTCTATCTTCTATGTTTACTCCTGATGGTATAGAACCCATATGAACTTGACTCCCTTTGGGAGAGCCTAACCCCTATGGACATGACTCCCTCTCGGAAAAGAGAGCCTAGAGAGATGGAAAAATTATGAAGATAAAATTCCTACTATGTATATAGTACACAGAGTAGACGTAGATATCTATGGTGTATTTTCTATGTTGTGTTGTGTTTGATTGTTGATGGAACACTGATCCCGTTGTTGTATGAGGGATCGTTGGCTCATGTACAATGGAATCACTTCAAAGCCTTGGAGAGGATCGAAGGGCTCGTCGAAGCCGAAAATGTGGCGCCATCTGTTCTGGCTTGAAAATCACTGGATCATGCACAAGTCTACTTAATCTGTTCCTGGCACCAGCAGCCTGCATTTACTTAGCCATAGGATCTCTAGATGTTCCATCCACTCCACACCCCTTCGAACGGGGCAGCAATTATAAAAGATTTCACAGCGGTCATCAGTTTCCCGTCTCAGCGGGCCTAAGGGATCACCATATTGCAAAGAGAAGGTTCACTTCTTTCTCATGGCCCCAATGTCCACGACTTGTAAAATTCTTTACTTATTGAGTCCCTATTAAAGGTTATTGATAGATGTTGGAGCAGGTTCAAATCAAAGAAATTCACCCATCCAAAGCCACTGGTGTAAGCTATTTAACAATGATTCTACAATGCTAAATTTGAACTTAATGCGGAATAAACATAGAATCAAAAACTTAAATGCCCAAATGAAAAATACCTCCAGCCAGTGATGCTGCTCACACTCTGATTGCAAACTTTCTGCAACGCTTCCGGCAGTTCCTTCTTTTGTTTTCTGGGGTTGGCTTGAAAAGAATAAAAATAAAACTGTCGTCTTTAAGCATATCCACTCTTTGCAGGCTTTTTTAATTTACACAAGCCATAACGATTGAACTGGCTTAATCCTTTATGCACAACTAAACCAATAAATCTGCAATTGGTATCCAACGTTGTTTACTGCGATGCCAGCTTAATCCTTTTGGATCTGGAAGCCTGCTAGATTTGGAATGGCCACAACAAAAGAACCTCTCACACTCAAAGCTAAATTTTCAAGATGATCAGATGGAAGCAATTTCAGACATTACCATGTAAGCATAACGAAAACAGGTTTCAAAACATGGGCCATTTTTAATACAACAAAACAGTCCGGAACTCAAAAGTCCGTAAGGTATAGCAAGGGTAATCCTAGCCTCTACACTGTACACTATATAGAGATGAGTAGAGTGTATAAAAGCTCATGGTAAGAGCACGTGGCAGTATAAGCACAAGCACAATGGCACTCGCGTATAGGTTCTCTCTACCCAACGGGTCAAATCTGTGCATAGTGGGGACATAACAACCTCACGCAAGTAGAAATAAGAAGAATAAAGAAAATCTGGAAGGCACTTCCAAGCTCTGTTCTTTCACTTGATGGTGTAAAACTAAAAGGGATTGAGATACAATCTTGGGGACCAAACAGAAAAATATATAGCCAAGCTTCCATCAAGCTTCTGTTGGCTATGTGTCAGGTGTTCCACAGATCATGGTAGAGAACTCCAGATGGAGTAATGGACCACTTCAGAAGCTCCTAACCAGAAATTAATTTAACTGCACATAGTTTCCTAAATTAATGGAATCGGTTGGCAGACGGTTTCCATAATAAATCGGCGGCAAAGGGAGCTAATTCGGCGGCAGACAGATTCCAGATAGTCAGCGGCCGTTATGGGAGATGGAGCTTAACATTCTCCCACTTGGTCCATACTTCCAATCTTAATGTCTCATCTTAAAACCCATTGATAATCTGTATTAAGTAATAGATACATGAATCATGGCGATAAGTCCTCTAATGACGAGTATTATCTTCCATGTATTACTATGTATTTATTCTTATTATAATTTATGTGGCAACAATTTCTTAATGAATAAACCTAATGTTTATTCTTGGTCCTACACAGATGAATTTTCTCTAGTCAAATTAAGGTGCACATAAATATGAGAAAAACATCACAGTAATTAAGAATTTCATTAAAATAACATTGTCCATACAATGAGAAACTACATAATGGAACCAAGTCCCATATTTACTACATGATCCTTGAATTTAAACTGTGGCATGCCCTTAGTCAAAGGATCAGCGATCATCAACTCAGTGCTGACGTGCTTAATGACCACTTTCTTTTCTTTAACACGTTCCCTTATAGCTAAATACTTAATGTCGATGTGTTTATTTCGACTCCCACTTTTGTTGTTTTTAGCCATAAAAACAGCCGCTGAATTGTCGCAATATATTCTCAATGGCTTAGAGATAGAACCCATAATTCGAAGCCCAGAAATGAAACTCTTAAGCCATACACCATGTAAAGTAGCTTCAAAACAGGAGACGAACTCGGCTTCCATAGTGGAAGTGGCAATCAAAGTCTGCTTGGCACTCCTCTATGATACAGCTCCACCGACCATCATAAAAATGTATCCCGATGTTGATTTGTGTGAATCAACACATCCAGCAAAGTCAGAATCTGAGTAGCCAATTACTTCCAAGTTGTCTGTCCATCTATACATAAGCATGTAGTCTTTGGTTCCTTGAAGGTACCTCATTACTTTCTTTGCAGCTTTCCAGTGGTCTAAACCTGGATCACTCTTATATCGTCCCAACATTCCCACAACAAATGCAATGTCAGGTCTTGTGCACACTTGAGCATACATTAGGCTTTCGACAGCAAAAGCATATGGAATGTTCTTCATTTGTTCCCTTTCAAAGTCGTTCTTCGGGCATTGGTTCAAATTGAACCTATCACCCTTCACAATGGGAGCTACACTTGGTGAACAATCCTTCATCCAAAATCTCTCTAAAATTTTATTAATATAGGTTTCCTGAGACAGACCCAAGATGCCTCAGAACCTGTCTCTATGGATCTTAATTCCAATGACATAAGATTCCTCACCCATATCCTTCATATCAAAAATTTTAGAGAGGAATTGTTTCACCTCATGTAACAAACCTTTATCATTGGTTGCTAGCAAAATGTCATCCACATATAGAACAAGAAAACAAATTTTACTCCCACTAACTTTCAGGTATATACATTGATCCATAATGTTTTCTACAAAACCGAAAGAAGAAATTACATTATGGAATTTCAAATACCATTGGCGGGATGCTTGTTTTAAATCGTATAATGACTTCTTGAGCTTGCAAACCAATTTCTCACCATCACTAGAGGGGAATCCTTCAGGTTGTTTCATGTAAACCTCCTCCTCTAGATCTCCATTAAGAAAAGTCGTTTTCACATCCATTTGTTGCAACTCCAAGTCAAAATGGGCTACTAATGCCATAATAACGCGCAAGGAATATTTCTTAGATACAGGAGAAAAATTCTCCGTGTAGTCGATTTCTTCTTTCTAAGTGAATCCCTTAGCAACAAGTCTTGCCTTGTATCTCTCAATGTTGCCCAATGAGTCTTTCTTTGTCTTAAAGACCCATTTACATCCAATGGCTTTTGCACCATTAGGCAACTCAACAAGATCCCAGACTTCGTTACTCTTTATGGAATTCATCTCTTCCATCATGGCATCGTACCATAATTTTGATTATTTGCAACTCATGGCTTGTGAAAAGGATTCGGGATAATTTTCGGCTCCAATGTTGTAGTAAGATTCATGCAGATACACAACATAATCATCGGGAATTACTGATCTCTTTGGTCTAGTAGATCTTCTTAATGTTGTACCATTATCTTCCTGAGCATTATGTGGTTCAACTTGTTGTTCAAAAGTTCTTGGCAACTCTTGAACTACCTGATCTACTGGAATGTCACCAGCAGCTTGTGGAACTTCAACAATTGATTGTTCAACACCAGTTTGAACTTGAGGGGTGCTATGAACAATAACCAATCTATGACTTGAGGTGGAAGGTTGAGATTCTGAATGATCCTTCTCAGAAACTATGTTCCTAGTTTGATCGCTCCCACTGATCAAGTCATTTTCAAGAAACTTTGCATTTCTTGATTCCACAATCCTAGTGTTGTGAGATGGACAATAAAATTTATAACCTTTAGACCTTTCAGCATATCCAATGAAATACCCACTAATGGTCCTTGGGTCTAGCTTCTTCTCTTGTGGATTATATATTCTCACTTCAGACGGGCATCCCCAAACGCGCATATGTCGCAAACTCGGTTTCCAACCTTTCCATAATTCAAATGGCGTTTTAGGAACAGCCTTGGTTGGAACTCGGTTTAATATATACACTGTCATCTTAAGTGCTTCAGTCCACAAGGATTTAGGAAGATTGGAGCTGCTAAGCATACTCCGCACCATGTCCAATAATGTTTGGTTTCTTCTTTCTGCTACACCATTCTGGTCGGGTGAACCAGGCATGGTGTATTGGGAAACAATCCCATGCTCTTGAAGAAATTTTGCAAATGGCCCAAGTGCTTGTCCATCTTCTGTGTATCTACCATAATACTCTCCACCTCTATCTAATCTCACGATCTTAATTTGCGTGCCGCATTGTTTCTCTACTTTAGCCTTAAAGATCTTAAAGGCATCTAATGCTTCGCTCTTTTTATGAAGCATGTAGAGATACATATATCGTGAGTAATCATCTATAAAGGAGATGAAGTATTTCTGACCATGTGAGTCCATGTCTGGACTACATATATCAGTATGTATGATCTCTAATATGTTTGAACTCCTATTTGCACCTTTCTTTGACTTGTTGGTCTGTTTTCCCTTTATGCAGTCCACACAAGTCTCAAAATCAGTAAAATCCAGAGTATTAAATACCCCTTCATTTACCAATCTTTTAATTCTTTCTATGGAGATATGACCTAGTCTCCGGTGCCATAATTTAGAGGAATCTTCATTAATAACACATCTTTTAGTACCAGTGTGAACATGCATTGAATCATAAGTGACATTGTTTTGTAAATTAATGCAGTAAAGACCATTAGAAAAAATACCATTCCCAACATAATTAGATTCATAAAATAGACTGAAATATTTTTTTGAAAAGTTAAAGGAATATCCAAAAGGTACAAGCCTTGAAACTGAAATCAAGTTTCTAGAAAAACTTGGAACATAAAAAGTCTTTTCTAATTCTAAAACAAAGCCACTACTTAAAGTTAAATAACATGTTCCTATAGCTTCCACATGCGAGCCCATCTTGTTTCCTGATAAGATGTTTTGCTCACTTCCCACTGGCTTCCTTAGGTTTTGCAAACCCTACAAGGAATTCGAAATGTGAATTGTTGATCCAGAATCAATCCACCATGTGTTAATATTGACGTTAACCATATTAGATTCATAACAAACAAACGAGATTAAATTACCTTTATCTGCAAGCCATTTCTGAAATTTGGCGCATTCCTTCTTCATGTGTCCCTTCTTTTTATAGAAGAAACACTTGGAATCCTTATTGATATCGGCTTGGGGAGGTACTTTACCTTTCCCTTTCCGATTGGCTTGAGATTTTCCCTTTCCACGCGTTGCCAGCATTGCACTTTCTCCCAGTTCCATCACCAGTCTCTCTTCCTCTTGAACACACATGGTCATGAGTTCATTAATTGACCATTTATCCTTATGTGTGTTGTATGAGATTTTGAAAGGTCCGTATTGGTGCGGAGGGGTGTTCAGGATGTAGTGCACCAGAAAAGACTCCGATATTTCAACCTCTAGTTTCTTCAATTGAGCCATAGTGTCTCTCATCTGCATGATGTGCTCGCACACACCTTTCACACTGGTGAGCCTTAGGGATGAGAACTTCATGATTAGGGTGCTTGCTAGTGCCTTGTCTAAAGTGACGAATTGATCATCAATGGCCTTCAACAAGTCTCAGACCTTTTCATGCTGATCAACGGAACCATGAATACCAGCCGAAATTTTAGTCTTAATGAACATCATGCTTAGGCGATTGGATCACTCCCATCGTTCATAAAGCATGATGTCCGTTGTAGTGTTGGTATACTAGTGAGTGCCGGTGGTTCATCTTTCCTAATAGCATAGTCTATGTCCATCCACCCCAAATGAAGGAGAACCCTCTCCTTCCAAATCTTATAGTTATCTCCCTTAAGTTCAGGGATATCACAACGAATTTCAGAGAAATTTGCAGGTTGTACAACTGCATCAAAATTAAAAAATCACATGCTTATGTTAAAATTGAGGCTTAAATAAAATTTCATGTTTTACCAATGTAAATCATGCTCAAAATCGAATCTAATGACATAAAAATTGCCCGTGGGCTAAATTTTTAATTCAAGCAGATTCAATTATTCATAGTTTTGAACTTTATGATAAAATTATTAATTCATAACTCCTGTGGGTAAGTTATGAAATTTTATCCTAATTAATTATATAAATATAATAAAAATTCCTGTGGGATAAAATTTATTATATTTAGTATAGTTAATTACAATTTAATGTCTAAATAATCTTTATGTGATCCTAACCAATCATAATATATAATTTTATTTAATTAGAGACGTTGTGGTTATTCTCTAATTAATTAAAATTATATGGATCACTAGACATTATTTTTTACATAAATTGAATAAAAAAAACTATACACAGTACTTCACATTTCATGCTGAGTAAATGACATATACACAGTTTAATATGAAGCAATTTAAAAAATATGAAAAACAGAAACAATTACCGCATTGACGAAACACTTAAAAATTTACTTATAAAATTATAAACAAATCTTAACCAGAGTAAAAATAATGTTTCGTGAAAGGAGTAAGTCAAAATGACATTTTAAACAAACTCCATATAACTGTTTCTTGTAAAAACTGCCATAAATGTCAGCATTACGGTAAATGACGGTAATAATTCCTCACAAGATAAATAAAATTAAAATTAAAATTAAAGCACTGCTTTATGCAAATTAAATAGAGCACAGTTATAAATTTATACACATCAAGGCAGAGATAAATTAAGGCTCTGATACCAAATGTAAGCTATTTAACAATGATTCTACAATGCTAAACCTGAACTTAATGCGGAACAAAGATAGAATCAAAAACTTAAATGCCCAAATAAAAAATACCTCTAGCCATTGATGCTGCTCACACTTTGATTGCAAACTTTCTGCAACGCTTCCGGCAGTTCCTTCTTTTGTTTTCTGGCATTGGCTTGAAAAGAATAAAAATAAAACTGCAGTCTTTAAGCAGCTCCACTCTTTGCAGGCTTTATTAATTTACACAAGCCATAACGATTGAACTGCCTTAATCCATTACGCACAGCTAAACCAATAAATCTGCAATTGGTATCCAACGCTGTTTACTGCGATGCCAGCGTAATCCTTTTGGATCTGGAAGCCTGCTAGATTTGGAATGGCCGCAACAAAAGAACCTCTCACACTCAAAGCTAAATTTTCAAGATGATCAGATGGAAGCAATTTCGGACATTACCATGTAAGCAGAACGAAAACAGGTTTCAAAACATGGGCCATTTTTAATACAACAAAACAGTCCGGAACTCAAAAGTTCGCAAGGTATAGCAAGGGTAAATCTTAGCCTCTACACTGTACAATATATAGAGATGAGTAGAGCATATAAAAGCTCACGGTAAAAGCACATGACAACATAAGCACAAGCACAATGGCACTCTCATACAGGTTCTCTCCACCCAATGGGTCAAATCTGTGCATAGTGGGGACAGAACAACCTCACGCAAGCAGAAATAAGAAGAATACAGAAAATCTGGAAGGCACTTCCAAGCTCTGCTCTCTCACTTGATGGTGTAAAACTAAAAGGGATTGAGATACAAGCTTGGGGACCAAACAGAAAAATATATAGCCAAGCTTCCATCAAGCTTCTGTTGGCTATGTGTCAGGTGTTCCACAGATCATGGTATAGAACTCCAGATGGAGTAATGGACCACTTCAGAATCTCCTAACCAGAAATTAATTTAACTGCACATAGTTTCCTAAATTAATGGAATCGGTTGGCAGACAGTTTCCATAATAAATTGGCGGCAAAGGGAGCTAATTCGGTGGCAGACAGATTCCAGATAGTCAGCGGCCGTTATGGGAGATGGAGCTTAACAACTGGGTGTTGCTTTCCTGTTGCATATGACGCATTTCAACCTCAATGTTTGTAAAGAACAATGTAAACTTTGAAACGGGAACTATAAACTCAAAACGGGAACTCTGGCCAAAAAACCCCGAAAAAACATAAAAAACAATGCTAAAAATGAAAAGTTTGTATACTGGAATGATAATTTTATTTTTTAGGGGTCAATTTTGAACATGTTTTAAAAATGGCAGTGACTACGAAATTTTCGTGCAAAATATAGCTTCGAAACGAAAGTGATGATACTTGAACAATGATTTATTTTTTTAGGGTCAATTTTCAAACTTTTTAAAAACTGCTAGTAAAACCAAATTTTTATGTGCCAAATAAAGTTGTTTATAAGGAAAAAAACACTTTAATGTTTTTGGTAGGATATCATTTTTCTTTCCTAAGTATAAATTAAACATGTTTTCAACCATAACATGGTAGATAGAAAAAAAAAATGATTCCAGGAATTGCCCAGCCACTATCTGGGTGGGCAGGCGTGCCACCAGGGTGGCGCCAGCCCAGGCCGCGCCACCCCGGTGGCCAGCCTGCCCACCCAGCTGCTGGCTGGGCAATTCTGGGAATCGACTAGCCACTAGCTGGGCGGGCGGGCAGGCCGCCGGGGTGGCACGGCTGGTGACTGGGTGATTCCCGAAATCGGCCAGCCACCAGGCGGGAAGGTGGGCGGGCAGCCAGTGTGGCGCCAGCCCAGGCCATGCCAGCACGACGGCCCGCCCGCCCGGTGGCTGGGTGATTTCCAGAATCGCCCATCCACCAGCCGGGCGGGCGGCTGGTGGCTGGGCAATTCCTGAAATCGCCCAGCCACCAGCCGGGTGGGCAGGCGGGCCGTCGGGGTGGCGCCAGCCAAAGCTGTGCCACCCCGGCGGCCTAGCCGCCCGCTCAGCTGGTGGTTGGGTGATTCCCGGAATCGCCCAGCCATTAGCCGGGCGGGCGGGCGGGCCACCAGGGTGGCGCCAGCCCAGGCCGGGCCACCCCGGCGGCCCGCCTGCCCGCCCGGCTGGTGGCTAGGTGATTCGCGCCACCCCGCCTGCCTGGCTGGTTGGTGGCTGGGCAATTTCGGGAATCGCCTAGGCACCAGCTACTTGCGCCCGCCCAACTGGTGGCTGGGTGATTCGCGCCACCCCGCCTGCCCGGTTGGTTGGTGGCTGGGCGGTTTCGGGAATCGCCCAAGCACCAGCTGCTCGCGCCCGCCCGACTGGTGGCTGGGTGATTCCAGGAATCACCCAGCCACCAGCAGCCCGCCCGGCCCAGCCACCAGCTAAGCAAGCGAGCAGGCCACCGGGGTGGCGCCAGCCTAGGCCACGCCACCCCAGCGGCCCACCCAGCCGCCTGGTTGGTGGCTGGGTGATTCTGGGAATCACCCAACCACCAGTCGGGTAGGCGACTTGTGGCTGGGTGATTCCGGGAATCACCCAGCCACTAGCCGGGCGAGCAGGCGGGCCGCTGGGGTGGTGCAGTAGCCGGGCGGGCAGCTGGTGCCTGGGCGATTCCTGAAATCGCCCAGCCACTAGCCGTGCGGGTGGCTGGTGGCTGCTTGATTGCGGAAGTCACCCAGCCACCAACCGCCCGCCCGGTTGGTGGCTGGTTGACTCCCGGAATCAACCAGCCACTATCCGGGCGACCAGCTGGTGGCTGGTTGATTCCCAGAATCAACTAGCCACCAGCCGGGCAGCCAGTTGGTCGTTGGTTTATTCCCGGAATCAACTAGCCACTAGCCAGCGCAGGTGGCTGGTTGATTCCCGGAATCACCCAGCCACTTGCTCGGCTGGTGACTGGTTGATTTCGAGAATCAACCAGCCACCAGCCAGTGGCCCGGCTGGTGGCTGGTTGATTCTGGGAATCAAGTAGTCGGCGGCCACCGGCTGGTGGATGGTTGATTCTGGGAATCAACCAGCCGCCCGCCCGGCTTCACCTAGCCACCCCCCGGCTGGTGGCTGGTTGATTATGGGAATCAACTAGCCAATAGCCGCTCGCCCGACTGGTGGCTGGGTGAAGCCAGGCGGACGGCTGGTGGCTGGTTGATTCCCGGAATCAACTAGCCACCAGCCGGGCGGCCAGCTTGTGGCTGGTTGATTCCGAGAATCAACCAACCACCAGATGGGCGCGCAGGTGGTGGCTGGTTGATTCCGGGAATCAACCAGCCACCACCTGCGCGCCCATCTGGTGGTTGGTTGATTCTCGGAATCAACCAGCCACCAGCCCGACTGGTGGCTAGTTAATTCCGGGCTGGCGGCTGGTTGATTCCCAGAATCAACTAGCCACCAACCGACGGCCTGCCCGGCTGGTGGCTGGTTGATTCCCGGAATCAACTAGCCACTAGCCGTCGGCCCCGCTGGTGGCTGGGTGATTCCGGGAATATCCCAGCCACTAGCCGGGCAGCTGGCTGGTGGCTGGTTGATTCTCGGAATCAACCAGCCACCAGCTGGCCGCCCGGCTGGTGGCTGGTTGATTCTCGGAATCAACCAGCCACCAGCCGGGCGGGCGGCTGGTGGCTCATTGATTCCCGAAATCAACCAGCCACCAGCCGAGCCAGCTGGTGGCCGGTTGATTCCGGGAATCAACCAGCCACCAACCGGGCGGGCGACTGGTGGCTCATTGATTCCCGAAATCAATCAGCCACCAGCCGAGCCAGTTGGTGGCTGGTTGATTCCGGGAATCAACCAGCCGCACTCTGGCCGCCCAGATGGTGGCTGGTTGATTCCGGTAATCAACCAGCCACTAGCCGTCTGCCCGGCCACCAGCCGGGCGGCCAGCTGCTGGCTGGTTGATTCCCGGAATCACCAAGCCACCAGCCGCCCGCCCGGCTGGTGGCTGGGTGATTTCGGGTTGATGCGGCTGGTGGCTGGTTGATTCCGGGAATCAACCAGCCACCAGCCGCCCGCGCCCGGCTGGTGACTGGTTGATTTCGAGAATCAACCAGCCACCAGCCGCCCACCCGGCTGGTGACTGGTTGATTCTGAGAATCAACCAGCCACCAGTTGGCCGCTGGTTGATGGAATCAACCAGCCACCAATCAGCCGGCGGCCCGGCTAGTGGCTGTTTGATTCCCGGAATCAAACAGCCACTAGCCGGGCGGCTATCTAGTGGCTGGGTGATTTCGGGAATCAACCAGGCACCACGCGTGTGGGCGGCTGGTGGCTGGTTTATTCCCGCCCCGCTTGTGGCTGGTTGATTACGGGAATCAACCACCGACTAGCCGCCCGCCCGGCGGGTGCTTGGTTGATTCCCGGAATCAACCAGCCACCAGATGGCCGCTCGGGTGGTGGCTGGTTGATTCCGGGAATCAACCTCTGGTGGCTGGTTGATTCTGGGAATCAACCAGCCACCAGTTGGCTGCCCGGGAGGTGGCTGGTTGATTCCGGGAATCAACCAGCAGCCAGCCGGGCAACCAGTTGCCCGCCCGGCTGGTGGCTGGTTGATTCCGGGAATCAACCAGCCACCAGCTTGGCGGCCATCTGGTGGCTGGGTGATTTCGGGAATCAACCAGGCACCAGCCGGGCGGGCGGCTGGTGGCTGGTTGATTCCGGGAATCAACCAGCCACCAGCCGCCCGCCCAGCTTCACCCGACCACAAGCTGGGCGGGCGGTTGGTGGCTAGTTGATTCCCGGAATCAACCAGCCACCAGCCGGGCAGCTAGCTGGTGGCTGGTTGATTCCCTAAATCAACCATCCACCAACTGGTGGCCGCCGACTGGTTGATTCCCGGAATCAACTAGCCACCAGTCGAGCTGCTCGCTGGTGGCTGGTTGATTCCGAGAATAAACCAGCCACCAGCCGACTGCCCCGTTAGCGGCTGGGTGATTCTCGAAATCAACCAGTCACCAGCCAGGCGGGCGGCTGGCGGCTGGTTGATTCCAGGAATCAACCAGCCACCAGCCGCCCGCATGCTGGTGGCTGGGTGAAGCCGGGTGGGCGGCCGGTGGCTGGTTGATTCTCGGAATCAACTAGCCACCAGCTGGGCGGCCAGCTGGTGGCTGGTTGATTCCTGGAATCAATCAGCCACCACCCCGGCGGTCATCTGGTGGCTGGTGGCTGGTTGATTCCCGGAATCAACCAGCCACCAGCCGGGATGGAATCAACCAGCCGCCCGCCCCGCTGGTGCCTGATTGATTCCCGAAATCACCCAGCCACCAGATTGCCGCCAGGCTGGTGAATGGTTGATTCCCGGAATCAACGAGCCACTGGCCGGGCGGGCGACTGGTTCCCCGGCTAATGGCTGGTTGATTCCCGGAATCAACTAGCCACCACCCGGGCGACCAGCTGGTCGCTGGTTGATTCTGGGAATCAACCAAGCACCCGCCGGGCGGGCGGCTAGTGGCTGGTTGATTCCCGGAATCAACCAGCCACCAGCCGGGCGGGAATCAACCAGCCACCAGCCGCCCGCCCGGCTGGTGCCTGGTTGATTCCTGAAATCACCCAGCCACCAGATGGCCGCCCGGCTGGTGGCTAGTTGATTCCCGGAATCAACCAGCAGCCGGCTGGTGGCTGTTTGAATCTTAGAATCAACCAGTCACCAGCCCGACACAGGCGGCTGGTTGATTCCCGAAATCAACCAGCCACCAGCCGCATCAACTCAGAAACACCGAGCCACCAGCCGGGCAGGCGGCTCGTGGCTGGTTGATTGCCGGAATCAACCAGCCACCATCCGGGCGGCCAGCGAGTGGCTGGTGGATTCCCGGAATCAAACAGCCACCAGCCGAATCAAACAGCTACCAGCTGGCTCGGCTGGTGGCTGGTTGATTCCGGGAATCAATGAGCCACTCGTCGCCCACCCGGCTGGTGGTTGGTTGATCCTCAGAATCAACCAACCACCAGCCGGGTGGCCAGCTGGTGGCTGCTTGATTCCTGGAATCAACCAGCCACTAGCCGGGTCGGCTAGTGGCTGGTTGGGTCGGCTAGTGGCTGGTTGATTCCCGGAACCACCCAGCCACCAGCGGGGCTAGTGGCTAGTTGATTTTGGGAATCAACTAGCTCCCAGCCGGGCGGGCCGCCGGCTGGTGGCTGGTTGATTCCCGGA
Source organism: Pinus tabuliformis (assembly GCA_031772625.1). Classification (NCBI taxonomy): domain Eukaryota; kingdom Viridiplantae; phylum Streptophyta; class Pinopsida; order Pinales; family Pinaceae; genus Pinus; species Pinus tabuliformis. The sequence goes on along the minus strand of CM062817.1, from coordinate 1,857,858,768 downwards.
ATCAACCAGCCACCAGCCGGGAATCAACCAGCCACCAGCCGCCCGCCTAGCTTCACCTAGCCACCAGCCGGGCGGGCGGTTGGTGGCTGGTTGATTCCCAGAATCAACTAGCCACCAGCCGAGCGGCCAGCTAGTGGCTGGTTTATTCCCGAAATCAATCAGTCACCAGCCAGCCGCCCGGCTGGTGGCTGGTTGCTTCTCGGAATCAACCAGTCACCTACCGGGCGGACAGTTGGTGGCTGGTTGATTCTCGGAATCAACCTGCCACCAGCCGCCCACCCGGTTTCACTGCCCGGCTAGTGGCTGTGTGAAGCCGGGCGGGCGGTTGGTGGCTGGTTGATTCCCGCCACTAGCCGGGTGGCCGACTAGTGGTTGGGTGATTACGGGAATCAACCAGCCACCAGCCGGCTGGTGGCTGGTTGATTCCGCCGGCTGGTGGCTGGTTGATTTCCGGAATCAACCAGCCATTAGTCGGGCTGCCAGCGGGTGGTTGGTTGATTCCAGAATCACCCAGCCACCAGCTGGCCGCCCGACTGGTGGCTGGTTGATTCTTCCAGCCATCAACCGAGCTGCTCGGCTGGTGGCTGGGTGATTCTGGAGTCACCAGCCGGGAGTCACCAGCCGCACACCTGGCTGGTGGCTGGTTGATTCCTAGAATCACCCAACTGCCCGCCCTGCTGGTGGCTGGGTGATTCCGGGAATGAAGTAGCCACCAGCCGCCTGCCCCGCTGGTGGGAATCACCCAGCCACTAGCCGCCCGCCTGGTGGGAATCACCCAGCCACCAGCCGCCCGCCTGGCTGGTGGGAATCACCCAGCGACCAACTGCCCGCCAGGCTGGTCGCTGGTTGATTCCCGGAATCAAAAGAAAAAGGAGAGATAGTTAACATTTATCAAAAACCACAATTATTGATTAACTATCTTATAGACATTTGTTCAGATGAAGGAGATTGGGTTCTGGATTTATTTTCTGGCTTAGGTAAGTTTTATTATATGGAATTGAATTTCAATATGTTATTTTTTAATTAATATGCCATTGTACTAATTTAGTTCATTATTTATTTTGTGCTTGATAATTAGGTGCAACGCTAGCATGTTGGCTTTAAAAAGGAATAAATAAATTGCATTGCAATTGAAAAAGATCCAGTACAGTGCAATTTCATTCAGCAAAGAATTAATGTTCTTTAATTTCTTGCAGATGCAATGTAAGAAATTGAGTTGAATAAAGGGGACTTTAGTGAATCACGTGTGGCAAAAAAGGCAAAGGAACCCCAACCACCATTACATGGAATGTTTGAAAAGACATAAATTGGGAGATTCGCAGACATCAAAGACCCATTAGAAGAGGAAAGTGAGCAAAAGGAAACAAAAAATATTGTGGAAGAAGACAATGATGAAACTCTAGAGGATGAAGAGTTTGGATTACGTGACATTGTTGATTAAATTTAAGTTATGCTTGTAAATCAAGCTTTGCAATGTTTTGACTTTGACATTTTATGAGAAGAATAAACACTCAATTAGGGTTGTTGTACGTTCAATATTTGTAATATGTGATTTTCGCATTGATTTTTAAGTTAATCATTATTTTTTGAAGAAAAAAGTGATTATTATTATTTTTTGACATGAAATTCATAAAAAAAGCTATTATTTAACCATTTTTAGTTAAAATTATCGTATAAAAATTGTGATTTTGACATGTCAGTTCTAGCAAAAAATTATCAAAATGTGTAGTTTTTTAGTTATATTTATGTTAAAAATGGTTATTTTTATGTCCATTGTTAAAAAATATTGTTTTTTAGAAACAATTATTTCATGTGGATTGAAAAATTAATTAAGGATGTATAAATATGTAGAATATCGAAAATTCTAAATATCGACCTCCTAATTAAAAATGCAAAACAATAAAAACCTCACTAAAAAAAAAGTTAAAATTAAAATAAAAAAACAAAAAAATGTGAAGAAAACGGCCACTTCAAAAATGATCTAATTTACAAAATAATTATTTACATTTTATACATTAGAAAATTTAAAGCCAAAACACAGGGTTTTAAAAAAATGGGGTGATGCAGAATACTCACTTTTTAAAATCAGCATGAAAATTACTACCATTCTAGAACGATTCTAAAACGTAATGTACATAAAAAGAATTAAAGTGCCAAAAACTATGCTCTAAAAAAAACATGTTCGTTTTGCATCACCCCTTTTCAAAATCAGGTCAATTTTTTGCTATCTCTACGAAACGGGTAACAATATCAGTTCCCGTTTCAAAGTTTACATTGTTAAAGATCAGAGCTTCAATAATCCATAAAGTAATGGCTCCAAATTTTTGCAGCCTTCACATTCAGATGTAGCATAGATTTATTCTGACCTATTCTTGAATGCAGGCTACATAGATATTCACAGTTGCTAACATCTAGAAATTCAAACTGCTTCCAATTCAAACCAGAGAAGATGGATCAACGTTGAAGGCCGACTGCTTCCAATTCAAACCAAAGAAGATGGATCAACGTGAAAGGTCGTCGCTGGAGTAGATTATGGCACTGGCATTCTGCCATTCTTGACCAGGCGTGGGATCCAGGCCACATCCATTGAGAAGCAACGAAGCATTGATTTTTAATTGGGCGTATTCATCTTGGGCATCGTCACAACAAGTAATCATAATGAATTTCGATGCAGCCAATGACCTGTTATGGTCTATGCGCTTCTTTCAGGGGCCTCACCTGCAATTCATGCGACAGTGAGGTGAGGGTGCTTTGATTATGAGTGGCAGCCTACACCTTTCTTAAACGAGTGTGGAATCGATCTTCCACCCTTGCAAATCTGATTTATTTATGTGGTTTTGTTGGCGTAATTCATGATTCACTTTGCAAGTGGAAGGGTTTCCGCAGTAGTTTTTGGTCTTGTTGTCATGAGTTAGGTTGATTTTTTTTGTTAAATAGTTTGTTGAGGCGTGAACTAATTATTGAAAAGAGAAATATAGTTCAAATCAGTGGTTTTCATGATTCACTTTGTAAGTGGAAGAGTTAATGGTCTTACTGTTATGAGTTAGGTTGCTTTCTTGGTTAAATAGTTTATTGAGGTGTAGAACCAATTATTGAATAGAGAAATATAGTGGTTTTAAGGTTTTTAGGTGTAGCATCATTAATTTGATTATATGAGTCTCTCATATGTTGATGGGTCTTGTTGTGCTTCGAACTTCAAGAGCATCAGTTATAGGGTATGTTATGAGATCCATGTATGTAGAAAGATCAATTGCATTTATGAGATCCATGTATGTAAAAAGGTCAATTGCATAATTGATTGTTGGATATAGTCTAGTGTCTAGATTGTCTTTCGAGAAATTGAAAAGTATCAATTATACAAAGTTCATCAAAGATGGTCAGAGGTGGTTATGTCTTAAATGAGTTGAATGGGAAGGTCAAAGATTGTGGTGGTGAAAAGAACATTGTCTATGAGACTTCAGAGTGGGGATAAGTGCCAGGGAGACTTCAAAGTGAGGATAAGTGCTAAGGAAGACTAGTCAGACAGACACAACTATATGTAATTTATGTTTCTTGTAATGTAGACTATATGTAATTTATGTTTCTTGTAATACTCAGTGTAATTATGTAAATGTAAGCATTAAAGGAGGGCTTGGAAATAACGCTTACATTAGTAAATAGGTAGATTAGTTTGTTGGTTTTGTTGAGAGATTTTCCAAACAAACAATTCATGTTTCTTGTAATACTCTTTGTAATTATGTAAATGTAAGCATTAAAGGAGGACTTGGAAATAATGCTTACATTAGTAGATATGTAGATTAGTTTGTTGGTTTTGTTGAGAGATTTTCGCAACAAACAATTCTTTGTTTGGAATCTGTTGGATCTCAGAAACACTATTATGTAGCTTGTAATTTGGTTTTGAATGCAATAAAACGAATAGCTTTGATAGAAATTTGTCTTATGAGAGATTTTTCCGCGTAAATTATATGAAATTTCATTTATCGACGCGTTTCTAACCCACTAGTGGAATGGATCACAGAAGCCTCAATTCAGCAATTTGTCTCCTATGTCTGCTCCTCAAATTTTTATGTTCTATAAGGGGGCAGACTTTCGTTCCTGCCATATGTCTTTGGGTCTGGGGTTGTTAACCTATTTTCTTACATCAAGGAAAATGAGCTTTTAACCAAGCAAAAATAGTTTTAGAGCATACTCTAGGCCCAATGAGGGTAGGTTCTTGCTTTTGCCAAATGTCTCTCTATTTTGAGTGGTTAACCTATTTTATTAATTTTAAGGAAAAATAATTCTTAACCGAGCAAAAACTATTCTAGAATATACTCCACCCCAGTAAAAAAGATGAAATCTTTTTTGTTTCATAGAAAAATTATAATATTTAAATTAATCAAATATAGCGATTAAAATTAATTTTTCCTTTATTTTAAAGGATCTATCATTAAAAATAATGATAAAATATTTGAAGAAAAAAAAATTTAAAATCACTTTTAATTTATAAGGTTAACTTGGGTATTTAGCATTAATAATATGGGGAATTAAGTGCATTCATTCACAAATATTTAGATGTATCGTTGAAAGAAACATGCAACTTCTGCCTATATTTGGTAATTTGGCGATGTTGTTGAAGAGAGTTTGGGTTAGGACTTTGAGTATTTTTCAATTTGGAGTTGTTTGACCATTGGATATTGGCGAGATGAGGAGTTTGAGTATTTGAGTTTATTTTCAAGTTGTATAGCAAGTGAAATCATAGTAATTTAATTGTTCTATGTTTCGGTACTTTGGGTATTTGAGTTTTTTCCAAGTTGTACCGCAAGTGAAAATCATAGTACTTTAATTGCTCTATGGTTTGGTTTTTTTGTTTTGTTGGATCCAAATGCGGAGCAGGAAGACGGTATATAGTGGCTTTTACCCATACCGCAAGTGAAAATCATAGTACTTTAATTGCTCTATGGTTTGGTTTTTTTGTTTTGTTGGATCCAAATGCGGAGCAGGAAGACGGTATATAGTGGCTTTTACCCATAACGAAAGGCACCGAGATTTCCAATTTTCTTATGATGGATGCGCAATCTCCAACCCTTGAAATCGTGGCCTTTGTTGAGCTCCCTACCGAAGTTGGATTCCATGGCTTCCTTGTTAGTGAATCTGACCTGACAAACCGGAACTAATTCCGAGCTCGAGCTCGCATCTAGATTAATTTTCTGTCACATCTACACAGACTCAAAAACACAAAAAAAACATTCGTTTTAACTTCACCATACGATACCAAACTTCGTGGCTTAATTATTACAGCTGGCAAACTCGGTTCATTTAACATATGGTTCGGAACAATTAATATTGCAGTCATGTGGAAATGGATAATTGAATTGATATACGGATCTGGTACTCACCTGGTGAATTTTTCGCAGACCTTATTAATTTAATATTACTGTTTTATGATGTGGGTGGCCCTCATTAACTATGTGGCACACCTCCAGATGCACTGCGATTATCGATGCCAACCCACAACCGTTCAATGGTGGCCTTTCCCAAAACTCATCCTACGACTGTGATTAAACGAGGACAGGTTAGGGTAATTACCCCTCCGGGCCGCATCAGACAGTTCATTTGGTACTTCTCCGCTGGTTCCGATGGCTTTGCAATTTTTGTCCTCCAACTGCTTGTTACAGGCGGAGAGGGTGGGGAATGTCGGTGAAATGGAAGTTTCTCAGACTACTCAGGGAACCCTAAGCTCTCTGATGGTTCATTTCGGCTTCACTGCTTCTCGCAGAGGAATCCCCCCTTCATCTCCGAATCAGGTAAGTTCCTACTGTAAGTATTGTTGTCATTCCTCCTGTTCCATTTCTTGGGTTTTTACTACTAAATTTTTGTTATAAGATAACTTCGAGGCGAGTTGTTTCGACAGGTGGGAAGGCCATCCTCCAGGACTGCTGGCTCTTCCACACTACTTCGAAACGCTGGATATTCATCTCCAGGTTGGTTCTTTTGCGTATTTCTGCTTTCTAGACCTCCTGTCTTTAACAAATCTCGAATGGATGGTTTGGTTGGGGTGAATATGTTATATCGAGCCTCCATATGCAAGAGAGTGTTTGCCTCTATTTTAATTCCCGTTGGGGTTTTGTCTGTACCTCCGGCATTTTCTGGCGAGATGCTAGAGGTGGTTCTGAGCCTTGAGGCTAAGGGTTGATCCTACTGTGTTGTTAATAACATTTAATCTATACCCTTGAGAAGTCTCGGTGTTGTTTTTGTTACATTATTACAGCTTAATATATATGGTTATGAACCTTGAGGCTAAGGGTTGATCCTACTGTGTTGTTAATAACATTTAATCTATACCCTTAAGAAGTCTCGGTGTTGTTTTTGTTATATTATTACAGCTAAATTATATATATTATCGGTATTCAGATACTGTCTACATACTTGTCATTTTCTTGTTGGATGATGTCTCTGTTATTTATTTTGGGAGAAGGTTCTGTCACATTCCTTCTGAGAAGAAACCTGGGTTATTCGATTAGGTGCTCCATACCCAGGGGTTTTCACATCTGCGACTGTCATTTTTCTATTTTTATCTACTTAAGCATGATTCAAATTTCTTTGTCGATGGTGTTGTGCTCTATTCAGGTTCGTGTTAATTTGGCCGCCCACGATGGATTCTATTTATAGACGAAGTCATAATACTATTAGCGTCGTTGTTTTTTTTCCTTCCACAGTTCTGTATGCATTAAATGGATTCTTTTACAATTTCAGTACAGTTGGTTTATTCATTTGCACAATATTTCCATGGTGGTTCTAATCCCTTGTTTAGTCGTTGATCGAGACCCTTCACAGTCTTTACTAGTGTTTTAACTGCCGCAGACTTGTTCAGTTATCCGATAGTTTAGCAGATAATGGGTTGTGGATGGATATGGAGTTTTGAGATCCTGCTCGCCTCCCAATTGTAGCTTTGTTTAATTGGTACGAACCATTGATCTCAAGCAACCTTCTGTTGCTATTCTAAGACCGGTTTCTTTGTGTAGGAAACATATTCAGTGGATTATAACACTGTTCTAGCCTTATGACTCCTTCACTGGTTATATATGTGCATAAGCTTCCACTTTGCATACTAATGACTATTTCACAAGGAAATGAACATGTTATGTTTATTATTCTTTTCAGCGTTCTTTTATATAATATGAATATGTGTTGTTCTTGCACATGAAATTGGTTGTTTTCTTTTATGTTAGGGAATATACCCGTTTTTATTTTGCATAAAAGAACATGCTCCTTCATTTGTGATTTTTAAGTCCAAACAAAAGCTTATTGTCTATATTCTATATCTCTCTAAAGAATATATATGTAGATACCAGTGTGACACCACTGCACAATTTTCTTGTTATAAAACTAATTATGTTCTCAACGCAAACATACAGCACTGGTTACGACTATTTTCCTTAACAAATAAAATAAATAATTGGCTTTTCTTTCCTTTTTCCCAGTTAATGTCAACACAGTAACACAACGTCACAGTAATGTAAATGACCGTAATGTAAATTGCATCAATTATACCAACCGGAACTAGGAAGTCTCTCCTCCCAACCTCCCAACCCAACGTTGAGACTGACAATGATGTCAAGTCTTCCCCCAAGCTTCCACTTGTCCAAATAGTGTAGGTTCAAATCCTAAGTTGTCTGATCTCCAAACCTAAGGACCCCGGTCTAGTTTAGAGTCCCAAATTGCAAGGGTCACAGTAATGTAAATTGCATCAATTATACCAATCGGAACCAGGAAGGCTTTCCTCCCAAACTCCCAACCTTGAGACTGACAATGATTTCCAGTCTTCACCCAGTCTTCAAATCCTAAGTTGTCTAATCTCTGTTCAGATCCTATGTTGTCTGATCTCCAAACCTCAGGACCCCGATCCAGTTTAGAGTTCCAACTTGCAAGGGTCATAGTAATGTAAATGACTATAATGTAAATTGCATCAATTATACCAACCGGAACCAGGAAGTCTCTCCTCTCAACCTTGAGACTGACAACGATGTCTAGTTTTCCCCCAAGCTTCCACTTGTCCAAATAGTGTAGCTTCAAATCCTAAGTTGTTTGATCTCCGTTCAAATCCTAAGTTGTCTAATCTCCAAACCTTAGGACCCTGGTCCAGTTTAGAGTCCCAACTTGCAAGGATCTACTGAGGATTCCACTAGCCCAAGTCTAGCTTAGGAATTCCTCAGAACAACAGTACTCTGCTCACCTGCGCATCTCAGGGCCGTGTATTCTTTCACTCTTTTCCCCCTCGTTCTCCTCCCTCTCTCTTCTTTTCCCCAAAAAAAAAAGAATCCATCCTTGGAACTATCCTTTTCTAAGGCAGGAAAAGAGACTCAAATGACCCAACTATCTGAGTTTTCTTTATTCAATTATACATATAACCACTTTTCTTTTAATACCCTAGAACTTTACTAAATATGAGTCTCTACATTTATTTCCCCTTGGACTAAACACTGCCCCTGGTGTTTATTTCAAACTATTTAATCAAGTTTGGATATGCCCCGCACTCTCCCTGCTTGTGTAAACGGTGTTTATATCCGCAATGGGCCGAATCCGAGATACGTCCCCAAAGGCGGCCACCATCTTTTCGATGGTGACGGAATGCTTCACGCCGTTAGGATTAAAGACGGCCGAGTAACGTTCTGCGGTCGTTTCGTACGCACGCACAAATTCGTGCAAGAAGAGACGGCGGGAGGTCGGGTAGTGCCCAACTTCTTTTACGGTTTCTACAGCCTCGACGCGGGATTGGCCAGGGGAGTCTTGTTCAACGCCAGAGTGGCTCTTGGCCTCTTTAATCCCTTCAATGGCGTAGGATTGGCCAGTACCGGTCTCTTATATTTCAATCGCAGAGTGATGGTGCTCGAGGAATCATATCTGGCATACGCAAAGAACGTTACAGAATCTGGCGACATCGTCACTGTCGGCAGGTATGACTTCGACGGTAAACTCTTCATGGCCATGATAGCACATCCCAAGATGGACCCTGAGACGCGAGAGCTTTTCGCTTTCCGTTGCAGTTTCATTCCTCCGTTTCTCAATTATTTCAGAGTGTTGCTTGCCGGAGAAAAAGAACCGGACGTTGGAATCTTGTCGATGTTGCAAGTGTCGTTTATTCATGATTTTGCGATAACAAGGCAGTATGCCATATTTCCCGATACCCAAATCGTGGTGGACCCCATGAACATGATTGTCGGCGGCGACTCTCCCATGGGCTGCGACCTCGCTAAGGTCGGTCCCACGGCTCGGCGTTCTCCTGCGCTACGCAACGGACGAGGATGCGATGAAATGGTTCGAAGTCCCGAGTTTCAATTTCATCCATTTGCTCAACGCGTGGGACGAGGGCGACGAGATCGTGTTGATTGTCGCGAATTTTTACCCGGTGGAGCACCTTCTGGAGAGAACCCATTTGGTCCATTCCACAGTAGAGAAGGTCCGCATAAATTTGAGAAACGGGATTGTATTCAGAAAGCCATTGTCTTCAAAATGTTTGGAGTTGGGCATCATCAATCCCCGGTTTGTTGCGAAGAAGAACAGGTATGCATACATGTCGATGAGAACACCGTTGCCTAAACTTTGCGGGGTCGTTAAACTCGACTTTGATATGGTGGAGACGACGGCTGCCATGGAGTGCGTGGTTGCGTCGAGGTCGTATGGCAAAGGTTGCTTCGGCAGTGAGCCATTCTTCGTGGCCCGAAGTTCGGATCTAAATGTCGAGGAGGACGACGGGTACATCGTGACTTTTACCCATAACGAAGGCACCGGGATTTCCAGTTTTTTGGTGATGGACGCGCAATCTCCGACCCTTGAAATCGTGGCCTCAGTTGAGCTCCCTGCCAGAGTTCCGTACAGATTTCATGGGCATCTTCATTAGGGATGCTGACCTAGCAAACCAAAATTAATTGCCAGCTTGCATCCAGATTAATATTCACTAAAAATAGAAAAAAATAGAAACATCTCATGATATTGCCATCTAATTTGAAAAAGGGAGAAAACTATTTTTTTAGTCTTTATTGAGAAACTTCTAAATTTATAGTGTGTTTCAGAAATACAAATGACATTTTATTGGTACAAGTTCACTAAAAATAGAAACATCTCATGATATTGCCATCTAATTTAAAAAAGGGAGAAAACTATTTTTTTAGTCTTTTAATGAAAAACTTCTCAATTTATAGTGTGTTTCAGAAATACAAATGACATTTTATTTCTCAATTTATAGTGTGTTTCAGAAATACAAATGACATTTTATTTCTCAATTTATAGTGTGTTTCAGAAATACAAATGACATTTTATTGGTACAAGCTGGCATGGACTATCATCGTCAAGTTTTAGGACTATTCTTGTCAAATTATATGAGTTTTATGTGGAATGAAATTTTTTTCAAGGACTATTCTTGTCAAATTTTATGAGTTCTATGTGGAATGAAAATTTTCAAATTTTATTCATAAAATTGGTAAAATGTTTAATTTAATTTTAATTTTTATTACTTTATAAAATTGATATTATTATTATTTTAAATTAATAGAAAATTTGAATCAATGACTTTTTTATAAATAATGTTTTACCCATGCAATTCAAAATCTCATGAGTAAACATATAGATAGATTATTTGTAATGGTTGAGAAAAAATTCTTGTATACAAGGAGAGATTATTTTTAGCAGTCGATAATAAATTCTTATTCTTCTCAATGAAGGTCCTTTCTAACAATTAAATAATAAACATTATTGTAATATGTTTAAACTTCACTAAATTTACATCATCCTTCACACACACATTTACATCATCCTTCACACACACAGACATATATTTTCCTCAAAATGGTTCTTATAGAGTACTTATATTTATATATAAGCAACTCTTTTACGAATTTTAATAATCGAGTCATTAAATAATTTTTTTTTTACAATTATTTATATATATAAACTTGAATAAATCTTAATAACACAACAATAAAATAGCTAATAAATTTTAATAATCCATTCATTTAATAATTTTTCTTTACAATTATATATATGTATATATATAAATGCGAATAAATCTTAATAATACATAATAATAACAAAAATATTAAAATGGTTATTTAATATTTTTTACAATTGTTTTATATATAATCTAATCTAAATGGCTACTTGAGTGACCACCAATTTGTTATCTATGTGGAATTTTGAAAGTTGTAAAAAATATATCTATAAAATAAGAAAAAATAATCATAATTCAGCTGTAAAATTGTAAAATTAATACTGGAACAACCACACCACTTGAAATCGCTAGTAAAAAAAAAGATACACTTTTAAAACATACTTTGAACCTAATAAGAAAATTGAATCAATTTTTATTTGATATAAATTTTCTAGATCATTTGAAAAATAACACATTTTAAAATAATCACTTTTCTATAAGGTTAATTTGGGTAGTTTGCATTAATAAAATGGTGGTATTCGATGCATTCACGAGTATTTGGAAATTTTGGTTATATTTTGAGAAAATTTGTCAAAGATTTTTGTAAATCCAAGTTATAGTTGTTGTTAAACTTCAAAAGTTTAGGAGTCCCAGATGTTTTTGATGATGCTGAATCCATTTCCACCATCAAAAATATAATTCAAACACTGCTTCTCCAATAATTTTTGAAAATTTTGTGCTTGAATTTTGGCCACTGTTGGCCATCCAGACAATTCCTCTGCCTCCATAAAAAACTCCTTGAGATACCAAAATTTCGAACAACAACATAGCGTAGTTTTTATGTAAGAAGCCAAAGCGGATATCTTATATGACTTGGCAGGTGTAATGTAACAGTGATAAGGTTGCAAAAAATATACCACATGGCATTCCATGATTGGTCCCACCATGGAATGACGTTGCATACTAGGAGTCTCGGGACTTGCTATGCGGTCGTGTTTTGCAAAGATTTTCTGTGTATTTGGTTTTGGCCAAAATGGCCCCAAAAACCAAGGCTTTACACTAAAATAATGAATATCCAAGGTTCACCTGCAAAATCCAATGCCGATGGAGCCTTTCCGTGGTCTCGAGGATGGCGTTAAAGTGCCTTTTGTTGGGGAAATCAGGTGGGTAGTTTTTAAGGATGCGAGGAAAGAATCATTGTGAAATCCGAAGAATTTGACTTGAAAATCAAAATCCAATTGCAAACTCTAACCAGGACGAAGATGATTTGATTCAGTTTCAACATATTGGTGATAATTTTATTATACACTATTTTTTTGGGGTTCATATTATTGTGATTTGGAAGCCCCCCCCCCCCCTCCCAAAAAAAAAAAAATCATCCCATAAAAGAGGTGGGTAGTTTTTAAGGATGCGAGGAAAGAATCATTGTGAAATCCGAAGAATTTGACTTGAAAATCAAAATCCAATTGCAAACTCTAACCAGGACGAAGATGATTTGATTCAGTTTCAACATATTGGTGATCATTTTATTATACATTGTTTTTTAGGGGGTTCATATTGTTGTGATTTGGAAGCCCCCCCCCCCAAAAGCCCCACCCCCACCAAAAAAAAAAAATCATCCCATAAAAGAAGTGAACATAATTTAACTACATAATTGTTCTGTTGAAATTGATGTATGTTCATATAGTTACTCTAATAACATGCATTATGGTAACATCTGTGGTGATATCAGTGGTATTGTTTTTCTTTGGTATTGGAATTATGATTTCAATTCATTTGTGTGTTATGGTTAGAGCAATCAGAAGTTTGAGTGACGAGGCCTGTAGAGAGTGGAAGTTCTTCTTTTGCTGTCGATGGGAATGGTGTGGCGATGTCCCAGGGGGAGGTTCAAAAGCTACTTGCCTTTGAATATAAACATGGATGTATGCATATTATGTTACATAGAATGCGTTGCAATGATGCTAACAATAATGATGATAAGATTGAGAATGGATTATGGATACATCAATTTGATTATTCAGAATGTGTTGTTCGCTTGGATGGATTTTAGAAGGGTGCGACATGCAGGCTATTGCCTCTTTGTAGGTACACTTTCATGCACAATGTGTGGATTTAGGGTTGTCTAAGAACCCCTTGCGTTCCATTTGTAGGACCAACGCTTAGCAACATGGTGGGGAAAGAGGGACAGTGGTGATGGAGAATGTGTTAGAGTTAGCCCAAGTTGGGAGATGTCAGATGGGGAGTGGGACTAAAGATATTGCTATTGGGGTTGTTCTACAAGGAGGGTTAAAAGGAGAGAGTAGGCTTGGTTTTCATCAGTATGAGATGTATAATTTGTTTAAGAGAGAAAAGCCATCGATACCATACAAACTGATTTGATTCCAAATATAAAGTTGCAATAGGTACCTTTTGTGTATTTTGCACATTATGGAGATCGAAAAATTGCTCAATCTATAGTATCCATGTTCCAGGATCCTTGCCATCAAACTTCCTCATATCGATTTTTGCAAGATGGTGGGTTTTCAATCCAACATTAGAGTCTGTGAAATCATGATTAACATTTTTTTTTGTTTTCAGCATGAGTTTCCTTTACTACCCTTTCACCATTAGTGCCCATTTCTTGTAGCAACTTATTCAAATTTATTTTCAATTCTTCCATCTTATCGTTTATGCCATTCATCTTAGTGTCCATGTCATTCATCTTAGCTTCCATGCCATCCATGTTAACTTGCATGCCATTCATAATATTTTGCAGGCCATTCCTCTTGGCTTCCATGTCATTCATCTTGGTCTTTATGACATTCATCTTGGCTTCATTTACCTTTAGTGAGTGAAATTTGTTGTACTTGGTCTTGTAATTTTGATATATCATGTTGCATTTCTTCCTCTTCTTCATGAGTCATGCTAGAGCTTTCATGTTGCTTGCTAGGTGTTTCCATTTTATTTTTTCGGGAAATTAATTAATGCTAATAATTCTTCACTATTCCCTTTGAAATCCTTCAGAATAATTTTCCAAATCAATCTTATGCAAAAATAATTTTCCAAATCAATCTTATGCAAAATTTAAAAAAAACTACGCACTTTTTTTCACTTTGTAAGAGTTCGATATTGAATCTGCTGTATCTTTGTAATTGCGGACCTTGAATCTCTAAAATATTGTCTTGCGGTAGCCCTTTGAGTCTTCTTTCTAACCCCACAAGTCTGATCAAGATTTGATTCTCCAAGAAATAGTTATGTCAAATCTCCCATGGTGCCCTGATTATAGATTAGTTCAATAGAGCAAATTTGTACGACTTGCCACGTTACACTGTTTCGACCTTAGTACCTAAAACTGATACACAATAGGCTACATGCTATTCTCTTTCTGAAACTTCTAACAAAATTTCAATCTGATTCTCCAAACAAAAGTTATGACGATTTTCCCCAGGTCACCTGTTTTGAATGTAATTCGGGAGTCTGCGAAAATCCCAACTTTCTCACATCATATTTCTGCACATATAGCAAGAAAAGCTTTGAAATTTGGAATTGAATTTCTGAACGATTTCGTCTCAAATGGGTTTTTTTAATCTTCTTAAATGACGCAGGAAAAAAGTTATAGCGAAAATGCCACAATGACCTATTTGGACCAGCGAAACCTTAGAATACAAAGTTTTGATACCAAATAGTAGGAACCAGCGCACAAAAAGATAGAAAAGATAGATCAACACTTTAGAATTCAACCTCTTCGAGGGGGAAACCTCCTTTACATTACACAAATGAACAATTCTTGGATGATACAAATGACTAAATGTCCATTCTATAAATAGGAGTCTAAGGGGTTATAATATAATCAAGCTGACACAATAGTAATAACATAAGGGCACAAAAATAACAATAGTGGGTTTCTATGGGGCATACTAATAACAATATGGGGACAATAGGGGCACAATAATAACAATAAGGGATACAATGACAATAGTAATGGGGAAATCACTAGTGCTATAGGGGCCTAACATGGAATGTTGAGCTCGAAGGAATTTCCCCTACAGCCTTGGTGATGGTGTATGGCCCATATCAGAGCGGGTGAAGCTTGCGGTGGGGTCCGGTGAAGCGCTCCTACAAATGTAGCCAAGCTTTTCCTCCCACTTGGAACTTGTGCAACACCTCATGATGATTATAGTGTTTTTTGTACTTGCATGGTCCTTGTCCAATATATCATGGAACCGTTGGTGGATGTGTTGAATGAGCTCAATGAAGTTGTTGGCCCTGTCGGCTTTGTATTGGACGTGAACCAAATCTGCCTAAGTAGCTACAAATGGTATGGCCACAGTAATGGGACATAATGGTTTAAATACAAACCCTACCTGAAATGGGTTGTGGTTCGTTGAGCTATAGAGAGGTCTGTTGTAGCTGTGTTGGACATAAGGGAGGCTTTCATCCCATGTGTTTGGATGCTTCAAGTTTTACATGTGTAAAATGTATACAATCATCCTGTTAACGACCTTTGTTTGGCCATCACTTCAGGGTTGGAAAGTCGTGGATTTAGTAAGTTTGGTCTCCGACATTGATTAGAGACTTTATCAAAATTCACTTGGGAATTTGTTGTCCCGATCTGAGACAATGAATTATGGGATCCCAAAGTGTACTCACACTCGCTCAAAGAAGAGCTTAGTAGTGACCTCTCCTGTGTTACTTTTCTTGCAGGCTGCCATAATGTCCATTTTATAAAATTTGTCAAGGACCACGAAAACACAGTGGTTATCGTGCTTAGTCGAATGAAGACTTGACATGTAATCCATGGAGATGGATTACCAAGGTTGACTAGGAGTAGGCAGAGGAGTATATAAGCCTTGCTTCTTGATGGTTGTTTTGGAAATGGCGCAGGTAGTGTAGGATCTAATATACTTTCCAACATCTTAACAAAGGTTCGACCAATAAAAATACTTTTGCAATACTACCACTATTTTATCTACATTGAAATGTCCAGCGACTTGATTGTGATGCGCCTCCCAAATAATCTTAGCACGCTCTTTTAAGGAACACAAATGTGTCCCAGGTGGTATAACAGTGCATCCAGGAGGTAAAAATTTGGAACTTTCTTACCTTTTAGGGGTGTTTAGAATGTGTTGCCGAATTCTCGATCACTCTAGTAAAGATGTGGCCAACCCAAAGTCTGGTTCGCACAGGAGTCTAGCACAGTGATTAGTACCATCACTGGTGGTCGGTTGGGGCAATCTGCAACATTATTGGTGTTTCCCTTCTTGTACTTAATGTTTAAATGGAACTATTGAAGGTATGTGGACCATCTCTTATGGAAATCGTTTTGCAAATTACCTTGTGTCTGTATGAACTGCAGAGGTCGGTAGTATGTGTGGATGATTATTTCCTTCCCCAGAATGTAATGCTTCCATTGAGGATAAGCTTGCACAATGGAATGCATTTCTTTTTCATAGGTGGGATACTTTTACACTGTGTCTGAAATTGTCTCACTGTGGTAAGCCATTGGATGCCCCTGCTGAGTAAGAACTGCACCAATAGCATAGTTAGAGACATTTGTTTCAATCTCAAATGGGTTCTGTAGGTATGGTAATGTGAGCACTGGTTCAGAGCAAAGACGATGCTTTAACTCGACAAACACCTTCTGTTGTGTTTTGGACCAAAATAATGTTTATTTTTTTCCACCCTTGGTGACTTGACTTAAAGGCCAAGTGATATTAGAGAACCCCAACACGAACATGTGGTAGAAATTGGCAAGACCCAGAAATCTGCGAAGCTCTGTTAGAGTGGTTTGGGTTGGCTAATCCCGAATGACTTGTATCTTAGTTGGGTTCACATGCACATCCTACTCATCAATGATGTACTCCATATATTGAACTTGGGTCATACCAAAAGTGCATTTCTCCAAATTGGCACGCAATTTTTTTTGTTGCAGGGTTTGGAGGACATGTCCAATATGGTGGAGGTGATCTTCCCAACTCGCTGAAAATCAAGATGTCATCTAAATACACCACCATGAATGCATTGGTGAAGGGTCACAAGATGTCGTCCATCAATCTCATGAAGGTTGCGGGGCATTCGTCAACCCGAAAGTCGTGACCAACCATTCAAAAAGGCCCTCCTTGGATTTGAAGGAAATCTTTCGCACATCGGTGGGTTTGATAGGCACCTGGTCATAACTGGACTTCAAGTCAATCTTGTTGAAATATTTGGTCCCCTCAAGTTGGTCCAGAAGGTCATCAATCTGTGTGATTGGGTACCCATTCCGGATAGTGATCGTGTTCAATACCTGATAGTCAATACAGAGTCTTTAGGTCTCATCCTTCTTTTGTACCAATACAATCGGGCTCCCACAAGGTGATGAGATTGGCCTAATGTGCTTTTTTTGCAACAGCGTTTGAATCTGCCTATTGATCTCATCATTCTCGATAATAGTGTCGACAAATCGGTCGATTAGATAATGGCACGTCTGGGCTAATATCGATGGAGTGCTTGACCTGACAGTGCAGGGGTACCCTCGTAGGTGAGGTAAAAATGTCCCTGTACTCCTCCACGACCTTGTCCATATGATTTTATTGTGCAGAGGAGCCCTGTCTAGAATCCATGGCCACAATATTGTTCTTGCCCTAAGGGAGAATCATAAAGAAAACAAATTTCCTAGTCTGTGAAATGATCTTACTGTATTACTTTGCAAAGATCAAAGAGATGGCGGTAGGTGGGGCTACCTCCAGTATCATGTACAACTTATTTCCCATAGTAATAATCACAAAACAAGGTCTAGACTCATATACAACATGTCACTTCCACAAGTATCGTTTCCTAATAATACATCACAAACTTCGAAAGGCGAAACATCATATAGTACCTCATCCATGATGGGTTTGATGTTGATGGGAAGCAGAATCGAGTGAGTTTCCCCTCTGTGGTAAAGAGGGCGAAACAGATATTAGAGCTTGTGCACAGTAATGTGTTTGAACCTGTGAAGGTTCCATCACTAGGTAACTCTGTGTACTATGTATTATTTATAGACGACTTCTCAAGGAATACATGAATATATTTCCTTAAGAAGAAATTTGAAGCCTTTGACAGGTTTAAAGAATTTAAGGCTTTGGTGGAAAAAAGATAAAGGTGCTAAGGACAGATAACGGTGGAGAGTTTTGCAGTAAGGAATTTGAAGAATTTTGCAAGAAGTGTGGTATATCACGGCATAAGACTACTCCATATACACCTCAGCGAAATGGAGTTGCAGAAAGAATGAACAAGACGTTGATGGAAAGGGCAAGAATCATATTCAGTGGTGCCAGGTTAGGACATGAATTTTGGGTAGAGGCAGAGGAGATAGCAAGTTACATGGTCAACAGATTACTTCCATTAGCGTTGGAGGATAAGACTCCATAAGAGGCATGGACTGGTAAGAAACCTTTTCTTTCACATTTGAGGGTATTTGGATGTGATGCATATGTACATGTTCCAAAGGAGAAACGAACCAAGTTGGATAGTAAATCTGAAAAGTGCATCTTTATTGGGTATAAGGATGATTTAAAGGGTTATAAGTTTTCGAACCCAATAACAAGGAAGGTTGTGTACAGCCGAGATGTGGTGTTCAGAGAGGTGAAAGATGATATTAAATAAGAAGTCCAACCAAAAGAACCTGAGAAGATAGAGCTTGAGCTAAAGGAAGAAGAATTAGACTCTACAGCAGAGGAGGAATCAGAAGATGAAGAGCCACAAACTCCGAGTGTGAGAAGATTAGTTCAAAAAAGAAGGCAACCAGAAAGGTATAGTCCAGCTGTTTTCTGTTGAAATTTTGCTTTATCTATTACTGATGATGATCCCAGAATTGTGAAGGAAGCAGCGGATTCAGAGGATGGAAAACTCTAGAAAGAGGCCATGGTTGATGAAATGGCATCTTTGCACAAAAATTAGGCTTGGGATCTGGTGGAGTTGCCGGCTGGAAGGAAACCCATTAGCAGCAAATGGGTGTTCAAGAAGAAGACAAATGCAGAATGAAAGGTGGAGAAATACAAAGCTTAGTTGGTAGCAAAAGGTTATTCCCAGGTGCCAGGAATTGATTTTGGTGATATTTTTTCTCCTGTTGCTAAGGTAACTTCTATTAGATTACTTTTATCTGTTGCTGCTGCTTTTGATTTTGAGGTAGAACAGATGGATGTGAAGACAACATTTCTTCATGGGGATGTGGAAGAGGAAATCTACATGAAGCAACATGAAGGCTTTGCAGTGAAGGGTAAGAAAGAATTGGTATGCAAGTTAAAGAAGTCTCTGTTGGAAATGATAAAAAAATTATATAGGATTTGAAGACCCAATTGTCCTCCAAATTCGACATGAAAGATCTTGGTGTTGTAAACTATATTTTGGGCATGGAAATTAAAAGAGATCGGGGAAAGAGGAAGCTCTGGTTAAACCAAAGGAAGTATGTTGATAGAATACTGCAGAGGTTTAATATGCAGAATAGTAAACTGATGAAGGTTCCTATTCCTGTAGGTGTGAGGTTATCTGCTAAACAGTGTCCCAAGACACAAGAAGAGGAAGAAGATATGTCACGTGTTCCATATGCAAGTGCAGTCGGTAGTTTGATGTATGCAATGGTCTGTACTAGACCAGACATTTCACATGCAGTGGGAGTATTAGATAGGGTTATGTCAAAACCAGGGAAGGAGCATTGGACAACAGTGTAACGGGTTTTCAGAGATTTGCGTGGCACTAGTGATTATGATTTGTGCTATCAAGAAAGACCAGGATTGGACAAAATGTTGGATATTCGTGGCTTTTTTGATGCAGATTGGGTAGGAGATCTGGATTAGAGAAGATCTACAAGTGGGTATGTGTTTAACCTATTTGGAGGTGCAGTCAGTTGGATGAGTAAGAAATAGTGTATAGTGGCACTATCAACTATAGAGGTAGAATACATGGCAGCCACTCATGCAAGCAAGGAAGAAGTTTGAGTGCAGAGATTGTGTTCAAGTATGGGGTTAATACAGGGAGCTATAAGGATAGACTATGACAGCGAAAGTGCAATTTTCTCGGCAAAGACCCTCGCATATCATTCAAAGACAAAGCACATTGATGTTCATTATCACTTTGTGAGGGATATGATGGAAGACAAAAAGGTGTTGCTGGTGAAGGTGGAAATTTTGAAGAATACTGCAGATGCATTGACAAAATCTGTGAGCTCTGAGAAGTTCTTTTGGTGTAGAGAGACAATGGGCATTTCAGGGATGGAAAAATGACTAAGCTCTCTTATGGCCCCTTGTGGAAAGAAAACATGTGGGAGAATGTTGGGTTGTGTTATATTATTTCCACGATTAGCCCAAGTAGTTAACTGCGGGGTCACATGGGGTTTGAGGCGTACCTGTAACCCCACTTTAGGGGGTTCGGGGCAGCGCTTCAGGAAATTTTGGTTTTGGACCCTATGTTAAGTTGGGCGGACCCACCTATGGTTTTGTGCATGATTTTCACACATGTTTTTTGGATGCGATGATTTTCGGTCCATGGTTTTGAACATGATGGTTTGCAGTCCATGGTATTGGCTACTTCGGCATGTATAAATATGTATTGTAACATTGAAAGGAACATAATGAAAAATCGAGCTGGTAGTCTCAGTTTTGGGATTCAGGGGATAATATATGTGTATATGTGTTTTATGTGTTATGCTCTCGCATTGTTTATTTTGTGTTTTAAAATTCATATGTAGGTAATTTATGTCTGGGGTTAAAACCTACATGAAACTCACTTGTGTTGTGAGTGGAGCTCTTATGGAACTCACACTATTTTCTCGTGTCCTCCTTTCTCTTCATGGTGTTTTTCTTTACTTGCAATTTTAGCGGGTTGTCCTGGGTTGCCCTACCTTGGATTTGTCATTTTCTCTGCAATTTGGGGGCACCTTTTTCTTGCTTCGAATTTATAGTTCCAAAGTATCGATTTTTTTGTTTAAACTTTTGCTCAATCTTGACAGGGTATTGGTACGTCGTGTTGAGCAAGAAGATGTCCAGGAACTCCATCTCATCCTAGATGTACCTGTGTATAAAACCACAGTACTTGCATACCAAATCTCACCAAAATCCTTGATACCTAACTTTGTGCGAAGGGTGTGTAAAACATTGGTAAACTCTAGCACGTCTTAGCCCCTTCCTTTCCGTAGTGTGGTCCACTTTATGTATTTATCCTCATAGTTCTCGACAGGGTAGTACTACTCCTTAATGACATCCCGGAATAAATTCAAAATGGGTGTGACTAAAAAGAGTGAGGGTGTACTTTCATCCTTCTTCTCACAATAGGTTTACCAACTAGTGCTTGATGTGGGGGGCGACTTTGAGAAGTGAAAAAGTAATCGTTTCCCAACTGGAAAAATCATGAAAAGAAAAATATCCTTCTAGCATATTTAACCATTTATCTATGGTGTTTTCATCTATCGGACCTTAAAATATGGGGATGTCAAAGTTAACTTGTACCTTAAAGGGTGTGGCATTCCAGAGTGGTTTCAGGAAGGATATGCGTCGCATTTGGGTAGACGCTGAAGGATTTAGGAAATTTTTTCCATCATCACGTTCCTCTGTTGCTCGAGGGATTATTTGAGCAATATTTTGAAAGGAGCTCTTGCCCTCTCATCTTTCTTCTCTTCCGCCATGGAAGGATGTCAGGATTTGTGAGGTTGGTCTTGCAAAGGTTTGACCGGTTCGATCCCTAACTCCTTGTATCCCGACCTCATTGGGGACATGCAAAGAAAAATAGAGAAAGAAAAGACTACTCTGATATCACTGATATGAACTTAAACATGAACGCAAAAAATTACAGATATAACTATAAATACGAAGATGCAATAGAAATAACACTTCATTTCATTAATATCAAATATCGAAATATTCTTACAAATAAAATGGAAATAAAGTAGCTCAGGTGATTGTAGCTTATCTCTGAGAGGAGATGTGGTGGCTACATGCCTCTGAATTGTGTTACAATGAGGTTCAAGGGCCTATTTATTATTGAACAATAAGGAAAAACCCTAAACAACAAAAACACTAACCTCAAGAAATGTAACACCAAGAGTTTATGGGTCCCGTTGGGGTTTAGTTGGGCAGCCAACTTCTCGAGGTCGTAACTTGGTCATATTATCTTTGTTTGGTGCATACGATATCTTGTTGGAAATATCTCTTTGATTACTAGAGTATTTATAGTAGGCCATAGCCTAAGGCTCCAAGCCTACTACATATCTAAAAAAAATGCTATTTAGGGGGTCAAAACTCCTCCAAATGTTCAGTACTAAAAGAACTACTAAAAATAGTAAATGTTGCAATAAACAAGGAAAGAAACGAAACTGAATGGAGGTTTAGGTGGAATAGGCGAGTGGCCACCAATATTCACTTAGACGTATGCACACTTTTTTGCATTATCTCATCCTTTTAAAGCCAACATAATTGCTACTTCATTTGTAGAAACAATTCAAAAGCTACATGGCAGTGCAAATATTATTGGAAGTGAAAGAGATCTCATTTTCACAGGAAATTTTTGGACAAAATTATTTTCTTGTCTTGCTACTCAATTACCTCATAGTTCATCTAATCATCCTCAATCTGACGGGCAAACTGAGATTGTGAACAAATGTTTGTAAGGATATCTTTGTTGCTTTGTATTCGATAAACAAACACAATGGTTCAAGTGATTACCTTTAGTTGAATGGTTGTATAACATTTCCTTCGATATTGTAACAAAAATGACCCCATTTATGGCACTTTATGGATATCATCCATCACATCTATAAGGTTCAAGTAGTGAAATATCACATCGAGTATCAACAACAAGTTCTCCAACTCTTAAAGGATAGCCTCACTCTGGCACAGAATTGAATGAAACAATAGGAAGATCAACATCGTAATGAAAGAAGTTTTGATATAGGTGGCTTGGTATTTTTACTACTACAACCATACAAATAAATGCCCCTCAAATAAGATAATAAAGATAATAAATTGTCACCCAAGTACTATGGTCCCTACAAAGTGTTGCAAAAGATTGGTACAATGGCATACAAATCAGAGTTGCCTGCATCTTCCTTAGTACATCCAGTTTCCGATGTTTCATGCTTAAAGAAGTTTATCAGTGACAAGATCCCAGTTCAAACAATGTTTCCAGTACTCGATGAAAAAGGAAAAATTATATTTGAGCCTGAATTAATCAAGGAAACAAGAACTCGACATATGTGGAATTGATTAATTTCAGAGTATCTTATTGTTGGGTTCCTATAATACTAGTAATTAACCATTACTATTGTAATTGCATCCCTTATTAATATTGTTGTGCCCCTATTATCCCCATATTGTTATTACTGTGCCCCATAGAATCCTTCTATTGTTATTTTTGTGGCTTTATATTATTATTGTTAGGTCGGCTGGGTTATATTGTGACTCTTATACTACTATATATAGAAATGAGGTTTTGTCATTTGAATCATCCAAGAATTGTTCATTTTTGTAAAGGAGGTTTCCCCTTCGAAAAAGCTAAATTCTAAGGCGTTGATCTATCTTTTCTTGAGCTGGTTTCATAACATTTGGTATCAGAGCTTTGGATTCTAGGGTTTCGTTGCTCCAAACAGGTCATCGTGAAATTTTCACTATAACTTCTTTTTCTGCGACGTTTCAGAAGTTGCAAAAAAAACCCATTTGAGAAGAAATCGCGCTAAATCTCGGGTTTGAATTTCAGAGCTTTTCGCGCTATATTTGCAGAGATATGATCTGTGGAAGTTGGTTTTTTTGCAGACTCCCGAATTACATTCCAAACAGGTGACCTGGGAAAATCGTCATAACTCTCTCTTTGGGGATTTGATTGAAATTTCATAAGAAGTATAGAAAGAGGACGGACTGTAGTTTCTTGTATGAATTTTTTAGATCCAAAGGTCGAAACAGTGACTCGTGGCACATCGAACAAGTTCGCTCTACTGAACTAGTTTATAATCAAGTCACTGTGGGAGATTTCACATAACTCTTCTTTGGAGAATCCAATTTGGGTCAGACTGGTGGCATTGGAAAGAGGACACAAAGGGCTACAGCAGGTCACAAATTCAGATATAGATGATCGGAAAGTACATAGATACATCAGAGGCAATATCGAGCTCTTACAAAGTGAAAAAAGGTGTGTAGATTTTCTTAAATTTTTGCTTAAGCTTTGTTTGAAAATTTATTTTGAAGAAATTCAAAGGGAATAGAAGAGCATTATTATCGGTAAATGATGCCTCGAGGAAAGAAAATGCAAACACCTAGTAAGCAACCTGAAAGCGCTAGCATAACTCATGAAGAAGAGGAAGAAATGCTACATGATATATCAAAATTACAAAAACAAGTGCAACAAATGTCAGTCATAAAAGCTAACAGAAGCTAAGATAAATGGCATGGAAGCTAAGATGAATGGCATGGAAGCTAAGATGGACAACTTGAAGATAGATTTGAACACAAATTTGAAGACATGCATGGCAGATATGAAGACAGATTTGACAAATTTTCTACAAGAAATACTTACCAATGGTGAAATGGTAATAAAAGAAACTCATGATGCGAACAAAAGAAATGTTAATCATGATTTCTTAGACTCTAATGTGGGATCGAAAACTCACCATATTCCAAAAATCGATATGAGGAAGTTTGATGGCAAGGATTCCGCAACATGGATATTCAAATAGAGCAATTTGTCGATCTCAATAATGTGCAAAACACACAAAATGTACGTATTGCAACTTTATATTTGGAAGCAAATCATTTTGTATGGTATCAATGGCTTTCCTCTCGTAAACAAATTATCACCTGGGCAATTTCTACGGAAGAATTGATAGCACATTATGAGGATACAAAAAGCAACACTTTTTTTAGCCAATTGATAAGTCTCAAACAAAAGAGTTCAATAATGGAGCACATTGAGGAGTTCCAAAAATTGAACACAAGGGTAAAAGATATTCCAGAGGAGCATAGGATTGATGTGTTCATAGATACTTTAAAGGATAATATCCAACATGATGTTCGCATTTCAGAACCTGATTCATTAGAGAAGACATTCAGGTTAGCAAGAAAAATGGAAAACAAAATTATGGAAACTAGGAAGCATATCACTCACAACTATAAAGATGGAAGTGTGGTTGCTCCTAGTCTTCCACAACCTATAAGGTTGACACCACAACAATTGGAAAAAAAAGAGCAAAAAGACTTTCTTATAGTTGTGATAGCAAATACGCTAAAGGTCATAAGTGTGCTGAGAAGAAATTATTCTATATAGATTGTGAAGAGGAAGAAGAAAAGGAGCAAGAAAGGTCAAAAGAAGACGATATACTCCAGGAACAAATTCTAGATAAAGAAGAAATGAATCTGACCATATCTTGTAATGCATTGGTGGGAATTACCACTCCTCAAACCATCAACATAGAAAGACAAATCAAGAAGAAAAATGTGCTAGTGTTGATTGATTCAGGAAGTACCCACAATTTTATTCATTGTAAGGTAGCAAAAGAATTAAATTGCTTCTTATACCCAACACCAGAGTGTCAAGTGATGGTTGCAAATGGAGGAACAATAAATTGCTTTGGAAAGTGCCATAATATCAAGCTATCGATGAGAGAATACGTATTGACTAGCCCAATGCTTTCCATTCCAATGGAAGGTGCTCATGTTGTACTAGGAGTACAATGTCTACAATCCTTGGGTACAATAGCTTTCAATTTTCAAGAACTTTTCATTAAATTTTCTATGGAAGGAAAGGAAGTTGAATTAAGGGGTATTGCAGGGAAGCCGGGAAAAACAATTAGCTCTAATGGTATGACGAAGCTTCTAAAAAAGGAACAAAGGGGTGTAATTGCACAATTATGTTTGCTAGATGTTTCCACATTGCAATCATCTATTTCTTCAGATCTCCAAAAAGTCTTGGACAATCATTCCAAGGTATTTGAGACTCCCAAAGGTATCCCACCTATTCGTGATCATGATCATGCTATTCATTTGATTCCAGGAAGTGTTTCTCCAAACATTAGGCCGTACAGATATCCCTATTCCCAAAAGAGTGAAATTGAACGTATGGTTGCAGAAATGCTAGAGGCTGGTATAATTCAATCGAGTCAAAGTTCTTTCTCTGCTCCAGTAGTATTAGTGCACAAGAAGGATGGATCATGGCGCATGTGTCTAGATTATAGGGAGCTCAACAAGCTCACTATTAAAGATAAGTTGCCCATTCCCGTCATTGATGAATTATTGGATGAATTGCATGGATCAATTTACTTCACCAAGTTGGATCTTCGTTCAAGATATCATCAAATCAGAATGAAGACTGAAGACATTCCGAATACAGCGTTTAGAACTTATGTAATGCCTTTTGGCCTTACCAATGCACCTTCAACATTTCAAGGTTTGATGAATTCCATTTTCAAATCATTTCTTAGAAAATTTGTTTTAGTATTTTTTTATGATATACTAATCTACAGCAAGTCTTGGAAGCATCATGTTGAACATGTTGACAGGGTGCTACAATTATTGGAGGAGAAACAATTATATGCAAAAAGATACAAATGTTTCTTTGGAGTACAAGAGGTGGAATATCTAGGTCATATTGTATCTCATGAAGGAGTTAAGGTAGACCCTGGCAAAATTAAAGCCATTAAGGAATGGAAAATCCCCACATCCATAAAGCATCTGCGAGGATTTCTCAGGTTGACAGGGTATTATCGCAAGTTTGTTAAGAATTATGGGAGAATAACAGCACCTCTAACAACATTATTGAAGAAAGATGGATTTTCATGGACTCCAGAAGCAACAAAGGCCTTCGAACATCTTAAAGAGGCAATGTGCCAAGCACCAGTTTTAGCTACACCAGACTTCACAAAACCTTTATTGTGGAATGCGATGTTTCAGAAAATGGAATTGGTGTTGTTTTAATGCAAGATGAAAGACCCATTGCTTTTGAAAGTCGTCTAATCAAGGGAAAGTTTTTACACAAAGCTATTTATGAGAACGAAATGTTGGCAATACTCCATGCACTTAAGAAATGGCGACTCTACCTAATGGGAAGACACTTCAAGGCAAAAACGGATCATGATAGCCTTAAATACTTTTTAGAACAAAGATTATCCTCTGAAGAGAAACAAAAGTGGGCCACAAAGATGTTGTGTTATGACTTTGAAATCATCTACAAAAAAGGGAAGCAAAATGTGATGGCAGATGCACTCTCAAGAAAGAATGAGGAGGTGGAAGCATTGTTGTGCGCCATTTCTATTATCCAACCAGATTGGATAAACGAAGCAAGGGAGGAATGGAAGAATGACAAAGAAGTATGGGCTCTTATTCGAAAATTACAACAAGATTCCAGTACGTCTGATACATTTAGCTGGCAAAATGATTCTTTATGGTACAATGATCGCTTATACCTCTATAAGAATTCCCAACTAAAACAAAAGATTTTTATGGAATTGCACACTTCTCCCTTAAGAGGGCACTTAGGATTTTTAAAAACTTACCACGGGGTTAAGAAGGGATTTTTTTGGGATGGCTTTAAATCGGATATTCAAAAATTTGTGGCGGAATGTTTGGTTTGCCAACAAAATAAAGTTGAAACACTTAAAACACCAGGTCTATTACAACCTTTATCCATTCCAAGCCAACGTTGGGAGGAGGTTTCAATGGATTTTATCACAGGTTTACCCAAGTCTGAGGGAAAGAGTGTCATCATGGTGGTAGTTGACAGACTTACCAAATATGCACACTTTTGTGCATTATCACATCCATTTAAAGCTAGTACGGTTTCTACTGCATTTATGGAAACAATTCAAAAGCTACATGGAAACCCAAAGATTATTGTAAGTGACAGAGATCCCATTTTCACTGGAAATTTTTGGACAGAATTATTTTCTTGTTTTGGTACTTAGTTAGCTCATAATTCATCTTATCATCCTCAATCTGATGGGCAAACTAAGATAGTAAACAAATGTTTGGAAGGATATCTTCGTTGCTTTGTATCTGATAAACATACACAATGGGTCAAATGGTTGCCTCTGGTTGAATGGTGGTATAACACTTCCTTCCATACAACAACAAAAATGACCCCATTTATGGAACTTTATGGATATCAACCACCATCCATCACATCATATTTAAGAGAAAATTCTAAGGTTCAAGCAGTGGAACATCACATCGAACATCAACAACAAGACCTCCAACTCTTAAAGGATAACCTCGTGTTGACACAGAATATAATGAAACAACAGGCAGATCAACATCGCAGCGAAAGAAGTTTTGATGTAGGTGATTGGGTATTCCTACGGCTACAACCATATAAGCAAATGTCCCTCAAGCAATCTAAGAAGGATAATAAATTATCACCAAAGTATTATGGTCTGTACAAGGTGTTGCAAAAGATTGGTATTATGGCATACACATTGGAGCTTCCTACAGCTTTTCGATTTCACCTAGTTTTCCATGTTTCATGTTTAAAGAAGGTTATAGGCGGCAAGTTCCCAGTTCAAACAATATTTCTAGAACTTGACAAGGAAGGAAAAATTATTTTGGAACCGGAAGCAGTCACAGAAACAAGAACTCGACAGCGACGAAATCGATCAATTTCAGAGTATCTTATCAAGTGGAAGAACTTATCCGCTGAAGATTTCACATGGGAGGATGAGAATTTTATACAGAAGCATCTAGAACTACTCAAGTGTTGAGGACAACACTTTTTTTGAAGGAGGGGCACGTTGGGTCCCTATAATACTAGTAATTACCCCATTACTATTGTAGTTGCATCCCTTATTAATATTTTTGTGCCCCTATTATCCCCATATTGTTATTATTGTGCCCCATAGAATCCCTCTATTGTTATTTTTGTGGCTTTATATTATTATTGTTAGGTCGGCTGGGTTATATTGTGACTCCTTATACTCCTATATATAGAAATGAGGTTTTGTCATTTGAATCATCCAAGAATTGTTCATTTATGTAATGTAAAGGAGGTTGCCCCCTCGAAGAGGCTAAATTCTAAGGCGTTGATCTATTTTTTTTATCTTTTCTTGAGCTGGTTTCATAACACTCATTAATTGGAAGAACTTACCCGTTGAAGATTTCACATGAGAGGATGATAATTTTATATAGAAACATCTGGAATTACTCAAGCGTTGAGAAAAAACCTTTTTGAAGGAGGGGCATGGTAGGTCCCTATAATACTAGTGTATTCCCTTTATTGTTATTGCTAGTGCAACCCCCTATTGTTATTGTTGTGTACATGTATCCCCCATGTTGTTATTGTTGTGCCCCATAGAAGCCGACTATTTTTATTGTTGTGTCCTTACATAATTATTGTTTTGTAGTCTCTGATTATATTATGATCCCTTAGACTCATATATATACCAATGAGGTCTTATTATTTGAATCATCCAATAATTGTTTATTGGTATAATATAGAGGAGGTTTCCCCCTCTAAGAGGCTACTTTTTAAGTTGCCGATCTATCTTTTCTTCTACTTTGTGAGCCAGTTGCATAACATCCATCCCTAAGGACAAGAAAGCTTCAAAATATTTCTTTGGAAAGATAAACTTTATAAGAAAATTTCTCCCAAATTTCACTAAAATTGTCAAACCAATGAATAATCTCTTGAAGAAGGATGCCACATATATATGGGATAAAAGGAAAAAGAAATATTTTGAAGAAATAAACCAGAGAATCAAAACAACCCATCTTTTGGTTATCCTATATTACTCAAAATATATCATTATTTACTCCTTTTCCTCTAAAGATACAATTGTATTGATCCTTTATGTAGAAATATTAAGAGGGAATTTGTGGCCAATTGTATTCAAGAGCAAGGCCAGAGATTTTGAGGCTAGATATAACATGATTGAAAATAAACCATATGCCTTAATTCCCTCAAGAACTTCAAAACCAATGGGGGACATAATAAGATTAGACATACATCCAATACCTAACATTAAAGGATGTTTTGACACCACTGACTATATGGGCTCTAAAGGAAAGTGGGTATCTAAGATTTAGGAATATGACCTAGACATCAAACCCAATAAAATAGTCAAGGGCCTACTACAAAGGAATTAGAACTTGATGATCAGTTACTCTAATATGATCTACTATCTGAGAAAATTATGCACCCCACCATATATGGTTGACCATAAGAGAAGTTCCTTGAGATTAAAAGATATGGAGTATTTCTTGACCCAATATTGTGTTTGTTGGAAGAGCTCAGATGGGGTGATTCTCAAGTGTGTAAACAAGCAAGAGGAAGAAAAGTTAATCTTAGCTACGAGATATTATTGGCATACGATTTTTACTGACACACAAACATGTTATGGCATACTAACCATGTTAATTTATCACCCAAAAAAAAAACTTCCTACCTTCCTTTGAAATCTATGATAATTGACATGCCCATATCAACCAAGCTCATATCCATTAGGATAAGATCATCATCCAAACCCATATTCATTGAGATGGGTAAATAAGGATGTAGGAAATTAGATTTGCTATTAGTGTGAATTTTATTGATGAAGTAGAACTAGATGTAGTTGCCCTTGATGTATGTGGAGTGGTGTTCGAAATTCCATATATATACATGTAGGATGTTGTAACAACCTTGGTAAATATTCTATGTAATAAAAGTTAAAAAAAATAACCACTGATGAACGGGACACTTATTCCAAGCTAAATGTTGGGCAAGACATCCTAGGGGGTGTTCATTTGGTTGATTATGACTAAGGAAATGGGAAAAGTCAATGGCTAAGGCTTTGGAAAGAAAAAATGGTATTTTTCACACAATTATTTATGAAAATAATGGAAATTAGGAGAAAAAGGAGGTGAAAGGTCACATGTTGCACATGAGGAGGAAAATGAAAGAAAATAGAGGCCTCATTCATAAAAGGGCTTCTGAGGATCAGTTGGTAACTTTTTGTCAGTTCAGTTTTGGAGCACTCTTATTATTCTCTTTCTCATACTTTTAGATAATTAGAGTTTTTTTTTGGAGCACTTTGGCATTGGAGCAAGAAAGGCAAAGAAAGCAAGAGGAAGCAAGGATCAAGTAGGGAAAGGTAGGATCAAGAAGCTATAACGAACTTCAACGTAGGTATCGACTTGCATGTGTATTTTCCTTGCTAGATTTGGCAGACATGGTATTGCATGTGGTTCTTTTCTAGCATGGCACGGGTTTTTCCAGGTGTAACAATGTTCTTCATCTTAGCCTTGCCATTTTTGAATAGCCATGGTGTGATGGGGTTCTCATGTTTGGTTGAGCTAGATTGTCGGATGGCTTTGAAGCTAAGTGAGGTGGATCTCTGTAATGATAGAACTCATGGCCTAGTAACCTGTGAACCAGACCGTTGGTTGCAGTAAAGCTGAATTTTGTGTTACCTCAGATGGCCTATGAACCATTGTCAGTGAATGGAAAGATATACGGTAAAGCCTAGAGATGGTTTTCTCTTCGTTGGATCTAGTAATATTGGTTTTGGGATATGCAGTAAAGCCTAAAGAGTGGGTTTTGGTTTAGGCCCTGGTGATTCGGGTTTGGATTGCTGTAAAACCTGAGAGACTAGGGGACAACAAAATTCCTCACGGTGTAGGCGGAGAAATCCGGTGGCATCCATGCTTGTTTGGCCTAGTGATTGGGTGGAGATCACGAAAACGCTTGTTACGATGTGTTCATTGTGTTGGCCTAGTGATCCAGGATGGATTATGGTAAAGCTTGGTTTCTATTGATGCAGGTGTGCTGGTTTAGCCTCGGTATGCCTTGGTTGAGTTTTTTTTGTTTGAGTCCCACAATCATGCTTGGAATATGACATGGGGGTGAATAGATTTGGCTCAACCATTCTATGGTCGGGTGGAATGTGGTAGTCCCATCTCCGGTTGGTTTATTGCATTCATTAATGAAAAATTCATTACCTTGATTTCCATGTGCAAATGTACTGATGTATATATGGATTTTGATAGCTGATATGTTTATGGTATTTTTGATCCTATTATGCTAGTTATATGTAGATTTTGTGACAACAACTATGTATGGATCTCAACATGTTTTTGCTTGTACATGAATGGATAATGTGTCTATGACCTAATAAATGAATATGCAGCAAATGGCATGAGGGAACAATGGTTTATAGCGATTTTCAGATAAGTATGCAATCCTTACACTTAATTATGTCGTGGCCTAGGTTCTAGGCCTGAAAAAGTGGCTTAAATCCTAGGGCCGCTGGCACAAAACTGGCAGGTTTGGTCCATAGTCACTGGGTTGTAGGCCTATGAGGGTGACTTTAGGTCTCTAGTCACTCCCTTGCCCATAGTATGAGAGCGGCTATGGCCTCAGAGGTTTAGAAAAACAGTGGTACCCACACACAGGCTTTCTGAGTGGCTGACTTGTCTTCTGAGGGTTTTGTTCATGATGTTGGATGACTATGTGTGATGTTTCGTTGATCCCACTTCGTTAAGGTTACCTAGGAGGTTGAATCTGATCATAGTAGCCTCTTGTCTCATGTTTACCTCGATTGGCATAGTTACTTGGATGGATGTGGGAGGAGGGGGTTACAAATGCAATCTTCATGCAGATATCCAACCAATACTGCCTCATTAAGGATGGGAAATCCTTCATCATCAACAAAAACAAGGGAAAATCTAAAATTTCACCAGTAAGTGCTAACCAAACCAAGAAACTAATTAATTCTAGCAAGAATTATGTTTTACTGTTTTTATGAGAAAATTAATCTATGGAAGAGTTAGTGAGAGCAAAGTCATCTTTGGAGGGGTGTACTAAGAAATAGGAAAACAACTAGAATAGTTGCCATAGGCATAGAAGAATGTTTTCTAGAATCCTGGAGGGCTATCGCCCAAGAGGGAAGTGGAGGACGAGATCCAGCTATTGCCAGACTTTTGATTACCAAATAGTGGTCATAAATTCAGCCCGTTATAGAAGCGACGTAAAGAAGCAGTTGCAAAAACTATTGGATCATGGTGTCATTCAACCAAGTACATCAGTGTGTGGGTCATCCATAATCATTGTGCCAAAGAAGGATGAGATTTAGTTGATGTGCATAGATTATAGAGCATTAAACAAAATTATGTCAGAATAGGTACCCCCTGTTGAGGATATATGATCTATTGGATCAATTGCAACAACTAAAATACTTCACCAAGCTAGACTTAAAGTCTATATATAACTTTGTTCAAATAAAAGAAGAAGATACTTGAATGACGACCTTCAAAACCAAGAAAGGTTTTTCATGAGTGGTTAGTGATGTTGTTTGGCCTATGCAATGCACCAACTACACTTATGAGGTGAATGAATGATATACTACGCCCTCTTATAGATTCATTTGTTATTGTTTATTGAACTGATATATTAGTATACAATGCTACTTAGGAGGATCACATATCACATTTGACACATGTGCTAGAGACTTTCAAGAAGCACTATTTGTTGGAAGATCTCAAGAAGTGTGAGTTTACATGATAACCTTTGGTGTATCTAAGGGATGTGATAGGTGGATGAGAGTTGAAGATAGATATTGCCAAGAATGGGGCCATCATGAGGTGTCTGATGCCTACTAATGTTTTTGAGGTCATGAGTTGCATTGGGCAACACAACACCTGAGGAAATTCATATTAACCTCATTTTCAATGATAGCATCACCGCTCCATGCCATAATAGTTGAATGGTAATAGTTTCTAGTGGGGAAAGGGTTAACATAGTGCCTTTGAGGACTTAAA
Organism: Pinus tabuliformis; assembly: GCA_031772625.1. Lineage (NCBI taxonomy): Eukaryota > Viridiplantae > Streptophyta > Pinopsida > Pinales > Pinaceae > Pinus > Pinus tabuliformis. Next base: position 1,857,825,159 of record CM062817.1, on the reverse strand, counting down.
GAAGAATATCAGTCAAGCACTAGTTCTAGCATTATCGAATTTGCCTTTGAGGACTTAAAGAAGAATGTCAGTGAAGCACTAATTCTAGCATTAACGAATTTGAAACATATCTTCAAAGTGGAGATAGATGCGAGGGGGCATACTATGGGAGTGATCTTGATGCGGGGAGAAATTTCTATATGCTACCATTATGAATTATTTCATTGGGAAATTTTTAACTACCCTACCTATGACAGGGAGCCCCATGCCCTAGTGCAAGATGTAAGGAAGCGAAAACATTATTTGATGGGAAAGGAGACAATAATCTACATAGATCACTAGCCACCACATTTTTCGCATGCCCTCAGTAAGCTGAAAAAAAACAAGTGTTACAAGTGGATGAGGTTTAAAAAAAAAAATCACTTAGCAATTGTATAAGAGGGGCAACACAAACAAGTTGGTCAATATGATTTCAAGGCCACCCACATCAAATATCACAACTTTGGGAAATTTTATGCACATGAATCCAATCACCCATGATTATTATAGAGGCATATTTCATAGGATGGGGACTTTAAGGAGGTGTTTCAATAGTTGTAGAGCCAAATACATGTGCATGATGGTACCAAAACAATTGACTACGATCTCTAAGATGAGTTACTCTACAAGTTGAATAAGTTATGTGTTTTTAAAGGTGAGTGAGTGCAACTGCGTAAAGAGGCTCACACCTCAAATGTTGCAGGACACTTTGCTATAGGGAAGACAATAGCCAACTTGTAGATCTATGTGTATTGGGCTAAAATGCAAGAACATGTAGCTAGGTTCATAAGAAGATGTGTACTTTGTTTTACCAATAAGCCTAGTAACAAGAATTAGAGTCTATATCATCCGTTGGTTATACCCACTCATCCTTGGGTAAGCATTTCCATGGAATTTTTGGGAGGTTCACCAATAATCAGGAAGGAAAAGAAACAATGAATGTATTCATTGAATAGGTTTGGGTGCACTTTGGGATATTGGGAAGCAATTTTTAGATAAGGACACAAGATTTCTCAATGTATTTTGGACTACATTGTGAGAGAAGATGAATAGAAAGTTAAAGAGCATTCCATCTATAGACAAACGGGGATACAGAAATAGTCAACAAGACATTGGTATAACTTTTTAGGGGTTAGAATCAGAGGTATTTGAAGATCTGGGATGAAAGTATGGTATATACACAACACTCTTATAATAGAACAATCCACACTTCTACTAGTAAGTCCCCATTTGAAACTTGTTTAGGTTGTCTGCGACTTTCACCTTTGGATATGACATATGGATAGAAAGGAGAAGTGAGGGGGGATCTTGCAGGGAATGCCTTGAGGGCTAGAAATTTGCTGAGAAGATCAAAAAGATCCATATACAGATATAATAAACACTACAGAAGTCATGGGAAAAATATAATTCTAGGCATGAAGTCATGGGAGATACAGTGTGGTTATAATTGAACAAGGAGTGGATACAAGGTCTTGGTAAGAAAATAAAAGCTCTAGTATATGGTCCCTTTGAGATATTGGAAAAGGTGGGAGATAATGCCTATAGAATCAGTGAACCCCCATCCATGTGCATTCACTCAGTGGTGAACATAAAGAATTTGAAACTTAATGAGATTTTCATGTTAAATCAAGAAGATGAACATGTCCTATCTTCTATAGAGGATTTAGCCCCAGATGCTCATGTAGAGTTGACAGAGAATAGACTTTTGTAGAAAAGGTCCAAAATTACAAGATAGGGGAAACCTTTGGCATAGGGGTTGAAAAGACAACGTCTAGGCAAAGCTAAATTAGACAATTGAGAGAAGGTGGAGGAATTTTTTTCTAACCTCTGTTAGTAGAGGTTTTTGGGGACCAAAATCCTCCAAAAATGGGAGGTATGATCTAGATTAGATCATTACATTGTTTTTCATCCATCTTGATGATTTTAGAGTTGAGAAAGTGGAGGGATTGACTCATAGGACCATTTTTAAAGGTGGCATGACCCCGTTTCGCAAATTGAGGTTTGAAACCTCTTAGGAATACTTTGAGACATCAACCAACATTTTTTGGGGGTATAAATTTGTTCCTTCAACATACACCCTTTTGTGTTGTTTTGCAAATACAAACCTTTCCAACGACACAAGGATTGCCTTGACCGGAGTCCATATACAAAAATTATGCAACTCGTAAGTTAATTTTCTTTTTTTTTTTACCATCATAATTCGAGAGGATGCCACATTAAGCCTCATTATTCATGAAAAATGGGCTAGCCATGTGATCATGATGAAAACGACTCTAGAAGAGTCAGTTTTGTAATTCTAGTTAAAAGGTGAATGAGTCAAACCTAACCACTAGTAGATTATAGAACTATGTTATAACAGGACCATTAGGAGGAAAAGGGGCGTCATTCTATTGAAGTGTATTTCGTTCCATAAATAAGAGCAAAAATAAAATTAAAAATATTTATATATATGAGATGTGAAATTTATTAAGAATTAACATAAATGTATATAAAATAATTAAAATTAAAAAAAATTCTACATATATAGAAATATGAAATTTAATGTAAAGAGATTTGATCTCTAAACACTTAACAAATTTAAAATTAAATGTATAATTTTTTTTTTTCAAGTTTAAGATAAGATTAACCATATAACTAAATGAAATGAAATTATGATTACAAATTTTATAATAATTTTAACTTTTTCCGAAGTAAATAAAAAACTTTTTGACTGAAATGGTTTCTTTGAAAACTAGATTAATCAACTTTAGCATTTCACTTGGAATCTCATATTGAATTGATTGATAAGGATTGCCTGTTATCGAATTACATACACAGGAAAAGTTGATAAGAATAATGCTGCTACTCAGCCCACTAGTTACAGATAAACCATAAGAACTGGATTGTACAGGATTAAACATAATCCGATAGGGTGGTGTTTAAACTGAACGAGGTTGGAGTATTTAGTGTTTAAATTTTTGGAAATTCTGCTTCTTTCAGTGAATGTAAATGTAGTTGTAATTTGACAATAACATTTGCGGCAAACATTTTTATCTTTTTCTTGTGCTTAAAAATAAGTGATTGGTGTAAAAGAAACGTTGGCATACAGAAAACGCAGCTAGTTGAATTTGCTTCGGATAATTGTACCCGACAAAATAAACTTTCGATTATTTTATTAAAAACAAAATCTATACAGATTTGAAGTACACATATAATAGATTTAGAGGATATGTGTAATCATGACTATACAGTTTTCATATTTTCATTTTTTTTATAATTTATAATTGATTTTTTTATGTTTCACAATTAAAATATAAAACTCATAAAAATAGTCAGATAAAAAAAAAACAAAACAACAATAATTTCCCACGCTTAAGATTTTCCCAATCCATTTCCACGTGTTCTGCAAACATATATCTTTCGGTAAACCAAATGGTCGATGGTGAGTGATTAATAACTTTATCGATAATTCGCTGAGGCCTTCCATGGATCCAAGATTTGTGTTGGCTGGAAACTTCGCTCCAGTACAAGAGACTGCACCAGTGGGGTGCGACAAGATACAGGGCACTCTCCCTGCCTGCGTCGACGGTGTTTATATCCGCAATGGGCCACCATCTTTTCGACGGCCACGGAATGCTTCACGCCGTCAGGATCAAAGACGGCCGAGTAACGTTCTGCAGCCGTTACGTCCGCACGCACAAATTCGTGCAAGAAGAGACGGCGGGAGGCCGGGTGGTGCCCAACTTCTTTTCCGGTTTCTACAGCCTCGGCGCCGGATTGGCCAGGTGAGTCCTGTTCAACGCCAGAGTGGCTCTCGGCCTCTTTAATCCCTACAATGGCGCGGGATTGGCCAATACCAGTCTCTTATATTTCAATCGCAGACTGATGGCGCTCGAGGAATCCGGCGACATGGTCACTGTCGGCAGGTATGACTTCGACGGGAAACTCTTCATCGCCATGACAGCACATCCCAAGATTGACCCCGAGACGCGAGAGCTTTTCGCTTTCCGTTGGGGTTTCATTCCTCCGTTTCTCAATTATTTCAGAGTGTCGCCTGCCGGAGAAAAAGAACCCGACGTTGGAATCCTGTCGATATTGCAGCCGTAGTGTATTCACGATTTTGCGATAACAAAGCAGTATGCCATATTTCCCGATACCCAGATGGTGGTGGACCCCATGAACATGATTGTTGGTGGCGGCTTTCCCAGGGGCGGTGGAGATATGCAATATGAAGTGTTGGAATCACAAATTTGAATTATGAATTCTGCATAATTTTAGTGGTACAAAGATTTTCACGGTGTTGAATCTATTTATGTATAGAATGCATTTTAAAGAACAAAAACTCATAATTTCACCAACAAATTTATTGTCGGATTCTAAATAAAAGGCCAAAATGTGGAGGAGTTAGATTGTGCCATTAAAAGTATTTGTCCAACTATGTCAAAAAAAAAATTCTTTTACACCTACTTTGAAGAATTAAATGGGTAGGTTGATACTATATCTAAGAAACCCTTGATCTTTCCAAAAAAACACATATATTCATAAAATCAAGGATGATCAAATCATTTCTTATATTAAGAACAACTTCATAGTAATAAGCCACATGGCTATGCTAGATTTCCTAAAAAGAAAATATGTAAAGTTTTTTGCTATAGCTTTTAACTTTGAGATGCCATGATTATGCTCAAATAATTATGTAGAAGAACAAGTGTATCATATAGAATTATTTTGTAGATATTGTGTGATTTAGATTTGTATGATTATGAATATATAGTGCTTTTGGATATATTTTTGGTTTTATTTCGAAATAACAAGTATTTTATTGTGGAAAACAAAAACCTTATAAAATTAAAAATAAAATAAAAAATTCTCTTTAACAACTTATAAATATGTTTAAATAAAGTTTGTTTGGGGTAGTTTAATCGGCAATGGCCATGGAAATGAAGTCTCTCCCACGAGAAAGTCTTAGGCTCAAAACTTTTGGTATTATATAATAAAAATGAAAAGTATAAATAAGATTAAATGATTATTTTAATATATAAAGACTAAAATTATCTATATATTTTTTGGTTCCTATTCATGATATGGTACAATATATATATTTTATAATATTAAATTTATTTTGTTTATTTTTTTTAATATATAAAGACTAAAATTATCTATATTGTTATTGGTTCCTATTCATAGTATGATACCACGTACCTTTTAAAAAATTAAATTTATCATGTCACTCAAACCCAAATAATTTTGTCATAAATATTATATATATTGTCATTTATGTCAACTACAATGTCTTTGATGTCAAAAGTAGTGTTGTCCAAATTTGTAGTAAATTTGATTTCAAAAGTAGTGTTATTTATCATGCCACTCAAACCCAAATAATTTTGTCATAAATATTACATATATTGTCATTTATGTCAACTACAATGTCTTTGACATCAAAAGTAGTGTTGTCTAAATCTGTAGTAAAAATGATGTGAAAAGTAGTGTTATTTATCATGCCACTCAAACCCAAATAATTTTGTCATAAATATTATATATATTGTCATTTATGTTAACTACAATGTCTTTGATGTCAAAAGTAGTGTTATTTATCATGCCACTCAAACCCAAATAATTTTGTCATAAATATTATATATATTGTCATTTATGTCAACTACAATATCTTTGATGTCAAAAGTAGTGTTGTCCAAATCTGTAATAAGAATGATGTCAAAAGTAGTGTTGTCCAAGTCTGTAGTAAAATATAAAATATGTTTATTAAAGTAAGTGTTGTAGTGCACATGGAAATTGAGGCTCAAGTGGATCCAAACTGAAATCAAGCAACAAAGGGCATTGTAGATAAGATGGAAAAAAACTTTATGTTTTCATAATGAACAAAATTTGGTGTTACATGGAATGGAACGACCACAAGGAACAAAATTTGGCATTTCTTTTGACGTGCCTGCACGAAACAAATTTGGTGTTTCTCCAGGGCAAAGGAAAATTAAAAGAAAAGCATGACGTCGATACAAATGATGTAGTTTTGTATGAAATAATGGTTGAAAATATTGAAACTAAATTTTGGTGTTTTACCGTGACATTTTGCCCTCCTAAATCTTGGCCCCTATAATCATGATTAAACCAAAAATAACGTGCACTAAACAGGATTAGCAGTGCTTAAGTATACAGAGGTACTAGAGCACCAGGTACCAAATTGAGCATAAAGCACTTCGCTGATATAATGTGGCAACTGGTATGACATGGAATCTAGCATGGTGCGGCACTTTCACGTGGATGTCAAGTGGTAGATTCGATGGCGTGGTGATGGGAGGTAATGACATGTGGTAGGTAGACGTGGCACTTTTAATAGGATAAATACATGAATGGAAAGTGACATGTGGGAGAGATATCAGCGCTCAAACACATCACATCATAGGTTCTGAATGGTTGAAGCAAAGGTCGTAGCAAGTGACTTGGTAGGTTACGTAAAGTCTTAAGTGACATGTGGGAGAGATATCAGCGCTCAAACACATCATAGGTTCTGAATGGTTGAAGCAAAGGTCGTAGCAAGTGACTTGGTAGGTGACGTAAAGTCTTACATTAGGATAGATACAGCAACTCATTTGGTATGTGATGTAAAGTTTTATATTAGTTTAATAAGATTTTTATATTAAATTTCAATTTTTTTTGTGTTTTATAAGTTTTTGATGGTGCTGAATTTATTTCTGTTATCAAAAATACAATTCAAACACTGCTTTTACAAGAATTTTTGAAAACTTTTTACCTGAATTCTGGCCACTATTGGTCATCCAAACAATTCCCCGGCCTCCATAAACAACTCCATGAGATACCAAAATTTCGAGCAACAACAGAGCGTAGTTTTTATGTAAGAAGCCAAAGCTGATATCTTATATGACTTGCCAAGTGTAATGTCGCAGTGATGAGGTTGCAAAAAAAGACCACATGGCATTCCATGATTGGTCTACCATGGAATGATGTTGCAAACTAGGAGTCTCAGGGCTTGTCCCAGGGTTGTGTTTTGCTAAGTTTTTCTGTGTATTTGGTTTTGGCCAAAATGGCCCCAAAAACCAAGGCTTTACACTAAAATAATGAATATCCAAGGTTCACCCTGAGTGAGGCCCATACCGAGCTACTTAAATATGGAGAGGTCGAAATAATCATATAATGGAGCAATTCAGTATGTGATGTTCTAGTGTTAATAAAAAATTTACATCGACTACAAGATTGGAAAGTGGGCTATGAAAACGGCATTAACTGACAAGTATTGGGGTACCAGAGTATTGGGCACAAGAAGGAATGCTCGTTAAAGTAATCTGGTATGACGGGGAAACAACTATCAGTTCCAGCAAATGGCAAGGATTTCTATCAGCAAAAGTTCGTTCTATCGTGCTCAGAAGTATGTTGGTACAGGGACGATTAGAAAGAAGAATATAGAATGCCTCTGGTATCCTATATGGAGACTAGACGAGATCGTGATAATTGTGGCCAATTCTTACCTAGTGAGCAAGTTCCGGAGAGAACCCATCTGGTCCATTCCATCCACAGTAGAGAAAGTTCGCATAAATTTGAGAAACGAGATTGTATCCAGAAAGCCAACTCGACTTTGATATGTTGAAAGCGACGACTACCAAGGAGTGCGTGATCGCTTCGAGTGCTTATGGTGACGGGTGCTTCGGCAGTGAGCCGTTCTTCGTGGCCCGGAGTTCGGATCCAAATGCAGAGGAGGACGACGGGTACATCGTGCCTTTTACCCATAACGAAGGTACCAGGATTTCTAGTTCTAGTTTTGTGGTGATGGACGCGCAATCTCCGACCCTTGAAATCGTGGCCTCCGTTAATCTACCTGCTGAGTTCCGTACGGTTTCCGTGGCCTTTTCATTAGCGAGGCTGACTTAGCAAACCAAAACTAATTCCGAGGTTAATTTTCAAATATAAATAGAAATAAATTATCATATTTTCGAATTCAAGCTTTTGTGATCTATATTACATTAAAAAAAGTTTTTCAGTAGAAATTACATAGGGGAAAATTTTCCTCATGCATTTTGAACCAGCGAATATAGTTCATCATCACGACTAGATATTGTCATCTAATTTTAAAAAAGAAAAAACTATAATTACCTGTAAGGCCTTAAGGCCTTTCTCTTTGGGAGGAATTCCTTTAGCTGCCACTTTGCACTTTTCAGCACCCTTTGATTGAATGCTAGACGATTCAAAAAATTTCGACCATTGGATCCACCACCGAGTCCTGTAAACCGATTTCTTCAATTGTCAACCAATTACTTCATTTACGCCGTGAAATGTGAATTATGTTCAGTCATTGGGTGCCATGAATGGAAAGGTCATGTGTTGTTGCAAGCATTGAAACACGTGCTTAATATTTTTTTCTTTCTGGTCTCTAAGTTTAGATAGGGTTTTCATCTCTTGAGGAGCAGAATTGCATTGATCGTTGACCAGGATTTTGAAGCCAACTTCATTGATTCTTTATGTTTCGCCTTTTGCAACATTTCAAAAAATAACGAAAAAAGAGATGGGATATCGCGATCTATGCAAAGTCCAACGCCGATGGAGCCTTTCCGTGGTCTCAAGGATGGCGTTAAAGTGCCTTTTGTTGGGGAAATCAGGTGGGTGGTTTTGAAGGATGCAAGGAAAGAATCACTATGAAATCCAAATAATTTGACTTGAAAATCAAAATCCAATTGCAAACTCTAACGAGGACGAAGACGATCTCGTTCAATTTCAACATATTGGTGATCATTTTATTATACATTGTTTTTATGGGGTTCATATTGCTGCGATTTGGAAGCCCCATAAAAAAAAGTGATCATCCGATAGAAGAAGAACTAAACATAATTTAACTACATAATTATTGTGTTGAAATTGATGTATGTTCACATAGTTACTCTAATAGCATGCATTATGGTAACGTTTGTGGTGATATTAGTGGTATTGTTTTTCTTTGGTATTGGAATTATGGTTTCAATTCATTTGTGTATTATGGTTAGAGCAATCAGAGTTTGAGTGACATGAGGCTTGCAACTCCTGTCGATGGGAACGGTGTGGGGATTTCCGAGGAGGAGGTGCAAAAGCTATCTGCCTTTGAATATAAACATGGAGGTATGTATATTATGTTACATAGAATGCTTCGTGATGATGCTAACAACAATGATGATAGGATTGAGAATGGATTATGGATGCATCAATTTGATTGTTCAGAGTGCTTGGATGGATTTTAGAGGGGTGAGACATGTAGGTTGTTGCCTCTTTGTAGGCACACATTTCATGCATAATGTGTGGATTGATAAGAACCCCTTATGTCCCATTTGTAGGACCAATGCTTAGCAACATGGTGGAGAAAGAGGGACAGTGGTGATGGAGAATGTGTTAGAGTTGGCCCAAGTTGGGGGATGCCAGATAGGGAGTGAGACTAGAGATATTGCTATTGGGGTTGCTCTACAAGGAGGGTTAAAAGAAGAGAGTTGGCTTGGTTTTCATCAGTCTAAGATGTATAATTTGGTGTCCAATCCACCTTCATCATCAAGATCTTTTCCTATTGATGAACATATGTGGAATTTGATGTCAACTGCATTATTTCCATCGTCATTGTAGAACAACCGTTGCAGTACATATCTAATGATGATGATGATGGAGCTGGTGTGATGGTTATTGATGTTCTGAACATTAATCAGAGCCAAAGCCATGATAGCCACAATGAGAATCAAAATTCATGCAAGTTGATAACAACTCCAATCCCATCTTGTAGAGCCAATGATGATGATGGTATGAGGGGTTTTAGTGTTTTGAGTCCAAGCCAAATCCATAATCAGAACTAGAATTCATACAATTCGATGTCGATACTAATGCCATCTTGCAGACTTCCCAACGATGGTGTGATGAATAATGCCATTTTTATAGCTAGTGAGAGCGAGAGTCAAAATCAAATTGTGTGTGACTATACATTTTCTCTACTACTTCATTGCAAACCTCCTCGTGATGAGGGTATGAGAGTCATAGGTGTTACATTCCCTGTTGAGAATCATATCCAAAGCCTAGCTTGGTATGAGGATGGTATGGCATGATGCCTAAATGGGTTCTACTGCAACCTTAACTTGTTATGATGGATGTAAAAATACAAGCCAATCATCAGTCTCTCTTTTCATCTAGGTGACTAGCTTTCTTTGGTTAATAAGGGCATCTATAGAAACATAGAGCACTTAATGCAAACCCACGAACTCAAAGTTCCGACCAATCTAATAGTTATCCCCAAGGATTTTCTGCTATTGCACTAGACTGTGAGATGGTCGGCGGTGGTCATGATGGAACCCTTGAGCTTTGTGCGTGAGTTTGCTTGGTTGATGAAGATGAAAATTTGGTCTTCCACACTTATGTCAAGCCACAAACTCTAGTTACAGATTACAGATCATATTTTTCATTTACGGCTTCTTTATCTAATTCTGGCTTAGCGCTTGCTAAACTTATCTCATTGGATTAGGTTAGGTCACATTGCATGACCGAAGCACCTAATTGGTTATGTTATTTGTAGGCATGATGTCAGTGGCATCAAACCTGAGCATCTAATAGATGCACTACCACTAAAGCAAGTGCAAGAGAAAATTAAGATGGTCTTATACAATGGAGAAACAATCTGGCGTGCTCGTTTAAAAAGAGGAAGAGCAAAGGTTCTTGTAGGACATGGTTTGGATCATGATTTGCAATGCTTGGCAATGGAATATCCTGGTCATTTAATTAGCTAACTTGGTTATATATGTGTGTATGTGTTGTATGATACAAAAAAGAATCCCAAGCAGTTCTCACTACAGATGAAGCTCTTTTTGGTAGATTCAGGGAGTTTGCAGGTTGCATGGAATGGGCCCTCAAGAATTCTTGATCATACTTGTGAGAAATTATAAGCTATCTCAATAGACTTTTCTGTCCTGGAGATTCCCAAGAGAAGGTCCTGGTTTGGTGTTTTGGTGTGGACTTACATTTACAAGGATTAGGGTCCAAACAATCCATCTTGCCGCTCTTCAATGAAATATATTCATTACATCGCTGCTATACAATCCATGCCTTCACCTCTTGGTTGGGTTTGAGGTTGTTTATGAAAGTAAAGAGACTGTAGGATTTAAATTCTTTCTTCCAAAGTAATCTTCTATTTGTATTTATTTTTTATACTTCAATGCCATCTAGAGTGCCTTTCCATGTTTAACCTCTTGAATGGGAGAGATTGTGTGTATTGTCTTTATACAGTTGAGTGTATAGAACAAGGGCCTTTATCCTATCTTGAAATCTCTCTTCTGCATCATCTGGATGGTGTGTGAGGAATAAATGCTTAGAATTTCTTAAAAGATTAATGTGCAGATACACTAGCCAATATTCATCTTTAACTTGGGATATCCCATGCACTCTGAGGTATCAAATTCTTGAAGCTGCAAATCTCAATAGATTCACAACTTCCTAAAGACTAATAAAAAAAGTTTCCATGGTTGAGAGAAAAAATTAGTAAATTTAACCACAATTGGGAAGCTATGATATGTCCAAGCTAGAGACTAAAAAAGAAAACCTACCACACAGAAAATTTGCACCTTGGCACCCTTTCTCTTCTTGTAATGCTTTTAATGACATCCCTTATATTTCAATCTGTCCATGATCTCCAAAAGGGGTTCAATTTCTTCTAAAACATCTTGAAAATGTCTTTGTCTACTATTTGGCTGGTTATTTTTGGCTGAAGTAGCATCAATGCTGTAAGGGCTGTAAGGCGCCTTGTCCTTGCTAGAGCTACTACCTTGCATACCTAAAGAAGAAAATTGCTTGAATTTGGATTGGAAAGATACACTAGCACATATTCATCTTTAACTTGGGATATCCCATGCACTCTGAAGTATCAAATTCTTGAAGCTGCAAATCTCAATAGATTCACAACTTCTTAAAGACTAATTGAAAAAGTTTCCATGGTTGAGAGAAAAAATTAGTAAATTTAACCACAATTGGGAAGCTATGATATGTCCAAGCTAGAGACTAAAAAAGAAAACCTACCACACAGAAAATTTGCACCTTGGCACCCTTTCTCTTCTTGTAATCCTTTTAATGACATCCCTTATATTTCAATATGTCCATGATCTCCAAAAGGGGTTCAATTTCTTCTAAACCATCTTGAAAATGTCTTTGTCTACTATTTGGCTAGTTATTTTTGGCTGAAGTAGCATCAATGCTGTAAGGGTTGTAAGGCGCCTTGTCCTTGCTAGAGCTACTACCTTGCATACCTAAAGAAGAAAATTGCTTGAATTTGGATTGGAAAGTAATTGAAAATCCAGATCCTTGATCAAGAGATATGCTGCTTGATATTTGTTGAGTCCAGGCATCATCAATAAAATTATGATCTCTATATTCATCTTCATCTTCATCTTTCACAGAAATCTGACTTGCTTTTATTTGGGTTTTCCCACGGGGGATTCATTAAGTGAACCTATGACATATCACGCGCATTCATGGCATATTAAACAATACCTTTAATTTGACCACATATTGAAAAATCCCTCTAAAAATCATATTATTTAAACCCCTACCAATATGAGCCTAATACAACTTCGCAATTTAAAAAAGCCCTAGTTTCACTAGATATTGTAGGTATCCATTTTTTCATTAACATTTTTTATACCCGTTTATATTTTTCGTTAAATTTAAGCTCCATTTTTTAGATTTTCCAATATAAAAACCCTTTATCCCTATATATCCCCCATTATATGATGTCATTTTTTCCTCAATATATATCCCCCAATATGAACCCATGTGGTATGATATTTCTCCCCCAGTGAATCCCCCGTGGGTTTTCTCACCTTGTCAAAGTTTCCAAATTCTATATCTGATACAGGAGAATCCCAGGTAGTTCTCACTATAGATGAAGCTCTTTTTGGTCGATTCAGGGAGTTTGCAGGTTCCCCTCATGCTTTCTTGATTGTACTTGTGATAAATTCTAAGATATCTCAATAAACTTTTTTGTCCTAGAGATGCCCATGAGAAGACCCTAGTTTGGTGTTCTGGTGTGGACTTACATTTACAATGATTAGGGTCCAAACAATCCATCTTGCTGCTCTTCAATGAAATACAATCATTTCATCGGTGCTATGAAATCCATGCCTTCACCTCTTGGTTGGGTTTAAGGTTGTTTATGAAAGTAAAGATTCTGTAGGATTGTAATTCTTTTTTCCAAAGCAATTTTCTATTTGTATTTATTTTTCATATTTCAATGCCATCTAGAGTGCCTTTCCGTGTTTAGCCTCTTGAATGGGAGAGATTGTTTGTATTGTCTTTATATAGTTGAGTGTATAGAACAAGGGCCTTTATCCTGTCTTGAAATCGCTCTTCTGTATCATTTGAATGGTGTGTGAGGAATAAATGCTCAGAATTTCTTAAAATATTAATGTGCATATACACTAGCACATATTCAACTTTAACCTGGGATCTCCCATGCACTTTGAGGTATCAAATTCTTCAAGCTGAAAATCTCAATAGATTCACAACTGCTTAAAGACTAATAAAAAAAGTATCAATGGTTGAGAGAAAAAATTAGTAAATTTAACGACAATAGGGAAGCTATGATATGTCCAAGCTAGAGACTGAAAAAGAAAACTTTCCACACAAAAAATTTGCACCTTGGCACCCTTTCTCTTCTTGTAATTCTTTTGATGATATCCCTTGTATTTCAATCTGTCCATGCTCTCCAAAAGGGGCTCAGATTCTTCTAAACCATCTTTCAAATGTCTCTCTACTATTCGGCCAGTTATTTTTGGCTGATGTAGCATCAATGCTGCAAGGGCTATAAGGCGCGTTATCCTTTCTAGAGCTACCACCTTGCATACCTAAAGAAGAAAAGTGATTGTATGAACTATTTGATAATTTGGATTAGAAAGGAATTGAAAATCCAGATCCCTGATTAAGAGATACTCTACTCGATATTTGTTGAGACCATGGACCATCAATAACATTATGATCTTTATATTCCTATTCATCTTTCATAGAACTCTGACTGGCTTTTATTTGGGTTTTCCTCACCTTGTCTGAGTTTCCAAATCCTATATCTGATATAGGAGAATCCCAAGTATTTCTCACTATAGATGAAGCTCTTTTTGTTAGATTCAGGGAGTTTACAGGTTGCATGGATTGGGCCCTCATGAATCCTTGATTGTACTTGCGATAAATTCTAAGCTCTCTTGATAGACTTTTATGTCCTAGAGATGCCCAAGAGAAGACCTTGGTTTGGTGTTCTGGTGTGGACTTACATTTATAAGGATTAGGGTCCAAACAATCCATCTTGCTACTCTTCAATGAAATATAGTAATGAACTGATTTAAAGTTAGAAAAATGGGAATCCTTAACAAGCATTGCATTTGACATGTCTATGGCAGATATAAGATAGTTTTCCAAGAGAGCGGGAGCAGAATCCCCATTTGAAGGAGACCTAGAAATTGACGACTTGTTGAAGGTAGATGAAGGGCTATCTGGGAATGGATAACAAATATGAAGTCCAAGATCTGCACTTCTAGAGACAATCAGAGGACTATAGTAAGGATATGTTTTGGGAGCAAACTCCACACTCTTTGTGGAAAACCTTCTACTATTGTTATCAACAAAATCAGAGATTCCCCACTTGTAATTCTCGTAGAAGTTCGAATCATAACTTTTTTGAGAATGCAAAACTTGAAATGCTTGAGAAGGATAAGTCTTTTTACAAAGTTCAATCATTTCCTCTTCATCTTCTTCCCAGATTGATTCAAGATCAGAATTTGTTTTGTATCCAATATGGGTTGAATTAGAGACGAGAAATTTTCATATTTCATTAAAAGATAATCAAGCAAGACATGCTTTTGCGTTGGGGCTTATGTTGTTTGCAATCATAAACATTCTGTATGATTGAAAATTTTCCTACCCAGTGTTCAATTTCATTTTGCATCAGTGCTATACAACCCATGCCTTCACCTCTTAGTTGGGGTTTAAGGTTGTTTATGAAAGTAAAGATTCTGTAGGATTTCAATTTTTTCTTCCAAAGTAATCTTTTGTTTGTATTTATTTTATACTTCAATGCCATCTAGAGTGTATTTCCTTGTTTAGCCTCTTAAGTGGGAGAGATTGTTTATATTGTCTTCATGCAATTGAGCGTACAAAAATATTATTAATAAAATTTTAAATATCCATCTCCAGTGCTTTCTTCTACCTGTATTTTTTTCTTTAGTGTGTGGCCATCTAGAATGCCTTTCCTTGTGTAAAAATCTTGAGCGAAAGAGAATCTTGTCAGTGCAAATATTTAAATACATTTACAATACTGATTTGTTGGGTTGTTGGTTTTTCTCTGCTCCACATTTTCTAGTTGATGTGTCCATGTAAATTGAATTTCTGAGGTTCGTTGGGCTCAAAGACTTCACTAATTTGTTTGCGACCTTCATTTTGCATGGTTTGAATGAATTATTTGGGCCAGAGATTGTGGTAATGATTATAATATATTGTTGTTGCAACATTTGTGGAATTTGATCTTTGACCTTTATTATACGCACAAATCCCCTAGGGTATCTATTGCGTGTATGTGGACAAGCAAGTTTATTATCCTTTTTCTTTTCCTTTTGTAACATGAATCTACAACATATAGGATATTGTTTAGAGTATTTCTAGTTGCTAACTAGAGTTTTTCCTTGTTTTAAGATTAAAAGATTCAATTACGTCTACAATTATTGTTAGATATAGGATGAAGGTCATTACTCTACTCCCTAATTTTAAGGGAGACCTGCCAACTTAAGCTTTTTTTATATAACTATGAATGAATTGAATTGGATGCAGGCCCATTTGGGACTGAAATTTGTTCTTTTAGGTCAGGTTGACTATTATAAAATTAAAAGATTCAATTACGTCTACATTTCTTGTTAGATATAGGATGAAGGTCATTACTCTAATCCCCAATTTTAAAGGAGATTTTCTAGCTCAAGCTTTTCTATATAACTATAGATGAATTGAATTGGATGCAGGCCCAATTGGGGCTGAAATTTATTCTTTTAGGTCAGGTTGACTAAATGTTGATGAAATTTGTTCTTTTAGGTGAGGCTGACTAAATGTTGATATTATATAACTAGATTATATAATAGACTATCTTGGTTATCATTTATAATGATTGTGAATGTTCCTTTTAACTCTGTTTTGTGGGTCAAAGTGTTTAGGGTGTTTTTTGTTTGATTTTATGGGAAATTGCTTTGAGAAACACTCCCAGAGGTAGGGAGGTATGGTGTATTACATGAGCTATTTTGGTTTTAGAGGTAAGGGGTTGTATTTGGCTTATGCGCTAGATCATAGGGGTATCTATTTTTCCAAAATCGTACAGGACTTGCTCCCCACTTCATCCCTTGTTTGAAATGTGCTAGTTTGGTTGAATTTATATTATTAATGCTAAAAATTGAGTGGAATTCACAGAATGTTATGTGGCTCTGATTGTGAAAGTTATGGGTTCATTACGTCTTAAAAAAAACATCAACACCAGAGAGATCGTTGGCTCGTGTACAATGTAATCGCTTCAAAGCCTTGGAGAGGATCGAAAGGCTCGTCGAAGCCGAAAATGTGGCGCCATCTGTTCTGGCTTGAAAATCACTGGATCATGCACAAGTCTACTTAATCCGTTCCTGGCACCAGCAACCTGCATTTACTTAGCCATAGGATCTCTAGATGTTCCATCCACTCCACACCCCTTCGAACGGGGCAACCATTATAAAATATTTCACAGCGGTCATCAGTTTCCCGTCTCAGCGGGCCTAAGGAATCACCATATTGCAAAGAGAAGGTTCGCATCTTTCTCATGGCCCCGATGTCCACGGCTTGTAAAATTCTTTACTTATTGAGTCCCTATTAAAGGTTATTGATAGATGTTGGAGCAGGTTCAAATCAAAGAAATTCACCCATCCAAAGCCACTGGCTATTGCTTTCCTGTTGCATACGACGCGTTTCAACCTCAACGTTTGTAAAGAGTAGAGCTTCGATAATCCATAAGGTAATGGCTCCAAATTTCTGTAGCCCTGCACATTCACCTTGGACATCATCATAACAAGTAATCGTAATAAATTTCGATGCGGCCAATGACGTGTTATGGTCTATCCGCTTCTTTCAGGCGCCTCACCTGCAATTCATGCGATAGTGAGGTGAGGGTGATTTGATTATGAGTGGTAGCATATACCTTTCTTAAACGAGTGTGGCATCGATCTTCCACCGTTGCAAATCTGATTTATTTATGAGGTTTTATTGGCCTAATTCATGATTCACATTGCAAGTGGAATAGTTTCCGCAGTAGTTATTGGTCTTGTTGTCATGAGTTACGTTGTTTTTTTGTTAAATAGTTTGTGGAGGTGTAGAACTAGTTATTGAACAGAGAAATGTAGTTTAAATTAGTGGTTTTCATGATTCACTTTGCAAGTGGAAGAGTTTCCGCCGTGGTTATTGGTTTTGTTGTCTTGAGTTACGTTGTTTTCTTTGTTAAATAGTTTGTCGAGGTGTAGAACTAATTATTGAACAAAGAAATATGGTGGTTCTCAACATTTTTAGGTACCGAGAGAATTCATCACTAATTTGATTGTATGAGTTTGTTATATGGTAATGGGTCTTGTTGTGCTTTGAACTTCAAGAGCATCAATTACAGGGTATGTTATGAGATCTATGTATGTAAAAAGATCAGTCGCATAATTGATTGTTGGATGTAATCCAGTATCAGTTATAGGGTATGTTATGAGATCCGTGTATGTAGAAAGGTGAGTTGCATAATTGATTGTTGGATATAGTCCATTATCCAGATTTTCCTTCAGGGGATTTAGAAGTGTCAATTATACAAAGTACATCAAAGATGGTCAAAGGTGGTTATGTCTTAATTGAGTGAATGGGAAGATCTAAGATTGTGGTGGTTACGTTTTTTGTAATACTCTTTGAAATCATGTAGACTATATGTAATTTATGTTTCTTGTAATACTTTTTGTAATTATGTAAATGTAAGCATTAAAGGGGGACTTGGAAATAATGCTTACATTAGTTAATAGGTAGATTAGTTTATTGGTTTTGTCTAGACATTTTCTCAACAAACGATTTTTTGTTTGGAATTTGTTGGATTTCTTAAACACTATTATGTGGCTTGTAATTTGGTTTTGAATGCAATAAAACGAATAGTTTTGATAGCAATTTGTCTCCTATGTCTGTTCCTCAAATTTTTATGTTCTATAAGGAGGCAGACTTTCATTCCTGCCATATGTCTCTGGGTCTGGGGCGCAGTTAACCTATTTTCTTACATCAAGGAAAATGAGCTCGTAACCAAGCAAAAACAATTTTAGAGCATACTTTAGGCCCAATGAGGGTAGGTTGTTTCTCTTGCCAAATGTCTCTGGATTTTGAGTGGTTAACCTATTTTATTACTTTTAAGGAAAAAAAGTTCTTAACCGAGCAAAAACTATTTTAAAACATACTCCACCCGAGTAAAAAAGATTGAATTTTTTTGTTTGTAAAAAAATTATATTATTTAAATTAATCAAGTACCTATCATATAGCGATTAAGATTAAATTTTCCTTTATTTTAAAGGATCTATCATTAAAAAAAATATTTGAATAAAAAACAAATTTTAAAATCGCTTTTAATCTATAAGGTTAACTGGGGAATTTAGCATTAATAATATGGGGAATTAAGTGCGTTCTTCACAAATATTTAGATGGTTGAAAGAAACATGCAACCTCTACAGATATTTGGTAATTTGGAGTTGTTTGACCATTGGATGTTGAAGAGAGTTTGGGTTAGTACTTTGAGTATTTTTCAATTTGGAGTTTTTGACCATTGGATATTAGAGAGAGTTTGGGTGACTCCTTTTTTTATTCTGGGATCCAAATGCACAGGAGGATGACGGTATATCATGGCTTTTACTACCCATAATGATGGCACCGAGATTTCCAGTTTTCTGGTGATGGACGCGCAATCTCCGACCCTTGAAATCGTGGCCTCCGTTGAGCTCACTACCAAAGTTCCATACAACTTCCATGGCCTCTTCGTTAGTGATGCTGACCTAGACTAATTCCTAGCTCACATCTAGATTAATTTTCTGTCACATCTACATGGACTCAAAAACCAAAAGAAAACATTCATTTTAACTTCACCATACAACACCAAACTTCGCGACATTATTTTAAAACTTAATTATTACAGTTGGAAAACTCGGTTCATTTAACATATGGTTAGAAACGATTAATATCGCAATCTTGTGAAAATGGATAATTGAATTGATATACGGATCTGGTACTCACCCGGTGAATTTTTCGTAGACCTTATTAATTTAATATTATTGTTTTATGATGTGGGTGGCCCTCATTAACTATGAGGCACACCTCCAGATGCACCACGATTATCGATGCCACTCCACAATCGTTTGATGGGGAAAGAGCTAACAAGTCTGCTATCGGGCCTTTAATGCAGCTAAGAGTGGCCTCACCATACATACCGCAAGGGCTAACCAGCCATATATTGAGTCATAAATACCCTTGCCATTTATGTATGTGGTGCATGTCAGTGGGATGGTATACATAACTCCGGTGGGTGACCTCGCGTTTCCGGTGACATACGCGGGACCCACCAACGAGGGCCCGCCCGCCCCGTCTCGTTTTTGACTCCGGCGGCCAGCATGTGTTTCCGATGGAGTATGCGGAGGAGTAGTCGGAGAATGTGTTTCAGGCCGCGTGGGGACGAGCATTGAAGCAGATAATTAATTACGTACATTTCTCCGCAGTCCGTCGTTTTACTCGCTGCTCCCAACCCCAATCATGAAGCCGCGCGATTCACCGATTTGAATTTGAATTGATTTATCGCGCCAATTTCATTTTCATTTGCAGTCAATATCCGAGGATTGAATCGTGGAGTTTGGGTTGTTTTGTTACAGTGTTGTGGAATCGAGTTTGTTTGAGGTTAAGGAATGGGATGCAATGGACAAAACCTTTATGGGGCACCAGGGCTCTTCTTCCTCAATCACTTTGGATGGGTATGAAGGGTAATTCCCCATGGATATTTCTACGCGGTTATGGATTGCTTCTGCGAGAAGACATGGAGCCACACTCCGCAGTACAAGATCGGATACTGCCAGCAGTGTCCAGAGAAGGTGTCATGGCCCATGGAATTAGGGCAACGGCCCTCTCCATACTTCAACGCTGGAATGTTTGTTTTTGAGCCGAGTCAGCTGACATTCGACTGCCTTTTGGAAACTCTGATGGCTACTGTGCCAACGCCCTTCGCAGAACAGGTCTGGATCTGTTCTCATTTCAGTGAGGATCATGCACATTTTTGTTTGGTTTACCAGATCTAATTTTGACTAAATTGTGGTATATGTTTTGTAGGATTTCTTGAATATGTATTTTGAGAAGATATACAAGCCCATTCCTCTGGTGTACAATCTGGTTCTAGCCATGATTTGGCGGCATCCCAAGAACGTGGACTTGGACACTGTCAAAGTTGTTCACTACTGTGCTGCTGTAAGCTTTCTTTTCACTGCAAATTTGGGTTCGATAGAAACAATATGATTTATATATGAAAGACGAGATAGGTGTTCTGAGCGTACAGGGTTATATTAATGGATGAATGTGGATGTGCAGGGATCGAAGCCGTGGAGGTACAGTGGGGAGGAGGAAAATATGGAGAGGGAAGATATAAAGACGCTGGTGCAGAAATGGTGGGACATATACAATGACCCCTCGTTGGATCACTCGGGATCATGCGACATAATTCCAGATCCAATTTCAGAGTTGGATGGAAAATCAAATGATCTGCAACGAGTGGCTGCTAATTCATTCTTTGCTGCTGCGACGGCAACAAATCCCAACTTAATGCCTGCACCGCCTGCAGCTTAAGAGATTTCAAATTTGCAGAAGTCGCCTGTAGCATAAGATATTTATGGATGTATATTTTAAATGCTTTGTGTGTAATTTGGTTGAAGCCCACATTGGCAAGGAATCTACAGAGATTTTTTCAGGTTTTTTCCTGAGAAGGCCTTAGCACTTCCACTGTGCAATCCACCTTCTAGTCTGTCCCATACATTGTCGCTTAACTTATAAGAAAGTAGTCGACAATGTCTACAAAATCATTTGAATTTTTATATGAGAAGGAATAAATTTACGTGAGAGGTAATCCTTTTGATCAAGATATTTATGTGGATTTGTAATATTATTTAGTATTCTTATTATTAAAACGACGGGGCCAATCGGTTAAAACAAGTGATAAAATTTATTTATGTGGATTTGTAATATTATTTAGTATTCTTATTATTAAAACGACGGGGCCAATCTGTTAAAACAAGTGATAAAATTTGAGATTTTTTTTTTAATTGTATATTTAAAATGCAAATAAAATAGTCCAATTTCATTCTTGTCAATTCAATTAGGAAATATTTTGAAATTTATAATTGAGTTACCCTCAAGTCAAAGTTAGTAAAGTCGGACTTAAAGGGAAGCCAATAATTAAACCTGCTGATTTTGAAAGTTCTGCTAATTTTGTAAGCCTCTCCATGAATTGTTTTTTATTTTTAAATTAGTGGTTTGTTTGGTACATTTCACTGTTTTAAAATTTTATTTGAGGTATAAAAAGCTAACAATTAGTTGTTTTTTATTTTATTCTAAAATAGGTGGCTTATTTATATATATATATATATATATTGGGAAATAAAAAACTAACTATCATATTTAATTTAATTTTTAATTATGTTTTGTGGAGATGATAAAGTGGATTCATAGTAAATTATAAAATTATTTTATGTAAATGATATTATTTTAATTATAAAAATAAAATTAATAAAAATTATTACTATTATTATTTAATAGTTTGTTTTATTTTTTATTTTTAAATTGTAGATAAACATTTGTATTTATTTTATTTTAATTTTTCAAAAATTTTAAATAATAATTGATTAATTTTGTATTAGTAAATAGTTTTAGTAAAAATGAACTATACGTTTATAAGTGATGTTATAAGGAATTTTTAATTATAAGTTACTTTATAAGGAAATTTTAATTAAAATTTAAATATCTAATTTAAATTTAATCTAATAAATGTAATTGATCAAGAGGACTCTTTTAAGTGATGTGATTGAGAGGATTGGAAGGTTCAATATTGATGCAACCCCATAGCGATCACTGAAGAAACCTAGACCATCTCAAAAAGGTCCCCCAAAATGGCTCACCAAAACACTTGAAAGTATTCATTTTGATGAGGTCGAAAAGAGAGGAACCATATTAGGTATTTAAATTTTAATTAGAAATTAGTTATCATATTATATATTGATTGAACATGCTTAGATTTTATTAGCATTTTTTGATGAGTAAGGTTTCATTATGTTAAATATATATTGGCTTCATTGGCTTGTTATATTTGGCTTGATTCTCATAGATATCATAGTTACGTTTGAAGAGCTACGTGATAATTCCAGTGCATCAATGAATTTATATTTTTGCATAGCCATAGATTTCAGTATCATTTTTTATTTTTTATTATTATATGCGAGCTGTTGTTTGAAAATTAGCCTAATTGATAAAAGTAATCAAGGCAGTGAGAGTGCCATTCACCAATTTTCTAAGAGAAGAAGGCCCCAACCTCTTGAAAATTGTCTTTTTACCTTAAACCTTTCAAACACCATAGTTCTTTGCTTTCATTTACTTCTCTTCTAGAATAGAATGATGATTCAAGTACATGCTAGTTAAAGAGATGAGTAGAAGACTATGAGCAACCACTCATCTTCACTCTCATAGATGAGGAAGGTTGTAGTGCATTCTCATCCCTATAACTAGTATTGGCTCTATATTAACTAAGTTGAGTAAAAGATTGTCAGAATGTCCACTTGCCTCCACCAAGAAGGAAGGCCCTAGTGCATTAGTTATCCTTTTTGATTGAAAACCCCTTTGATCATTTTCCCATCATTTGAGTGAAAACTTGGAATTTTTGAGATGATTGCATAGAGAAGTTGGATTTGTGTGAGAGATCATAGTATATGCCTAGTTTGAAGTATTCTTAAATCAAGTAAGAGTGATTTCATTACAAGCTTGTGTGAATATGTTAAGAGTTTTGTTTCATGATTCTTGAATTGAGTTGTTAGTTTTGATTTAGAAGTGACAAATAATCTAACTTAACTCATATTACATACTTTAGTGTGCTTCAAAGTTTACAAACACTAAATTGATATAAAATCATGTCGACTCACAAACACCCCTTCAAATTAGGGCGGGGGGGGGGGGGGGGCGGGGGAAATGTTATACACCTAATCCTTTGGGATTGGTTAGATAACTTGTAAATATGTAAATAAAAGGAAATATGAGTAGTTATAAAAGGAATCGACCTTGGAAGATGAAATAAAGGGTCACTCTTGTATGTTATATAAGTCTATTTTCATCAATGCAATATCAATATGATTCATGACTCATATTCCTTGGCTCGACAAATTGAAACACGAAAAACCATATAATTCTTCTCTTGAATCAGAAATCGTTGATCTTAGATGAGTCATTGTGATTTGGCTAAGCAAAGGCAGAATGATGTTCATTCCATGGCTCCACCCTCATCTTCTATATTGGATTATTTAATTATGTCAATTTAAGCTTGTCAAATCATTGACATAATAGCCCCAATAAATATGGTAGAGTCTAAATGATATTCATGGTAGAAAACACAAGTTTTTTGGCCTTATTAATCAACTTTTGTTATAAATTTTAAAGTCTTAAATTTTCTCCCTTGTAACAGGTGCACAATGGCAAAACCTCCCCTCCCGCTTTGCTGATGTGTTAATGCGTCAAATTTAAAGCATCGACATGAAAAACATCTAGCAGACGATCAGTTGGTTGGTCACCTCATAGGTGTGGCTAGATATGCAATCTAAGTTATGGAAGAATGTTAAGTATCGATTTGGTACACTATTGAACGAATTAAGTTTATGTCAGATGGTGGAAGCATAGATCTGATGAATGCCAATATGATGGAACCCAATAATTATTTGAACACAGTGATTCATTTCTTATGGGAAGAAAAAATTATGAGAATTCCTGGCTATGGGTTTGATGGAACACTAAAACATCATACCCATAGCTATGGGTTTAATGCTTTGCATGCAGAGCATTAAATGGGGATGCTACATTATGCTTGGAGGTGGTTATGCTTTGGATGCTACATTTTACTATATAACCCCTTTTATACCCCCAAACATATACACCCATCGATGCCCTATATCACTCCCCAATACCTATAGACCCCTTAATTCTCTACATCACCCTCCAATATCTATACACCCCTCGATACCCTACATCAACCTCTAATATCTATACACCCCTTGATACCCTACATCACCCCCCAATACCATTATGTTGACTTTATTTTTCGCAATTTTAAATGTCCCTTTAATAAGGTATTGCTCCACAATATGAATCGCTCCAAGTAAAAATACCCCTTATTTTTACTAGAGATGCTCTTTTATTCTGCCAATACCAATAACCACCCCGCCTCCTCTCCCCCCCCAACACCCCCCAAACCCAACACCCTACACCCCCTTCCCAATACTTACAATTCATTGACTTTATTTTCACAATTTTAAATGCTCCTTTATGGATGAATGTAATAAGATATTGATCCACAGAGGGAAGCCCTCTTAGAAGGCGAGCGATCAAAGTCCTTAAAAAGATCCATTTTCGTATTTAAATAAGATGTAATAGTTTCATGATGCATTTTTGTTCCACTAATGGAGCAATAGCTACAACCCCCTTGAGGAGGAAAGTCCTCTATATATATCTTCAACTTTATCACTCAAGAAAGAAGTGGATTCCCCAATAATTTACCTCATTTTGACTAAAGCTAATATCTAAATCCAATTCATTTAGACAAAATTATCTCTTTGATTTTGATTTGGTTTCTTTTTTTCCTAATAAAAAATTATCTAAAACATAGCATCAAGCAAATTATAAATATCCTAAAAAATATCATTTGTTACACTTAAATGTTATGTTCTCATAATCCAAAGAATATCTTTAAAAAAAAAAAAAACATATAACTATATTTTATACCAATTACGATTATCTCCAACTTTACATATATTTTCACATAAAAAACAATACCCTTGTTATATTAAATTTAATTAATTTAAGAAAAAAAATGAAGTCCTCACCACATATTCCTAATTGATTGTAAAAAAATATCAAACTCGCACAATCATTTGTTATACTCTATAATGAATTTCCAAATTCCCATCTTGCCAAATTTTGTGGCACTGTCCTTCTCAGTCATAATCTATTTTGAAGTTGCTAAATTGATTTATAGAAGCAATATGGACTGACCATGCAATGATGTCCTGTCAAAGGTACATTGAAGAATTAAGAGCAATAGAAGATAGTCTCATCCTTATCATTGATGAAGCTTCTGAGGGTTATCTCACGGAGAATACAAAGGATAGACTTGTTCAGCTGGAATCTAGAAAAAAAAAAAAAATTGTATGAACAAGAAGCTACTTGGAGACTTAAGAGTAGTATTGTTTGGCTTATGGCAAGAGATGACAATACAAAAAAAATTCATAATGTTGCAAAAGGCAAGAAATCTACAAATACTATATGGGAACTGCATGACCTAGAAGGTAATAGAGCCTCTTTGTTTGAAGATCTTGCAAATATGGGAAAGTCTCATTTTGAATCCTTGTTTAAATAACCTCGATAAGCAATGATAACAGAAGTTGTGTGATTGCCTTCTTTTTTCCTAGTTTTTCAAATAATGTAAAGAATGCGCCTATAATGGAGGAAATGACATCTGAAGAATTAAAAGAGGTGTTCTCAATTTTTCAAAAGGACAAGAGTCTTGGTCTTGACAAGTGGTGAGTGAAAATTTTCATTGCTTTTTATGAACTAATTGGAGATGATATTCTTTGTGTTGTGGAAAAATTATGAACTACAGGGTTGGTTCTATATTCATTTAATAGTACTTTTATCGCTTAAATTCCAAAAGTAGAACCCTACTACTTTTGACGAGTTTCAACACATATCTCTATGTGATTGTGTATATAAGGTCATTGCCCATCATTTAAAGCCAATCTTATCTAAAGCGATATCAAAAGAGTAGTTTAGCTTCCTTGAAGGGTGTCAGATCCATGAAGCTATTGGAGTAGCCGAGGAAGGACTACATAGTCTAAAATTAAGGAATATCAAAGGTGCAATTCTAAAGATTTACCTTTCAAAAGTATATGATCGAGTAAGTTGGATCTATATTTGTCTCTTACTTACACATCTGGGGTTTAGTATTCCAATTGTAAACTGGATTATGAGCTACATAACCTTTATTTCCTTCATTGTTCTGATAAATTGATCAACCCATGATCAACCTCACCTTTCTTTCATGCTCAAAGAGGTCTTTCGGCAAGTTTGATGTCAATTATCACCTCTTCTATTTTTATTGGTCACTAAAGGATTAAGTCAAATTCTTGGGAGGCTAAAAGAAGTGGTTCTTTGAAAGGATTATTGTTGGCATTGTGATGCATGTGTTGTACTTGATGGCAACCCTCTCATAGACGAACATCTCACTTATATATGCCAAAGAAGCAGTTATCGGGAGGAATCGGGCCTATATAACCCTTGGATGCATGGTTTAACTCTATCGGGAGTTGTTCGGGCGATCAAATCCCATATATGCATTCATTAATACTATCGGGAGGTGTTTGGGCACTTAAAACCATCTATATATATATATATATATATATATATATATATATTACATAATAATCAATAGCATGTATGCATTGGATCCGACGGCATATCGCTTTTGGTTTATAATAATATTGCATCCGCAGTATATCGCAATGCATAAAGGGTTGCCCACCCCAATCCTCCGATTGCGATAAGAGGTGGCGGACCCGATGGAAGCATTAAAGGCAACATATATTAACATCGCATTCGTGGTAATCCATTGCGATAACATATGGACCCGATGGCATTTCAAATGTGGTTTATAATAATATCGCATTCGCAGAATGTCACAATGTATATAGGGTCGTCCACCCCAATCCTCCGATTGCGATAAGAGGTGGCGGACTCGATGGAAGCTTTAAAGGGATTTTATAATAACATCGCATCCGCGGTGATCGCACAGTTTATAAAAGCCTTCCACTTCAAATTTCCGATAGCGATGAAAACAGCGGACCCGATATATATATAAAGGCTGGTTAATGGGCATGTCGCATCCGATCCATCGGATCGGACGTCAGGAATAGGCCATGATATGGGCATGCGCTGGTAGCGATGAGAAGCGGACCCGATATAGTATTATTATGGGTTCATTCAGTTTAAAGTCCGCCTTTTTTTGTTTGGACCGTTTCATCGTTTTCTCGCTTAAGCCTTTTTCTTAAGAGATCGGTCAAAACAGTTGCGCCACAGGATTTCGAATCCTCTGGTTTCGACTCATGGTTTTATCAAAATCATGACTATATAAGAAGAAAAGAGATCCTTTGGCAACGCATTGATTATGAATTGAAGATCTTAAGGGAGAATTGATTGGCATTCTTGTGATCGATTAAGGAGCAATTACTGATCAAGGAGAATGCGCGTAGAACAGAGCAAAGGATCGCACGCTTGAAGTTCAGACATTTCTTTGAGAGAAATCGCATTGCTTCAGGTGTATTGCAGTTCAGGTTCTGGGTGCGCATATTGGGTTTGTCTTGTGCCTAGCCTCCGGGTGCACTGTTATATGTATATCTTCTGCATTGTGTTCTGATTTCGGCATAAACAACCTCTGTTTTAATGGGTGACCAGATCGAGCATTTATTTATATTTTGATATAGTGGTTGGGTTGGCGCTTGGGTGATTTTGAAAGATATGTTGTATAAAGAAAATATATATTGATCTAATGCCTGGGTAATTCTGAAGATTTGTTTATACTTGATGACCATTTGATCTTCTTGGTTCCAGTCTGAAAATTAATGAAACGTGGTCCTTGAACGAAGTAGGGGGTTGTAGCTCCTTCCAGGAGAGACTGGAAAACGAGAGAGGGTTGTAGCCCTCTGCAGGTTGCAGCCTGCGTACTGGTAAAGGACTGCACCAGTAAAAATTCATTGTAAAAGAAATTCTATTTGAAAGAAGACAGAGACATATTGCAGCAGGTGGTTTTCACCCACATTGGGTTTCCACCTTATATCAGGTGTTCCGTTGTGTGACATTTGTTTTTAACTGTTCTTGTTCATCATTTTATGGTACTGACATACAAGTTAATTATCAATTTTGGAAGAATAATTTAAAGCATAAATCTGGATAATTTATTGAAAAGAAATTAATAATACTGATTCACCCCCCCCTCTTAGTATTATTTCCAACAATTATGTGTATTTTTTGGGCTTCTCACTTCAAATTTACTATTTGTAGATAACATTCTCATCTTTTGTGATGTTACAAGAAGATATTCTACAACCATCAAATATGCACTTGCTCTTTTGAAGTTGTTAAAGGTATTAAGATTAACATAACAAAATCTACTTTATCTATTTGTGGGTTGAATGTTGAAGATATGGATTTTTATCAAGGTATGTTTCCCTTTGTCACAGATGAGATTGTTGTGGGATTGAAATATTTTGGATTTAAGTTAAAAACTAACTCATATAAATTTGCAGAAGGATTTTGGTTAATAGAAAAAATTGAAAAAAGGCTTAAAAATTGGAGCTTAAGATGGCTTTCTAGAGCTGGAAGACTTTTTCTTATTAAATCAGTCCTTGAGGCAATATTAGTTTCTTGGATGTGGCTTTCCTGGATTCCAAAAGGCATATTAAACAAGATAAAATAAACGTTGTAATCTTTTATGGTCAGGTTTATCAGATCAATCTATTCTTCCATGGGTAATCCAGATAATAATAGTTGCTCCTAAAGATTTTGGAGGTTAGGGTTTAAAGGACTTACATTTTTTTTCAAAAGCTTTAGCAACTAAAGTTGGTTGGAAATTACTAAAAACTCACTCTCATTGGACGAAAGTGGTGTATATCTAATATATACACCCTATGCAGTGAGAGGACTAGATTTGCTTACCCAATAAATTGAAAAGCAATGTTTTTATCATTTGGAAAGTTGTTCTCTCGTAATTTTTATTGATTGATTCAAGCCTAGCTTGGAAAGTGGGTGATGGATCACATTTAAAGGTTGATCAATCCTTGGATTGGAATTCATATTGATCACAGACTTCTTGAACATTTGATTGAATATCTACATGGTAATGACCTCGCTTACTTGAGTCAAATTGTAGATCTAGCACAAACAAATCTATGGAATCGAGCTTGGGTTTTGAAAGATCATTTAGGCATACCCATGCATCTTCATCATTTCTAGATTAGATACATTGGCAGTTTACCTGCAACACATCTCATATTAGCTCAAGAGGAGGATGAGTTGGTTTGGTCCCATGATTCCTAAGGGGTTTATACGCTAAAATTTGGATATGCTTTTCTTATATCTGATAGATTGTAGGATGTTCATGAGGACTGGTGGGAACTTTTATGGAAAATTAAAGTTCCCAACTTGGGAGAATTTAACAAGGAGATGTTTTCAAGGCCCAAACAAATGTGTCCTATGCAAAGTTGATGATTCAAGAATCTCTCAATCATTTATTCTTACTGTGTCCTTATTTTAAAGGTGTTTGGAAATATGTTATGAAAAAGTTCATATTTGCAGGTATTTGGTTAGGTGAAGAGTTAATGGAGGTATGTATTCAGTGGACTCATTGAGGGAGAACAAATTGTATCAAGTATTGCCTCTTTTAATAGTTTGGGGAGTTTGGCTTGCAAGAAATAGAGCTATCTTTGAAGATGACATCTTTCCATTGAAGTTTTTACGACACAAATTTTAGTTGTTTATGACCTTCTCTTGAAGGACCAAAGAGATAATAACAATAGAATCCTAAATCCAACAGTCGTTGATAGATCTCATCCTTGGGAATTCTTTGATGGGACTTCGCAAGGAGACACTTTTGGATGTGGGGGAGGATTTGTATTACATATTTTGGAAACTCATTTATTTTCTCTAAAAATGGGTTTGGGAGCAAGTTCCAACAAACTATGCACAACTCTTATCCTCAAAATTGTTGTTTATGTTTACAATTGAGAATAGAGTAGATAGTCTTTCTAAAAAAAATTATGATTGGATTTTGGGACCTCATAGATCAAAAAACAACAACAAAATGATCAGCTCTATCAATTTTATCATAAACCATTCATTAATAAAACTGATTAAATATAACAATTTTCTTTAAGTTCACATACTTCAACAACATTTTGTAAGACTTTTTAGTATATCTCCATTTATTCATACTTATCTCATATAACAATTACACGTACCAACATTGTTTTGATATTTATATTTAGTTTTATTATAGTTATTTTGGAAAACGATGACTATATAACCCCTCTTTCTAGAATCCTAATAAATCATCATATTTAAATGCATATATATATATATATATATATATTATATATATAAAATTACACCTTTTTCCTACCCAAAAAAACTATATAACATTGCTGATGACTAATGATGAAAGATACCAGTGAAGTTTGGCTTTTATTAGCCATGAGGGTTTACTAAATTTTATAATAATTCATAATTACGTCACATTGCATGCGTGTAAATATTTTCATATCGATGCAGAATTAAATGAAAATTAAATATTTTTTGAATTACAGAAAACGAAAGAGTAACCATGTACGTCCAGTCATACAAATGTCAATTTGTATATTTAAAATATTAAATAAATTCGATTAATTTACAACCAATAACTGTAAGCGCAACAGCAATATCCTCATCTTTGAGGACATACAGTATGATCTTCTGTATGATATACAAATTGTCCCCGTCTATGTCGGTGGATTAAAATATACATATATAAATATCTTATGCTACAGGGCTTTTGCAAATTTGAAATCTCTTAGCTGCAGGCGGTGCAGCCATTAAGTTGGGATTTGTTGCCGTCGCAGAAGCAAAGAATGAATTAGCAGCCACTCGTTGCAGATCATTTGATTTTCCATCCAACCCTGAAATTGGATCTGGAATTATGTCGCATGATCCCGAGTGATCCAACGATGGGTCATTGTATATGTCCCACCATTTCTGCACCAGCGTCTTTATATCTTCCCTCTCCATATTTTCCTCCTCCCCATTGTACCTCCACGGCTTCGATCCCTGCACATCCACATTCATCCATTAATATAACCCTGTACGCTCAGAACACCTATCTCGTCTTTCATATATAAATCATATTGTTTCTATCGAACCCAAATTTGCAGTGAAAAGAAAGCTTACAGCAGCACAGTAGTGAACAACTTTGACAGTGTCCAAGTCCACGTTCTCGGGATGCCGCCACATCATGGCTAGAACCAGATTGTACACCAGAGGAATGGGCTTGTATATCTTCTCAAAATACATATTCAAGAAATCCTACAAAACATATACCACAATTTAGTCAAAATTAGATCTGGTAAACCAAACAAAAATGTGCATGATCCTCACTGAAATGAGAACAGATCCAGACCTGTTCTGCGAAGGGTGTTGGCACAGTAGCCATCAGAGTTTCCAAAAGGCAGTCGAATGTCAGCTGACTCGGCTCAAAAACAAACATTCCAGCGTTGAAGTATGGAGAGGGCCGTTGCCCTAATTCCACGGGCCATGACACCTTCTCTGGACACTGCTGGCAGTATCCGATCTTGTACTGCGGAGTGTGGCTCCATGTCTTCTCGCAGAAGCAATCCATAACCGCGTAGAAATATCCATGGGGAATTACCCTTCATACCCATCCAAAGTGATTGAGGAAGAAGAGCCCTGGTGCCCATAAAGGTTTTGTCCATTGCATCCCATTCCTTAACCTCAAACAAACTCGATTCCACAACACTGTAACAAAACAACCCAAACTCCACGATTCAATCCTCGGATATTGACTGCAAATGAAAATGAAATTGGCGCGATAAATCAATTCAAATTCAAATCGGTGAATCGCGCGGCTTCATGATTGGGGTTGGGAGCAGCGAGTAAAACGACGGACTGCGGAGAAATGTACGTAATTAATTATCTGCTTCAATGCTCATCCCCACGCGGCCTGAAACACATTCTCCGAATACTCCTCCGCATACTCCACCGGAAACACATGCTGGCCGCCGGAGTCAAAAACGAGATGGGGCGGGCGGGCCTCGTTGGTCGGTCCCGCTTATGTCACCGGAAACGCGAGGTCGCCCGCCGGAGTTATGTATGCCATCCCACTGACATGCACCACATACATAGATGGCAAGGGCATTTATGACTCAATATATGGCTGGTTAGCCCTTGCCCCATACATACATGCCCATGCCATCCATTGTTTCTCCCGGAGCTTGAGACAATTTTTTCTGGGAATGGGTGACCCACCACCTCCGAGCTGGCACCCGTTGTGCTGGCGCATTTTCAAACCAACGCCCATGCATTTTCAAATGATCCCTCGCACCAAACATTCATTTGCTCCATTCGCGCTCCCGGAACAGGTCCTCTGCAACCCTCTCAAGCATTCGTTTCTCCTGCTCACGGTGCTGGCTCACCTCGCAGGTCCGCTCACGGTGTTGAATCCTTGCTCTCACAGTGTTGAAGTCCTTGTGGCTTCTGTTGCTTAGACTGTGGCCCACAAACAAATGTCCAACTTGGAACCCTCTATTTCCTTTGTTAATGAAAGTGACAAGCTTGGACTGACGTTCACACACAAGTCAGATACAACAACAAAAACTGAGATATACTAGATCAATAGCAGTAACATGCTTGCATTCTTGCGAGCAGATTTTGATTGCAGAACCATATATTTCCTTCAATTATAACTTGGATGCTTGCTCTTATAACCTAGACGCTGCAGTGATAGCACAAAACATGCATGCTTTATTGATAGTAACATCGATGCATGCTATGATAACCTAGATGCCATGGTAATAGCACAAAGTATGCAATGTTTTATGATCTGCAATTAGTAATTTGGTACAGAGTTCAAAATTATATCCCTTTATTTCAGAATCCAGATTCTAACCTGCGTTGATGTAAAGTTTTTACGTCCAGAATATTTTCTGTTTATATAATTTCATTGGTGCATATATGGATCTGATGCACTCTTATACATGGTAGACTACACATTATTTACATATATGTGATGCTTACAATTTAAGGGAAAATAATGTTAAGCATGAGTTTTGGCAGGGAAAGGGCGAATCCTGGTGGTCATGAAAATAAGAATTTTTTGGAGTGAAATTTGCCATAAAATATTTGAAAATAGATGTTTTTTCTTTTTAGCTATTTTTCTTCTGGGATTGAAGATAACAAGTTGTGCAAAACTATGCTGTCTCAGTAATCCCTTCTGCAAATGGTTATTTTATCTCAATAATCCCTTCTGCCAGTGTATGTTGTCTCAGTAGTCCCTTGTGCAAATGGTGATGTTGTCTCAATAGTCCCTCTGCAAATGCAAGACAGAAAGCTTCCGAGTACTGGTGGCAGCTTTCATAATGCGTTATTTCATAGAAACAACCTTACCTTCTGCAAATGCAAGACAAAAAGCTTCCGAGAATTGGAGGCATCATCTCATAATGTGTATTTCAATAGCAACA